>JANRFK010001158.1:17520614-17533237 GCA_030068395.1 Apalone spinifera
AACTCTTCCGCAAAAGAGTTCTTGTGCAAGATCATGCCAGTGTAGACATAGCCTTAAAGTCATTAAAGCTAACTTGCTCAATATCCACATCTTCATTGAACTTCATTAACATTGAACTTGATTAACATTGCACTGTAATAGATACTAACATAGGGTCCTGGCTGCAAGCCCTGAATGCAGGAATCTGGCTGCTGCAGTTGGCAGTGAAGGGCAAAGGCAAAGTAGGGTGCAGTTTGACACCCCAACTCCAAAAATTGTTCCCTTGACACAGCTCACAATGTCCTTCAACCTCCTGCCATTGTAGTATGTTTGAAAACTCTAACCAAGCCATATTAATGCATATAAACCTTTCTCAAATAACAATATCCAAGTCCAACAACAAAACAGGAGGATCTTTGGCCCCACCTAAGCTCAGCCTTCAGCATCCATTCTTAAAGATGATCTCCCAGAAGCAACAGCTGGTCTGATAGTCTAACTGGCAGCTCCTGGGCTGCAAACACCCAAACTGTATGGGTAAGTTCTACCCTTTTATCAAGGCCTTCCTGGAAGGCTATAGACCTCAGACAGTTCCTAGGTCAAGGTGAGTTTCTTGCCTCATATAGGAGTATCCTGTCTGCTCTCTCCACACCTAGTCCTAGAAGTGAGGTTTCGACCTCATTCCCCAAGTTTCAGTCCAGCCCATGAGTCTCTGGCTTTGCCTGGGCTCTGTCTTTACAATTTACACCGGCTGGCTTTTAGCTCACATGGTAGAGGCTCATGCATTAAACTCCAGAGGTCCCAGGTTGCTTGTGGTCATGGTAGGATACTGTGTGCTCTCATACCCCTTTGCTGTTTTTTATCTGCTTGTGGGAAGGTAGGAGTCTGTGCTCTCCTACCTTTTTGCTCTTTTGATTTACTACATTTGACACAACTGTGAATGGCTGGGGGGAAGTGGGAGCGAGTGCTCCATTTTCCCACAGCTCCTGGCTACCTCTGTGAGTGCAGGGAGGAGGCCTGACTTCTGTTGCTGCCCCACAACAGCCCTCACATAGGCCAGGAGATGGTGTGCAATGGGGGGAGATGGCAGGGAGGTGGCAGGAAGGGGCGAGGCTTGGGGATGAGAGAGATCCATGAACATGTGAAGTCACGAATAGCAATTCCATGAATTGTGAGGGTTGCCTGTACAAAACTCCTCCTTGATCAGGCATCCCAGCTTCAGGCTTTGGTTCCCCAGCCTCCTGGCTATCCAGCCTCTCAGGCCTTCAATTTTCAGGCTGCCAAGCCTCGATTAAGCTTCCTGATCTCTTGCAGGCCTTGTTCCTTAGGATAGTTCAAGCCCAGGCTTTTGTCCCTGCAAATAGGAACAGTCTATCTTCTCTCTCCCAGTCAGCTGGTTGGCTTTTCTCCTTTTAAATGCAGCTGCTAATACAGGGGTAGTAGGGTAGGGCTCACTGAATAGATAGCCATTCAGGGGTCGGCAACCTTTTCAAATCAAAGAGTCAAACTACATTAAAATTCAGAACAAGTGGTCAACAAAGAGTCAGTAAAAGAATGCACATTTACATGACTGAAAATATACAACTTAGTATTATTGATAATTGGCATGATGATTAATAATAGCGTAAATGAAACATTAAATGTTGAATGTGGCACTTAAGTCTTTTTCTGGTTCTAGTTCTGTCTCCACTTGTTTTTGTTGGATACCTACCATGTTTTAATGCAATCATCATCATCATCATCATAGAAGTTGAAGTGAAATGCAAGGCCATCCCACCCAGGAGCATGAGCACATACCTGCCAGGGGCTCCTGACAACCCTGCGGCACTGTGTGAGGGGTGGTAGGAAGCGGCTCCTGGAAGCAACCCAAAGAAGTGGGAGCAAAGAGACCAGAGTCATCAAGACTCTTTGCAGGGCTGCCCAGCTGCTCCTAGGACAGGCCCCGTGGCCTCTGCCAGAGCTGGACCCTGGGCTTAGTGCAGCTGTTCCTGATCCCACCATCCAGAACTGCCACACCGCAGCCCGGCTTCAGCTCCGGCAGCCACCTGCCATGCAGGCCACCCCAGGAGCAGCCAGACAGCCACAGGCCCCAAGGCGTGGCTGCTTCTGGGGCTGCAGCCATGGTACACCCCAGCCACAGTACACTCCTGCACCAGCCCTCGGACCAGCTGCACCTCAGCCCAGCTCTAGCTCTGGCAGCTGCCTGCCACACAGCCTACTCTAGAAGCAGCCAGACAGCCACCATGTGGCCCTGACCCCCACTCTGCCACCAAGCGCACCAGCAGCAGCAACTTACCTTCCATGTGCAAGGTAAGTGAATGTTGCTGCATGAGGAGGTGGGTGGGATTACAGTTCTTTGTGCATGCTCATGCAGGTGTGCACCCTAGAGGGAACCCCCCTGTGGTTGCCAAAACAGCTATATTGGTTCAGTCGCAAACCATATTTGGCTCACAAGCCATAGTTGCTCACTCCTGCGAGGAAATTGCTTCTCTAATAATATGTGCCCAAAATGTAAGGACAGAGATCCACAATCATCTTTTTATAACAGATTGTTTTAGGGATTTCCACACCAGTCCAATAATGCTCAGGCGTAATTCAATACCAATAGAAAGTTTATTAATATTTACTTAATTATCGAGTGCTCCAAAGACCTGATATGAAAAACCTGTATAATTAGATTAAAAGCTAAGTATTGAATTTACATTTGCTATTAACCAAATTTGCAAACTTTACTCAAAAATAGAAGTTCTCAAAGACAGATCAGCAGATTTTAGTGAGTGTGTCTGTTTCAGTATTAATTTGACATGACTCCCAGAGTTATTCTTAAAGGATACCATTAAGGCCTGCAAAATTCGAACAGCAGGACCTAAAACAGTCTATTCTGCATGAATTTTACAATTAATTTTCTATGTTTCAAGTATCCACTTATTTTACACTCCATGATGTCTAGCTAATCCTGTTCTACTGCTCAATTGGAAGAAATTAACCAATTTAATCATTTTTTTCAGGTTTTAGTTTCTTATATACAGGGCCGGCCTGAGCCATTCATGCACCCCGGGCCCCAGAAGCACGGTGCTGCCCCCGGGACTGTGGTGCATGCACGGCCCCGCCCCTGGGCATATGGTGCATTGCGTGGCTCCTTCCCACTCTCCCCTCTCCCCCCCCTCCGCCCAGTCCGGCAGCCCTGAGTGGCGCCCCCTACAATGAGGCGCCCCGGGCCGTAGCCTGGTCAGCCCATAGCTTGGGCCAGCTCTGCTTATATATGAACCACAGGGAAAAATATCTCTTTCACTCTATCCAGTTTTAATCATTGCTAATTCAAAGTATTCAGAGCCCAGTGATTCTCAGTGGTGATAGGAATGGAGACTAGTATAGCACTAAAAACTGAAAGCAATCACAATTATATAAATAATATGACCCGCTACTGGAAATTGAATGTCACAGTGACAGGGATGGTTTATTGAGTCTGAGCCTGCAAACTAAGCTACATGTATGGACATTTACTCTCATGCAAAGTCCCATTGACAGCAATGGGAAGTCACTTTGAAGTAAAGATCCACATGTGTGACTCTGTTTACAGAATCGAGCTCCCAGTCTCCTTTGTTACAGTGTATTAGCAAACACCGCTTTGAATGCCCTCCTCTGCTACTATATACCTCTGTAAAATCAAGTCAAAACTAATAGCTCATTCGCTGCAATTTTCTTCTCTTGACACCGGACTGCCGCTCCACTGATCTGCTAAATCAGCACCACTAGAAGCCGCAATTCTTATCAGTCACTGACAGGACGTTCCAAGACTGATTCCCATTTCAGCAATGCAGTCTCCATATATGAATCTTTCTTCCATATTTGTATAAAACTCTGGTCAGTTTCTCTCACTGTCAGGTTTTGTTAATTAATAAATAATAATAATAATAATAATTAGTAGTAGTAGGTTTATCCTTGTAAGTTCTACGTGGGTTCAGTGTTTGTTTTTCACTGCTTCTCCCAACAATAGTGGATGGATGGATGGACTGAGGAGATAGGAGGAAGACAAGAGCTTCCCACATTCAGATGAGTTCATGGGAGATGTTGAGTTAGAAATTAGAGCCTTCCCTACTCCCATTCCTTTGTATGACACAAGTTCATCTACAGTACTCTATGTGAAAGATGACTTCGTTAAGGGGTTACACCTTTCTTTTCTCCTCTGCTTACAATGGTATGATGGATGTAGCAATTCCTTCCACTGCAAAATCTAGGTGTGGATTTAGGAACTCTGTGGAATGTTACAAGAGGCATACTGTTCCCTAGCAGTGCAAAGTGGATATAAAATATTACCATACTGATTTAACAGCATTCTACTTTGCAATGATGCAAATTACTACAGAAAATTCAGGACAATGGGGAAATCAGATCCATTGTGTTGTGTTTTAGTCTGGGAGCTAGAGAATCAGAAAGAACTCCAGGTTCACTCTACTATTATCTATTAAGTCCAGTGGCCTTAATAGAAAATCCACTTAGTTTTCATTATCTCGTTTAGTTTCTACCACAAGAGAGACAGAGAGTAGTTCCATTGTTTTAGAAGTATATTAGAGGAAACTTCCAAATCTGTTTGCGCAGATAAGAGAAAGTTACATCTGGAGACACCGTTACTACGCCTTTGCAGCTTCCCAGGTGGATGTAATGCTATAGCTGCATGCAAAGATTTATCATCCACCTGGCAAACTTTGGCATACTGACAGTTCTGTAATACAGATTATACCTGTACATCTTTTAGCAGGTGAAAGATGGACACATTAATCCACTGTATTACCAACTCTGTAACCTTTTGGCACCTGCCTTCGTTATAAGTACACTGATAGAGAAACTGATAAACACGAGGGGAGAGGGAGAGAGATTAGAACTGCAGCTAAATAGCAAGCAAGATTCAGTTATGAAGCGGTATGTAGCAAACAGATGGAAATAGTCTTACATAAGAGGCGGGGTTATTTTTGTCTGCATTGCAGGGCAGTTAACTTTATTTTGTGAGATTTATTTTACCTCTTGTGTTACTGAATTTCTCAGTTAGCTTTACAACATCACCACTTGTCTTTCTATGTACTTGACTTCACATTATGGAAGTGCAGTTGTGATTCTGTAGGGTTTTTTTCCCCCTGTGGTTCTAGGGTCAGTTGTTGGTGAATTGGGAGAGTAAAAAGAACTGAGTCAATGTGATTCTCAGACTCTCCTCTCTGCCAGTGCTGAGCAGTTGATCCTCTTCCAGATTTCATAGCTCACACCCTATGCAGACTAACCCTGCTCTAGCTCAGACAGACAGACAAATTTATTCAGTTTCTGGCACTGTCTACCAGAAGCATAAAGTCAATTTCTAATACAAAAAAAGAAAAAAAAGAGAGAGAGAGAGATCTATAACTCTTGTCTGGGACTGGACAATGAAAAACTTCAGGACACTGGGCCCTGTCCTGTTAACAAAGAGCTCCATTGACTATTTGGGTTGAGAAATACCAAGAGGTTGCTGGAAGTGGCTACCTAGCCACAGCTATAGAAGTAGCCTCTTTCTGTTCCAGTTGGAGTAACTCCTGGGGAAAGAAATTAGGCCATGGAGTGTTAATAAAAACCCTCTAATGAATCAGGATTAGTATTCTGCAGGTGGTAGAAAACTCATTAGCACTAGCAACTCAGCCCCTGGAGCACTACAGGCCTATCTGGCATGCAGCCAAAAAATAAGAACAAGGCCTGGCCAAGTTTTCTCTGAAAACCAATAGCGGCCATAAGGGGCTACATCATCCCAGGTCCAGAACCTTTTATGGAGTTAAGTGCCACAGATATTACCTAGCTGGTCACCACTATACTCCTAAAAAGCATTACCATCAGGAATATTTCCTATTGAGCACACATCATGTTTTGTCAACAGCATGATCTGTCTCTGCAGTCTAGAGCACAAGCTTCTGAGATCACTCCCCAGCATCCAGGTCTCCCATATGGCTTGGTGCTACCTTTGCTTTTTCAACCCACAACCTTTCTACTTCAATGTATATCTGGAATAACGCTAAGGGAAATCACTCCACCTTTACATGGAAAGAGCAGAATTTGGGGCCCAGATGATAAATTATTATAAATGCTGTTGATCTGCACCCTACGAGATACCACATAGCCTGGTCCTGAAAACACTTACTAATAGAAGTAGTGCCACCGGAACCCAAAAAAACTTCAACAGAATATCAGCAGGACTTACAGTATTCTCATCATTATGACCAGCCATTTCAATTACATTTAGTGTTATCGGGAAGGGGGGGGGGGAGGTGGGAGCTTCACATGAGAAGAGACAAATGGGATCAGTCCAATTGCTAGGGAACAAATATCCACATCACAAAAAATACCATTACAACAAGAAGCATACAGTCTCATTGGAAGGGGCCAAGAACTGGGTTAGTGTGAATACTGAACAGATTACAGTAGAGACACTCTGGCATAGGGGTATGAGAAAGCAGGCACCACCATCACCTATCTGTATTTGCACTGAACATAAAGTACAGACTCCATTTTTGAGGACACTCAAAGATGGGTCTTTTAATTGCATTAAAATGAAGTAAAAATATTATTTTTAAATTCTCAGTTCAAAATACCAGTATTTAGGTATCATTCCTAATAGCCTTCAAAGTACCATTTCGCTGTAATTTTTTTTTTTAGAACGTGTAGGGGTTCTTTTTGTTGTGGGGAGCTTTTTGAAGAGAGGAATCATCTGAGCCCAGTAAATACATTTGCGTTCCATAGCTAACTAAGGAACTAAACAGATTTCAAGGACAGTATTTGTAAAAAGTGCAACTGATCTTAAAACTTTTCTGCCATCCTGGAGCCTAATTGTGATTTGAGACAGTGACAATATTAAATCTTGGAAATCATGGTTTATAATGGTTTTCCCCTCAACACATGTAGCAAATTCCCATTCTGCTAATAAGGGATAGGACTGCAATAAGAATAAGTGTTCTTCACTAGAGCTTTATAATAATTTATACGGTTATTAGGAATTTTAAAAGGAGGGTGTTTAAACAGCCTGAGCGTGAATTAGATCAGTTGCAGTATTGCCTCAGTTTGGCCTGCAACAGTCAAGTTACATGTACTTCTTTCCCTCAACCCTCTCAGGATAGATTAGCAAAGATGGGCGTAGAGATTCTCACATTAACCCACAAGGGTGAGATAATCATGAGCAAATCCCTGGCTCCCCCATCTCTAATTTTTTACCTAGCCCTCCAAATAATAATTGGATCATCTGAGAATTGGATCTTTTCTTTTTCTTTTCTCCCACATCCCCCCACCCCAACCTTTTCTAGTAATCAAAGTCTTTCAGAGTTAATCCCCCTGAGACGGTAAAGGTTTTCTGTTGTGGTTTTCTCTTCCATGTAAGATTTAAACAATCACTGATTAGTCAGCTTTGACAGGTGTTAGAAAATCTTGGAGCTGACTGAACATTCTTATTGATTAACTGATACATGGACAGAGTTTTTTAGGGCTGATTGTTTTTCACTAAGCATTTTAGACAGAAGGAGGGAAAATGTGCTACATTATCAATTTCTTTCTAATCCATTTTCATGTACTATACTCCTGCTCATCCAATTTAACTACTTAGCTGTCAAAGACAGGAAAATAAGGAAGGCTATAGTTATGGAATTACTAACTCTCTTGTTACTGCAGCTGTTTATTCAAACTATATGTATGGTGTAACCATAGGCTTGTGTAACTGATTGATGGATATTTCCCAAATGCTTCATCAGTTGAAAATGATTTTTCAAAATACAGTTATTTTTAATTGGCATTAATCAGTAAGAGTACACCTCCTCATAATGCTTAAATATTATTAATGCTTATAAGCCAAAATTATATTCTGTATATTATGATGGCTGCTTCTGTGCTTAGTAACACTGATTTCATTGGGGAGTTTTGGATGTGCAAAAAATGAAAGATAAGTCCTGTTCAGGAGAGCAAATTAATTCATAGTGAAGGCTGTAATTCTAAAGTTAGTTGGGGTTTAATGATATGTGAGAAATTCAGCACTGCTGAGGACAATTCATATTTTTGGTGTTGAGTGAAGCATTTGGAGCAGATGCACACTCTAGCCCCAAAATTGGAATCCAGATTCCTATGTAAAAATTCCAAAAAACAAAAATATTTAGATTGGGATTTCCACTTTGTCCATTATAGAGAATTAATTTCACCCACTGCCAAGGAGTTTTGATCTCATCTAAATATAACCTAAATTTCAGGGGCATTCAGAGTCAGGACTTTCATTTGGATCCATCTCTAATTTGGAGGATTTGGTTTCATTTGGATGAAGTATCAAAAGTTTGGTTGCTTGTCCCACTCTATCCAGTTGAGAAACTTGTCTGAAAGCCTTGTCTAGCATACTCAGCTCTTGCTTAGGCTTGAGTATTTTGGGGCATGGTGGTAGGTGGTAGTGAGGGGAGAGGTCTTCTGTGGTATTTTTGGTAAGATACTACCAGCTTGCTTCTCAAAGGATAGAAATGATATTCTTTCCTCAGCCAGTACTTCTCCTGATACAATAGCTAATTCCAATTGCTCACATAAATGTTTATTACTGTTAATATTGCTGATAGAAAATGAAAGATGGTAAATTATAATCACCAGAGAAAGACATCTATGAAAATGTTTTCACACTTGTCTATAGAAAAAACCTCATTGCAGTGTAATATACTCGGTGTCTGTTTCTAAACATAACTAGCAGCATACACCCAGTGCCTGATTCAAAGTTCAAAGAAGAGTCCTAATTAGCTTCACTGAGTTTTGAATCTAGCCCTTACTATATGACAGATGGCTTTGTCCTTTTCTTGGGAGACACCTGTTTTCTCTCCATCCTATTGGTTGTAGTTCAAATACAAATTAAACCTTCCTTTCCTAGGGGAAGATAAATGAAGAATGCTTCAGGTAAATATTGATCCTTCATTTAAAAGCATCCTTTTAATAAGGTAATTTAGCCAGAAATAGGTAGGAATCTATCTTAGATTACACAGAGAGTCTTTATTACTTGCATCCATTTCAAACAGGATCTTGAGACTTATTGTAAAGTAGCTCTTACCCTTCCCAAGTGAATAGACAAAACTGAACTTGGGTATATCTTTCAATTAACTTTTTTTAGTGTTGCTAAATAAATCCATATTACACTCTCCAAGGCAGAAATCTATTAGCATACAAATAGTAAGCGCCTAGTGATATGTCATTTGTGCAATGAAGAGGACAGTTCTGAAACTCAAGATTAGTAGATAATTCAAAACCAATCATGTATAAAGTATGATCTGATTTGAAATAGGCATTTTATTTGCTCCAACCATGTGTCATCAGGTTTCACACATCTAGTGTGTGTGAAAATAATTAGGTTTTATTTTTTGATAACCAATTGATACAAAATGCTTCAATAGTCTTACACACAGCATTCGAACACTGCTCTCATTAATGGAAGACATGTTTGTGTGGGAATTATGCTAATCTAATTGCAACAAAAGTGCTGGCTGAGATTTTTTTTTTCCTTTGCAGTTTATGCAGCTCTAGCAGAGGGACAGTAGGAGTCACTAGATAATGAGGTTCCAGATCCTACCATGACTGCTAACTAATCAGGCTCCTTAACACTTAAAAGGGGAAATGGGAAGGATATCTGGCTTGATCAATGCTTCACTAACGTGAAAATATCATACTTTTTTAAATAAGGGGAAATGCTACTATTATTTATCCAAGTGTAAGCTTGGAAAAATTTCACTGAAAACAGTCACATTTCTTGAGATTGTATAATGGACAGTAAGCTAGTATTTAGCCCTTCCAGTCTATAAACTTGTTCCAAGGGTTTTAATAAAATCTTTTCAACAATTTGTAGAGATGAAAAATAAACTGAGAAGCTGTTTACACCACACCAATAGATATTTTAATTATTGCCCCCAATGCATTGAACTACAATGGGTGTTTCCAGTTTGTAAATATAATAAAGTCACATCAAATAAAAAGGATAAGGAAATGCCAGAAGAATCCATCTGCTTCTGTTTTTTTTCTCTCCTTTCAGTGCATACTGAATGCATTTAGCCCTTCCAAAGAAGCATTAAGTTAATGCAGTGCTTCTCAGAAATCCTTCACTTGTTTTACATTAGCTCAAATTTTGAAGCTCTTAGCACAATTTGTGGTAATTTTGTTAATGCCAAACCTTTAGTACATTACCCTATGTGTCTTCTAATGTCAAGCACCACGGAACATTTTCAGATTTTTATTCAGAACTTCTTACATAGGGGATAGACATATTTCCCACTTTAAAAGGAAACAATAACATTATCCTTAAAAAAGTGAAACCAAACCTCTATTGACAATAGCAAAGCCCATGAACCTTGAGCCTTCTCGTTGCACAAATAGTGCACATATGGATTGTTCTAGATTATGCTCTGGCCTCTTCATACCACTCAAGGGGTATGAAGAGGCCAGAATCCAGATGGAGACTTTCTGCACTGCAGTTTCAGTCCCATGGATAGAGTAGGGCAGGAAGATTTGTAGCTGGACCTCAGACCAGCCCAGAATGTGTAGAAGCACAAAAGAAACACAAAGCCTCTTTCCACCTACTGAGCTGTACCTTTCAAATTTGAGTCCAGTCCACTTACTCCTCTGTGAAATCCTGTCAATGGGATTCCTGTAGGACTAGGCACTACCCAAACTCCAAGGCTATGTCTACACTCGCAGCTTCTTGCGCGAGTAATATGCAAATGAGGCTAAGCATGGAATATCGCCGAGCCTCATTTGCATACCTAATGAGCCACCATTTTTTTCAGAAGAGGCTCTTGCGCAAGAAGGAGCTGTCTACACTGCCCCTTCTTGTGCAAGAAAAACCCTCTTGCGCAATGCCGTTCTTCCTGAAAAGTAATAGGTGTAACGGCTTTGCACAAGAGGTTTTTCTTTCGCAAGAAGGGGCAGTGTAGACGCTCCTTCTTGCGCAAGAGCCTCTTCTGAAAAAAATGGTGGCTCATTAGGTAGGCAAATGAGGCTCAGTGATATTCCATGCTTAGCCTCATTTGCATATTACTCACGCAAGAAGCCACGAGTGTAGACATAGCCTAAGTGTGGATCCATTAGAGCCGTACAGGACATCCCATGATACAGGAGTTCTAAAGTTCAGGGGAGCTCTATGTGAAAGATAACATGGCCTGGAGCTACAATACCTTTCCTGATTGTCTACAAAGGGCTGTACAAAGCTCTTCTCCCAACCCACTCCTTTTCAACCTAGCTCTGATGACTCCCTGTCCAAAGCCTGTCCACTCCTCATACCCTCCTGAAGATCATGACAATCTGGAGAGCTCTCGCAGGGAAACAGGAAGTGCTATTGGATGACTTTCTACACCCCTTGTATGCATGAAGATTTCAGCAGGATAATATGATACCATTCCCACGCTAGTCCACCATAGCAAGTAACAGAGAGGTAGCAGTGTGAGTCTGAATCAGCATAAACAACGTGAAGTCCTGCGGCACCTTATAGACTAACAGATTTATTGGAGCATAAGTTTTCATGGACAAAGACCATCTGACGAAGTGGGTCTTTGCCCACAAAAGCTTATGCTCTAATAAATCTGTTAGTCAATAAGGTGCCACAGGACTTCTCGTTGTTATAGTAAGTAAGGGGGTGCTGAATCAGATGCATAATTCATTTAGCTGGTAACTATCCAGGATGAAGAATCACTTTAGAAAATCTTTATCTTAATAATGAACTTTTAGATTGATGAAATCTATTTCCCGTGTTTTAAAACACAAACTAACAAACAAACAGTCTCCCCTCAACCTGTTTATCCAGGAGACAGAAGCTACTGTGGTGCATTTTAATACTGGGAAGATGAGTGCAATCATTTTAATTTAGTGAATTGAAATACACAACACCTGCCTTTGCGCTAATGATCTTGGCATTTGGGAGCAGTGATAAATGAGTGGTGGTTATTAGACATGTCCTGCAAAATGGTGTTTGTGCCTTACAACTCCAGGCTGGTAATTCACTGAAGGGATCTGGCTTTCCCAATTGGTTCTAATTATGACAGTGATGATAAATATCCTTCTACTGTCTTTACATTTATTTCTCTGGAAGCTAAACTGGAAAATAGGTTTTGGGTGGTTATGTGGGCTGAGAGATGACAATTTTATTATTCCTTATAACAAATTTATCACTGGGTATTCTAAAGGTTTACAATAGTATATGATTTAGGAAGCCTAAGCTTTTGCTATACATTAAGAAAGAAGAATTTTTAGTAGGAAACTCACAGGATGCTTGTTCTTGCTTTGTATTCTGGGGTGTCTTTTTTTGACCTGGTGTATTTTTGTCCTAAGTCAAATCATCATAAACCTTTTGTTTTGCAGATGACAACTTCTTGTTTTTACAGCACTGAAAATCAAGATTCACTGAGCTGATACAAAGAAACAAACCACCATTGTTTGGGGTTTTTTTTTAAATCAACAGAGTTTTGCTTTTAACATCATAATGCTAAATGTATTTAGACTTTTATTCCAGTTGTCTTATACTTTCTCTTAATACTCTTGTTTGTCACAGACAAATGGCTTGCATGGAAGAGAAGCTGCCCTGGCCTTTTAGCTGTTTTTCACTGATTGGTGTTAACAACTCATAATTGGGCATTACTCAAAAGCTA
>JANRFK010001158.1:17541823-17553970 GCA_030068395.1 Apalone spinifera
AACTTTTCCGTTAAAAGCATTTCCGGAAAATCATGCCAGTCTAGACGTAGCCGAGGTGTTTACATTTCAGCAGTGGGTAAAATGATTCTTAAACATCTACCTTGTGCAAAACACTAGAATTACTTGGGATGAATGACACTGTCTACATGTAAGATACTTTTATAGAATAAATTTGTCACAAATCTTACGTTCCTTTGCAATATGAATTTAAAAGCTAATAATGTCAAAGCTCTGAAAAGCGGGCTTTGATTTTGGCTGTCCTGCTGGAGATACCCTGGCTTCTCAGAAGTGTTGATGACCCACAATCCCGTGCTGAAGTTTCTTGAGAGCAATTGCCATTCCAGCTTCTATGGAAATAAGACCATAGATATCTCAAGATATATGCCCTATAACCGAGTCACTCAAAATCTGAGGCCGTTTTTGAAAATGTTGGCTTAGACTTTTATATTCCTGGTCTCTGTATATAAAACAGATAGAGAAAAGTATTTGCTGATATAGGCTGAACCTCCCTAATCTGGCATTCTCTGGTCTGGCAACATCTGTGGTCTGCCATGATTTTAGTTGGCCAGATGTTCTCTTTTCATGGGTGGACTAGTTTCCTGCAGTCCCATAACACTTGTTTACAGCAAAAAGTTGTAGTTCTCTATGTTCTGTGCTGCTATTTAGCTCAAATTTACCCTAAATGTCTTCTAAAACCCCAGTAACCAGTGGAAGGGCTGGTAATGCTGCTAGACAAGATTAACCTCCCGTGGTCTGGAAAATTCTCTAGTCCTGAGGGTGCCAGACTAGAGAGGTTCAACCTGTATCAGAATATATATCTTGACACCAGTGCCTTCAACTCCTCACATTTGAAGAAATCAACAGCAAAAAGTATGTGTGAGACTGAACATTTTGGACATGTGCATTTGACACAATTCTTTTAAAGATACTGTACAGATTTGAAACAAATGTCGAGCTTTGTTATTTTGAAGTAACTTGGGTACATCAATAATATACATGGGGCAAAGACCAAAGCAAACATGGAATTCTAAGCTCCTTGAGTATGTCTACACTAACCCCCTAGTTCGAACTAGGGTGGCTAATGTAGGCATTCGAACTTGCAAATGAAGCCCTGGATTTAAATGTCCCGGGCTTCATTTGCATATTCCCGGGCGGGCGCCATTTTTAAATCCCCTTAGTTCGAACTGACTGCCTGCGGCTAACAGTTCAGATAAGGACTTAGTTCGGATTAACTTCTGACTGCCGCATGTAGCCGCGGGCAGTCAGTTCGAACTAAGGGGATTTAAAAATGGCGCCCGCCCGGGAACATGCAAATGAAGCCCGGGACATTTAAATCCCGGACTTCATTTGCAAGTTCGAATGCCTACATTAGCCACCCTTGTTCAAACTAGGGGGCTAGTGTAGACATATCCCTTGAAAGACATGAAAGTGAAAATAAACCCTGGGTCAGTACAATTTCTAGTCTAGAGGGAAAGAAGAAGGGTCTGCCAATCAGTTTTTTCTCTTACATCCTGTTACTGGAAATAGGAGTGGCCTGTGTCTTACAGAATGTACCTGGAATGTGGGATTCCAGATTTACCTGTTTTGATGGCTTGCCCTTCAGAAACTCTGCAGGGAATGGGCATGAACTTTGTAAACAACCAAGTGTAACTTCTGCGAAAGAGGCCACCCAAACAATGTTGCACCTGAAAGAGGTCATCTTGCCTTCCAGGGTAAAATAACACAATGACAGCCATCTTTGTGTGAGGAAAAACTGTAGTTGGAAAACTATTAAGGACTAAGTTTGCAGCCAAGGAAGAAGGCATAAGCTCAACATGTCTGTGAGGATTAAAGGCAATGAGAGAGGGCCTACTCTCATAAACCAAAAGGAGAGCTTAGTTCTCCCATCAATAGATATGCACAAAACGGAAAAAAGAACAGACTCCTACATACTTATAAAAAAGTGTTTTACTGTTATCAAAATGTCACTGGCATTTCTGGATGTATTTCTGAGGCTTTTGATGTCACTAAAAATTGAGTCACACAGGTAAAAGAAATAGCTTGTGAAAGCTCTGTAACTCCTGCTATTGTGTATTTGAGTTATCTGCTGTTAATCAACTGGAAAGATTCAATGGGCTTATATAACCACCCATCAGTTTGCAAAGTGATGACTGATACAAACATCAACATGTTTATCCCACAAAGTAAAAGTAAAAGATGTAGCTGATTCTTCTATTTTTAAAGACCTCATACCAAATAATTTTCCAGATTTGAGAGCTGATCCTGTACACTTTGCTCACTCTAACCCAGGAACGGGCAATAATTTTAGATAGGGACTGCTTCAGAAATTTTTGAAGTAGCCCTGGGCCACTGTGTAAGGGTTGGGGACGTGGGCAGAAGGGGTGGGGCCAGGACACTTCCATGTTTCCCCACCCACAGACCCTGACTGGCCTGAGGGTGAGAGGAGCATATGAAGTCTTTGCCTCCGCCCCCTCAGAGAGAGCTGCCAGCTGTTCTGAGCAGCTGGTGGTTCCCTTTAGGTGCCCATACCCCTGGAGGTGAGAGGAGACTTTGTGCGCTCCCCATGATCCCACTTCAATCAGGGCTTGGGGTCAGGAGGAGCATGAGAAATCTCTTGTTTCCTGCTTCCGTCCTGCAAGGGGGCACCACAATTAGAATCAACCACCAGCTGACTCTAAGCACTGCATGCCCCTTGTAGGCAGGAGGAGACTTTGCGTCCTCCCTCCGCCCCCAGGTCAATCAGAGCCTCCTGCCTTGCCCTGTCTCCTCCTGCCCAGCCCTTGTCCTGCAAGGGACATGTGGCACTTAGAATCAAGCCTGACAGTTGATTCTAAGTGCCATGCACTCCTGGCAGGGCTGGAGATTTCGTGCGCTCCACCGTCCCCAGACCCTGATTGGCCCGGGGGCATGAGGGACCGGCAAAGCATCTGTGGACCAGATTAACCCACTTGGTGGTCCGGATTCTGCTCACGGAGGCCCTTTTGCCCACCCCTGCTCTAACCTCTTCTTGATCTTAAGGGGTGTTTGGTTGAGCAATGATTATAAAATGATCCTACAACTTTTAGGTACATCATTTACTTATAAAACAGTTATAGGTGGTCCAATATTGTTGGAAATGAATTTGATCAATATTCTATTCACTGTATAACAGCAACAGTTGCTGAATTGTGTTTCATGCCACACCTTTTATGAGAATAAGTAGAGGATTATGTTGGATAGAGGCAACACATTTTCATTTTGCACTTGTTGTGTGATGCAAAGAAAGTGTTGGGTTCTATTTGATTTTGAAGATGTCTGATAATGTGCGTGTGCAGGAGAGGGGGTGTTTTAGCAGTACACATTGAATTCTGCAGTCCTTTCTGAAGCCTGCAAGTTTCTCATTGAAAATCAACTGGGTCACAGTTTTAAAACATGGCCACTGAGTTTAGGTGACTGGCTGGAAATGTTAAAGTGTCTCAAGTGGAGGACGGAAATATTAAGGCACCCAAAGTTAGTGACCAGTGGAATATATTGGCCTGGATATTTTGCCCGAGAACAACATAAGGACAGAAGAATATGACAAGAAGAGAAACAACTCTCTCTGTTTCTAGATTGGCCTGATCCAAACCCTATAATCTTTGAGAAAGTTCGGCTTTATAGTGTATGCAGCTATAAAGCTGGTCAGTTTTGTTTTCTATGTTCTGTGCCTTTATACTTTGAACATACTTCCTGTGTTATATATTCAGAGTCATTTTGTTGTAGACCTCAGGCTATTAGACAAGTCAACCACTGTGTGCTCTCTTATAGGGAGTTCACTTTTGTTCTTTCATGCTTGTGTTTTCTTTAATATAAAATTTAAAAAATTACTTTGACTGAAGGTTGGTGGGTTTTTTTGGGGTTTTTTTTGTGTTTTGTTTTGTTTTTTGCATTGGACAAAATGTAACAGCTTTACATATCCCTACTTGGCATGTCTTTCCCCCTCGCTGCTTTAGTCTGAGCAAGCATGATATAGGAGTAGTTGGATTTCTGGAAAAAATAACATATAATTCTCTTTGTGGAACCTTCTGAAAAAGAGCATTATGGAAAGCCAGGAAGTAGGAAACAGTGTTACTACTCAGGAGCCAATATAAAAGGCCCACATCATTCCCCTGTTGTTTTCCTGTTTAGTTAATAAGAGCAGGTGCTGTATTTAAAAGCATAAAACTTCCTGTGTTTCATTGCCTTGGTGTTGGATTCACAAGAGGACCAAAGCTTGAGTTACTGTCAACCATGTAGAGTGGGTCCCTCCAGGTCAGGGCTGATGTATATTGATGGAGCAGCATGGCGGGGAAGTCTATACTGTAACTACTGCTTTATATCATGTATTTGTTCCATTGCTAAAAAGAGAGCATCAGTCCTGGGGGTTGCTGTCAATTTGGCACTGTGATTGATAGGGTCATTTCCTGCAATATCTTTGGAAAATAGTATTGATTTAAGTGCATGTATTATTCCAGGCTGGAGAAATGGGACAGATGTGAAAACTGGCTGTTCAAAAGACTGTACTGAACATGTGCCAGCCAAGTATGGACTTTAAACACAATGAGTATTAAGTGGATTTACTGACGAATCCCTAGGAGAAGTAGAAGAATTTCCTAATGCAAATTCTCTGACTCTAGTTCTGGAAAAAATCCAGCCTTATGAACGGGGTGGCCCAAGGCAGGCTGCTGGCAGCTGGCACCCCAAGCGGAATGTGCGATTGGCACCCCCGTGTCACAGGCGGAATGCACAATTGGCGCCCCCGCCTCCACAACCCTCAATGGCATGACGTCATCATTGGGTGCCCTGTTTAACACGGCACCCTAGGTGACGGCCTAGTTGGCCTATATGCACGGGCCGCCCCTGCTTACGAAGCTACACTCTAAGAAGAGGGTCTTTGCTGATTTTTTTTTTAACAGAAGGTTCAGAACAAAGACCCACACTGCTTTACATCAGATGTAAATAAACGGCTGCCTGCCTGCCTGCCTTGGTTCTGATTCTGGATCTAATACAGAGATGAACTTATAATCATGGAGTTGTGAGTTTGGAAAGACTAAAACCTCCTATGTTGGAGTTGGTTGCTGGAGATGTTTGGTACATTTTTTAGCATGTATGTAGGCTCTTTTATAGTTTCAATACCTTTTCTCTGTGATGTTTTAGAAATAATTTGTGCTTCCTTAGAAAAGTTGTGTGATGACTTTTAACTGTGGGCAATGCACCGGTCACAGCCTTTGTAAAGAAAACAAAGTGCAAGTGCTGGTCTTTTTAGATCCCCTGGCTTGCTAGGGATATCACAATATAAGGCAGGGAGCTGTGCAGGGAACTTAAAATCTCTAGTTAGGAGGAAGTGAGAGATGCCAAGGAGAAGTGACATAGTGATATAATCCATAAAGCCATGTCTACGCTAGGAAAATATTTCAAAATTAGTACATTCAACATAATAACTCTTGATTTAACAAATTTGAACTAGTGTATCTATACTACAGGGAAGTTTCAAAATTAGTCCAAGGCAAGATCTATTAATATGGATGCATTACTTTGGACTTTGAGCCACAGGAAGCACAGGGGAGTAATTAGTTCAAATTACTCTGGAGAGTAATTATTTCAAAATAGTGGCACCAGAGTGTCCACATTTCCATTATTTTGAAATAACTATTTTAGTGTTAGCATTACTTCTGATGAAAAGCTGGAATACAGATTTAAAATTCCATGGCCCATTATTTCAAAATAACGGGTGTGGTAGTGAGGACCCTCCACTTATAAATTCAATTTTTGGGGGGAGGGTTATTATGAAATAAAGTCCTAGTGTAGACCAGGGCTAAGTGGGTGTCCTCAGGGCACCATAGAGTGGGCAAAACAGATGCAATTTCCTTGAAAATGTAACAGTTTTCACCATCAGTAAGAAAACTGGTCAAACCTACAGGTACATCTCAGGAACAGGATAACACCAATCTCACTTGTGTCATTTATCATAAGATCTGCAGTGTTGCCAAACTCTTGCAATTTTAGTGTGAATCTTGAGATATTCAGTATTTTTCTTAAAGCTACAGTAGCTTTAGATAAGTGCCTAAGTGAGAATCTCTGCTTTCAATTTTTTTTTCAGAAAAGCAAGTTTTGAAGTAGGGTCAGAAAAAAGCAGGAAAATGTGACCCAAAATGTGCACCCTAAAGATTCAAAACCCGCAAGACAAATTAAAAGGTTATTTAAAAATCACATGATTTTTAGTCTCATAACGATTTTGGGAAGCCTGACCCACAATTTTAGTGTGTATGAAGTTGGCAGTACAGCAACTAGAACTGAAACCTTTATTATTTTGCAAATGGCATCTTTTTGCCAAGACGTTTCAATGACAATTCATTTCAGTGAAAAGTACCTAGAGCCGCAGCTATATAAACCATCAGGCTCCACTTTAGAAAGCAAGAATGAGTGTGCTAATGTTAATGTGCTTCACATCCGTGAATTTTTGTCATGAATTCATGTTCTTCATGTGTAATTGTATCTAATTGGGTATTTAGTGTAAATACATGTAATCATATAATTACATGTAATTATATAATTGTGATGTATAATTAAATAACTACCACATGAAATAGTTCAGATCCTTAACACTTATAATTATTCCTATTCCACTGAGCACAAAGCAGTAAATGAGTTGTCCAAGATTACATATTAGGTAAGTGGTAGAGGCAGCAAGAAAAGCCATGGGTGCAATCTTGCCCCCACTGAAGACAATGGGATTTTTACCATTGATTTTAAACAGAGCCAGGATTTCACCTCAAATATTTAAAATAACTATTCAAATTTCCGTTGCAGTGCTTTATCCACTCTCACGCAACAGAGACACACACTAGATATAGCACTCAAAACTGCAATGTCTAAGTCTTCAATATGCTTCAGGGCCAAACCACAATAACAAATAGAAAACTTCTAACAAGGGGGCTGCATCTAGACTGGCATGATTTTGCGGAAATGCTTTTAAAGGAAAAGTTTTTCCGTTAAAAGCATTTCCACAAAAGAGCATCTAGATTGGCACAGGTGCCTTTGCGCAAAAAGTGCTTTTGCGCAAAAGCATCCGTAGCCAGTCTAGACGCGATTTTGCGCAAGAAAGTCCCGATTGCCATTTTCGCCATCGGGGCTTTTTTGCGCAAAACAGTTCTTCCCTGTCTACACTGGCCCTCTTGTGCAAGTATTTTTGAGCAAGAAGGCTTATCCCTGAGCGGGAGCATCATAGTATTTGCGCAAGAACACTGACAATCTTACATTAGATCATCAGTGCTCTTGTGCAAATTCAAGCGGCCAGTGTAGACAGCTGGCAAGTTTTTGCGCAAAAGCAATCATTTTTGCGCAAAATCTTGCCAGTCTAGATGCACCCAAAATGTATAGGAAAAACCAAAGGATTAACTGTTTGGATCAAGTGATTGTGCTTCTGGTATTGTCCTCATCACTGCTTGATGTACTAGCACAATTCCCAGCACTGAACAATGATTTTCTTATTATGAACAGTGCCCAGTTCAGCAGCTCCTCTTCTAAGTAAGGAAACCACATTTGGGCATAGACATTTTATTCCTCATTGTAAGTTAACTTCTTTGGTGTCATGGCAGAATTTGATGTACATGCACAGTGCCACTGTGCTGTGAAAACAATGTTTAAAGTTCCTCAGGACTTTCTCTCTCCTCTCCTAAAAGCTGATGGGATATGAGTTCTCTATAGCTTAACCCCGCCCACCCCCCAAAAAAACCCAACAACACCACAGCATAAATCTGTTTTGCATTGTACGACATTTGACAGATATTCAACCCTCTGTTGCTTTCAGTCACTGGAGATAACTGTCCCATCTTTTTTCATGATTTGATTTCCAAGCACCTTTTCCCACATTCAGGCCTGCTGACAGGGAGCGGGGAGCAGAGGGGGCGAGTGCCCTGGGGCCCAGTGATTCAAAGGGGCCCAGGGCTCCTGCTGCTGCGGCTGAGCCAGCAGTGATACCTGGAACCCCAAGCCCTTTCAATTGCTGCTAGAGCAGTCAGTTGCATGCTCTTAGGGCTGCCTAGGGAGGTCAGGGACCTACGCAGAATTCTCCAGGTAGCACCGGGGGGGGGGGGGGGGGGGGGGAGGGAGAGAGGACACTGTCATCTGGGCAGCACTGAGAGCCAGCTGCTCTTAGCCCCACCCCTTCTACCTGAGGCCCGGCCCCTTCTGGGAGAGCAGAGCTGGCCCTCCCCCACTTTACCCAGCAGCTGGGTGTGGCTGTCAGCTCCCCTGCCTGCGTATTTTCAAAATGGAAGCAGAAGACCCTTGCTAACGTGTTGCTCACCATATCTGCTTGCAAACTGAGGGCACATCTACACAACAGGGCTCAAGCTGAAATAAACTATGCAACTTGAGCTACGTCAATTGCATAGCTTACGTCAAAATAGCTTATTTCAGCTTTTGGCGCTGTCTGCACTGCAGGAAGTCCAAGAAAGAGCACTCTTATAGGAGCTGGAATAAGAAGTCCTCCGTTATGTTGAAATAACTGCTTGTAGTGTAGACGCAGACTGTTATTTTGGAATAACTGAGTTCTGTGCCCAACACCCTGTTGTGTGTTATACCTTACTACAGGTGCTCAATTTAACATACAAAATTTGGCCTTGTATCTAACACATCTGCCTTGTGCTATAACATGCTTCATTCACTGTAAAAGAGTTAACCTTCTGGTTTTTAAGATGTATCTTCTGTAAAGTCTTCCCTTGTTTGTTTTTTCCAACGCAGCTGTAGACCTGGGTACAGTCCCCCACTCCAGCACTCAGGCTTTTGTAGATTAAAAGGAAATGTTTAACAAGCTCATACAATCTATCTGCACAATTCAATGAATGGAGGCACACTATGTTAGAAGCCATCTGCACTGAACAGGAGAACAGGAAAACATGCAGGGAACATGAGCGGAACAAACAAGATAAGATATTGAGGCTTATGGAGAAGCAAACAGATCTGATGACGCATCTGATAGAGGTGCAGGAAAAGCAGCTGGAGCACAAAGCCCTCTTGCACCCATTGATAAACCACCTTCCCTCCCCATCAAGTCTATATCCTCTTCCAGACATCCTATAATGAAGTGGGAGGGGGGAAGGGGAGGAAGATCTGGGAAGATTTTCACTCAATTCCAAGAGATGGATCATGGAATAGATGCCTGTCCTTCCCACAACTCTGATTGCTACATAGGGGGATTGCAATAAGCTACATGTCTTGTGCTTCCCCTCCTCCCAGTAAGCAGATCCTTGTTATCCCCGGGACTCCTTTTCTGTTCAGTGTTGCCTGTGTTCACTGTGTAGCCTAAAGAAAAAAGTACATTATTTCAGAACAATTGGAGCTTTACTCACTGTGCCAACTGTGGTTGGAGGTGGTGGTTGCTTTATAGGACAGTACACGTACAAAATGGGGCAGGTTGGTAATGAGCAACCCACTGTCACATCATTTTCTGGTCATTCATTAATCTGGTTTTCAAACCCTTTCTGATGTGCAGTGTGCCTTGCTGTGCTCTCCCTATTGCCCTGGGGTCTGGCTGTTCATAACTGGCTGCCAGGTGAACTGCTTCAATCACCCCATTACCCTCGCAGAAACTCTTCCCCCCCCCCCACTTGCACAGATACTATGCAGCACACAGCCAGCAGCAACAACAACAACACGAATATTGCTTTTGCACAGGTCTAATCTAGTCATTAAAATGCACCAGCATCCTTTTAAATGGCCAAGACACATTATACCCTCATTCTGCGCTTGCTCAGCCTGTTGTTGAACTGTTCCTTACTCCTGTCCAGGCTGTCTGTGTACGGCTTCATGAGTCATGGGAGTAAGGGGTAAACTGGGTTTCCAAGGATAGCTATTGGCAATTCAGTGTCACCACTGTCATTTTCCGGTCTGGGAAGAAAGTTCCTTCTTGCAGCTTTCTGAAGAGACCAGAATTCCTAAAAGTGCACACACTTTCCCAACCATCCCCCACTGATGTCAGTGAAACAGCTCTTGTGATCCACTAGTGCTTACACCACCATTGAGAAGTATCCTTTGTGGCTTATGTGCTCTTTGCAAGGTGTTCTGGTGCCACAATAAGCATTCCCTCTCTCCCCACACCATTCAGGGAGCCCCATTTCAGCAAAGCCATTTACTATGTCCTACATGTTTCCCAGAGTCACTAATCTTCCTAGCAGAAAGCTAGTGCATCTCCTGGCTACTTGGATCACAGCAAACCTTCATGTACGTTTGTCCAGTCTGAATTGATTCCCAACTGACCGGTAGTAGTCTGGCATTACAAGCTTTCACAGGGCTATTGCCACTCATTTCTCAACTATCAGAGCGGGTCTTCTTTTGGTTCTGCTGTGCTTTAGGGCTGGGAAAAGCAACTCACAAAATTCCATGAAAGTGGCCTTATGCATGTGAAAGTGATTTCAGCCGCTGGTCATCATCCGATAGCTGCATGATCATGCAGTTCCACCGAACTGTGCTTGTTTACCTGGACCAGAATCGGCATTCCACTGTGTTAACATGCCTGACTGCTGCCAGCATATGCCAATTGTTCCATTCAATGGTCTCCTTAACATCTGTGTGTCTGGCCTCCTAACATTCTTCTTCATGCAGCTGGCTCCTGGCTAGACTCAAGACAAACTGCAGAATAATGTGCAAGCTGTTTGCAATGCTTACCACAGCAGTTTGCAGCTGAGCAGTGTCCATGTGTGCTGTGCTTGGTGTCTGTAGGGATAAGCAGGGGAAAAGGGCACAAGATGATTGTTTGCTGTTGCTTTCAAGGAGGGAGGAAGGGAGGAGGTAAGTTCATCATGGGAGGCTGATGACATGTACCCAGAACACCTGCAACAATATTTGTGTCCCATCAAGCAATGGGAGCCTAACCCAGAATTTAAATGAGCAACAGGAACAGTGGGATATCCATACTACTGTAAGAGTCGACAGTAGCCTTGGTAACAGGGATGCACTCCATCAACCAAATGTGTTTAGTGAGGACATGCACTTTTGACTTTAGAAAATTGGATGCTAAATGCAGACCTCAATACATTCAACCTAGTTTTGTAGTGTAAACATACCCAAACTGCTCTGTAAGATCTGATTTGCTATGCCTTCTCCATTCAGACCCCCTTATCCATCTGCTTTTTTTCTGCACTAGAATCATCAATACATGAGACTGGGGAATAGGGTCTCCTCTGTTTTAAGAACTCATTTTTAGTAATTGCAATTACTTTAGTAAAGATCACTTTAAAAACCACATATTTGGTTTCTACTTTTAGAGAGAATTCCAAGAACATTCATAGTGGCTCAAGATCTAGCTACTTCATATCTGACCTCAAAGTTTTATGCTCTTTTATAGCATCTGCAAGAAGTGAGATCATATTTATATAGCAACTACAGCACCCTAAGATAGGATGACAGATGCAGGATCTCGTTCCTGACCCTCAGGTAGGCTCCCTGCCTGCTGCAGCCCCAGGCTGCTCAAAGCAGCCAGCTGCTGGAACCATGTGGCTCTCTGTGCTGCATGCCAGCAGGGTGGGGAGAGACTTCACTCACTATCCCTTCCCACAGCAAGGGGCGTGTGGCACCTGGAGGCACATGGCCCTTGCAACAGGGTGCTTTAAGTAGGGCTGCAGCAGGCAGGGAGCCTGCCTGAGGGTCACAGCAGGCTGTGGGCTAGATCCAAAGGCTGGTTGCTGGGGCCACGTGCTTCTCTGGGGGGAGCAATTTTATGTGCTGCCCAGCAAGGGGCATGCAGTACCTGAAGGCACATGGCCTCAGCAGCTGGCTGCTTTGTGGAGCTGCGGCAGACAGAGAGCCTGCCTGAAAGATATGGCAGGCAGTGGACTGGATCTTGCCTGTTGCTAACATAAAATGTGCCTGTAATTAATGTGTTCTCTAAACAACAGCATTCATTGGAAAATATGTGGAGAAACAAAACCAATGTTGGTTGTAATTGTTTTAAATGGTTTAGACAATCAAAGTAAATAGAATGTATACACACATAATCAAGCAATATTTGACAAATGCAGGGTTGCAGAAAACGGGTTTTATTTCTCTTATATTACATGTACACACAAGCCTTCGGTTGAAAACTTGCTTCTTTTTAATACAGTAAACTTCCAATAATCCGGCACCTTTAGGACCCAGGGGGTGCCAGAT
>JANRFK010001158.1:17554070-17570077 GCA_030068395.1 Apalone spinifera
CCATCAGGAGTGCCGGACCATCAGATGCCGGACCAATGGAGTTTTACTGTATAAAAATCCAGTGTGCAATTAATTTTTAGAGAAAAATCAAACACTATTTGCAGAAACCTTTGCTGAAAACTGACATCCCCCGAGGAGCTTACCTAATGTAAGTTGTTGGAGAATTGTTTAAACACCAGAATTAAAGACGAAAGAAAAGAATCCATGATGACAGTAAGAATGTTACAATCAACCAGAACACAGAATGAAACTCACATTCACTTTGCAGTTGCCAGTTATCAAATTTAACACCCTCTGTCACACCAACATCCTGGAAAAAATTAACATTTCAAACACCTCTACCCACACAATCAAGCACAAAGTTCTAACCACAAAAACTGAT
The DNA here is from genome assembly GCA_030068395.1 of Apalone spinifera. NCBI lineage: Eukaryota > Metazoa > Chordata > Testudines > Trionychidae > Apalone > Apalone spinifera. Next base: position 17,554,453 of record JANRFK010001158.1, read on the forward strand.
TATGAAAATGTCTCTTTTTTGTCTCTGGTCACACCTCTAACTAGAGTGTTCTTGAGAAGACAACATTAATACTTCATCTAAATAATCTAGGGATGACCACACACATCACTATGATGCGAGCAAAAACTGAGCTTCCATCTTCTTTCTAAAGCACCCAGAACATAAAAAGCAGTTCATAACAGCTGCTACCATTTTTTAAAAAACATCTAAAGCAACTTGGAAATAATTTTCTGAAATGTCTTTGTTACAAATGTAAATTAAAACTGAGCAAGCAGGAAACCATTGCTACAAAAATACACATTCTACATAGTGGTCTGACTTAAGCTTTGGAAGGGAGAGAAATTTAAACCCCCATATCCAAATACACAAAAAGATATCTTCTTGATATTAAAGCCAAACTAAAATCAGCAGACTATCATTTACACTAGGGTAACTTCAATGCCTCTATTGGTTTAGCACATGGCAGAATCTCACTCCCACATTTTATGTGATTGCTTCACTGGTATACTTTGTCTCCTTTCTGCTGCTTTTGTAAGGCAAAGCCATTACAAAGTAGGGATGTAATAGTGTAGTTGATTAACTGATAAGCACAAGCTTATAGGTTAATGCTATAAACTACATGCATTTCCCTCCCTCCCCCTTGCCAGGAAATTTTTTTAGCAGTCCTGACTTGTGCTGGGTCTGGGACCTACCCCCACTGTGGCTCTGCATTTAAAGTGTATTAGGAGCTGGGTGGGCGGGCAGCCTGGCTCAGTTCTGACTCGTGCTGGGTCTGGGAGCTTCCCATCTCCCCTCCTCCCAGACAGGGACTGCTGCCATCATGGACCAGCTGCCTGGGACGTAACAGGCAGCTGGTCCATGATGGGAGCTGGTTTTTAAACTGGCTTCCCTCAGAGGCCAGCTCCCACCTGCTACCCCATGCTGCTGTCTCTGATACAAAGGTAGTAGTGAGGAGTGTCAGTGGGCTCCTCAGGAGTGAGGCCAGAGCACTGCCTGCTGGCCCCACCCCTGGGGCCAATAAGAATTCATGAATAATTGACTATTTAATTAACTTGACTATTTAATTAACTGATATTTAACATCCCTCCTGCAAACTAGTTTTAGCCAATATAAACCAGTCAGAAGATAACCTGGCCCACAGTTAACTAGCCCACAGAATTAAAAATCACTGCAAACTCTTTCAATTAAAAGATCATGAACCAAGGTTCAGGGGGAAAGGCACTGGCCAGCCAGCACTTGCCTGAGGCAGATTCCAGAAATGACCAGCATGTCCAACCCCTACTGTTCCCCTTGGCCACAGTTCCCAGCAACAGGGCCCCTCCTTGACATCCTTGCACCTAGAGCCAGACATGTTGGCTGCTTCTGGGAGCAGCATGGAGCCACAGCTCTCCACTGTTGTGCCAACAGGATGAACCACCAGAGTCTCTTTTTGACTGTGCATTCTGGCTGAAAACCGAATGCCTGTCAGCCCTATCCAAAGTGGGTGCAAAATGTTGCCATACCAGAACAGTTACATTTTACAGTTGCTTTTCATTCAGGTAAATTACTACATAACAATGAAGAATCAGGTTTGGTCTTAGCTCCTGTCATGTGAAGTGAATTGATGTTTTGCCTGAGCAGGGATTCTTAGATTTTTAAGGACAGAAGGGACTGACTGGTAGGATCATCTTGTCTGACTTCTGGCATAACAGGCCATGGTATTTCACCCAGCCATCTGCATTAAACCCATGCCTTCTGGCTGAGCTAAACAATATCTTTTAGAATAATGAATCTCCATTTTGAAAGTTCAGGCAATAAAAAAATCTGCCTCATTCCTCAGTATATTGTTCCAGTGGTTAATTATTCTCATTGTTTAAAAAACAAGTTCTTTATCACAGTGGTTCTTTACTCCATGAAGAATTAAGATACAGAATATACTACACCAAATCCTGAGAGATGTCCTCTCTATATTTGTGGATTTAGCTCAGTGTTTAAGTGTCACCTTTTGAAAAGAGTGGGCACCTTTAAAGTCCTGAAACATGAACTAATGTACAAATGAAGCCTTTTCTCCATAGCAAAGCAAACCTATAAGAAAGAGATTCCAAACATAGCAGAAGATGGAGGAGAGCATTTGCTCAGCTGGCTTCTGAACCCACATGCTTCTTAGCTGTGCTGAGAGAGTGGTAAGGCTCAGATCTTGCTGAAAAAATGACACAGATAGAAATGCAGATGATTTTTTTTTCTACAGGAAGATGGGGAGCTTGTGAAACTGTAGGCTAGAACTGTGATGTTTTTGCCAGGTAATTTCCATCTCCATTCAAAGCAGAAGCCGTACAAACTAAAAAGAGACCTGCCTAACATATCAATCCATTTCTTACCTCTAAAGGAAAGTATCCTCTTCATCAGTTCAGAAGGGGAGGGGAGAGGTGTGAGTGCAGTGAGGTATACAGTACAAAACCAGAGCTGAGGGAAGGCTGAGAGTCATGGAGATCACAGAATGGAGCTTTAGATGGGCAAATACAGGCAAAAGAAAATGGCAGGGAATGGAGAGAGAAGATAAATGGGGAGAGATAATGAACAGGGGACCTGCTGTTAGCACTGCAGGCATTTCAAAGTCTTTAAACCCTTTTCCTTTCATCTAGTATTATTGCTCTTAACATCAGGAGCTGCCGCAGCTTGAAACAACAAAACTCTCACATCCTAGCCAGCATCTTGCTGTCAATGCTGATATCTCTCCCTTCGGTCTCATTTTATCTGTTTACTCATAAAGTTGGTTGTGGCAAATAAAGACTGATGGGATTGTGAGCATAGCAAGGACTACCCCCTGTAAGCTTCTTTGTCTTCCACCCATCCTTTTTGCATACTCATTTCAACCCTGTTTTGCAGAGACAGCACTGAACAGTGCTCCAACATGGCTCTGGCAGAAAAGGTTCTATTTATGACAGTTTGATGTTCTGGTCAGACACTGCTTCTTCCTGTGAAATACTCTGTGATCTGTCACAGTCTAAATTATTAATAAACAGAAATAACCTTATTATATTTTGGGTACATTTTTTGGAATTTAATGGAAAATTATGTCTGGTGCATAATTCTTTGCAATCGTTTAAAAATACATAGTAAAGGTATCACTAGATTAAACTCTATGTGCCTAAGTCTTTGCACTGCACCAAGTACTTTACATGGCAAAGCAGCTGGAAAATCAGCTTAAGTAGCCCCTACAATGTGCCAGGTGCTGTACAAAGACAAACAAAGGCACTTTTTTTTGTCCCAAATCGCTTACACTATAACTAACAGACAGAGAAAGAAGGGATAGAAATGTAGAGTGATATAAGGTGATCATTCGGTAGCTGGTTATGCCCTGATAACATAGGGATTAATGACAAAGAAATATTACGTACAAAAAAATCAATGTTGAAAGGATGCTAAGTTTGCAAAGTCAAGCACTGAAACATTAGGAAATGTCAGAATGTTGCCTATACAACCTTAATTTGGCCCCCTTTTATATGCACTCTACTTCAGTTTTTAATTCCATGATCACATACTATTTTTTCAACATGGCCCCCATGTCATTCATTTTTTACTTCACCTCATTCTCAGAAACTGCTGGACAATATTTGGCTGAAACTTCTACAAAAAAAGTATCACTCGAGGAAGATATCCAGCATTGAAAATTTGAGTCTGAATGATTAAGTTTGGCAAAGTGAAAAGCAACTGAAATTATGGTCTTATAATGGAAAATATCGTATACTTTAACCTTATGTGTCATTATGATTTTTGCCTGTAACATAGATATCTGCCCTGACTTTGCTACTGAATATCAGCTGTATAAATATTCGTTGTTCTGTCACTAAAATTACAAATGGCCAGAACGAGAACCTGAAATCTGATCCTTTTGCCTCCTTCACATACATGTTTTTCAGTGGGGTAACTTTAAGGTTTAATGTAAAACTGGTGGGAACTTCTTTGTTCAGAGGTGGCCAAAAATGGCAGAAATGTTGTGAGCCCTAGCCCTGGTTTGGTCATGAAACAGAATGTTGATCTAAGTTAATCCTGAACCAAAACACCTCTCCCATCACCCCTTCACTCAAGACAATCTTTTGCTTATGAAATCAGGGTGCCATCTCTAAAGGAAAGCTACACAGGTATAAACCTATTTTGAACATTGAGACAATACATTTAGAAATTAGCTTGTTTCATAGGCAAGCAGACATTTCATGTGGACAATTGAGATCTAGGCTTTTTTAAAAAAAGAAACTGCTTTCAAGAGTTTCCCATATTCACTCAGAGCATTGCCTCTGGTTTTATACAATGCGCTGCTTGCCCTGCTTCAAGTAACAACAGTGGAACTGATCAAAGGACACATTTAAAAAAAAAGTGAGTGAACTCTGATCACAGCCACATGATGCAGTTGAATTCAAATGGAGGTTTTAGATCTCCAACATCCTTTAAAATGTTTCAAATATTAAGGATATGGGATGAAATAAAATGATACAGTAAGGTAGGTTAATTAACAGATCATTTACAAATCCCAGTCCTTTTTTCCCCCCGGTGACACTCTCAGCAAATACAGATACACCAGTACAGACCTACTTTTCTATGCTTCTATCCTTTATCTAACTTTGCCTTTCATAGGCTTATTGAAGCAGTGTTCTGTAGTAGTGTTAAATTAGTAAAAAACCTGAGGTATAGCAATTTGACAATGATATAGCTGTCACAATGGTTCTACTTTCTCCTTGTATCTACTCAGGCATAATTAGAATCAAATATCTACCTCTCAGCATTTCTCTTGGGCTCATCCAACTCTGAAAGCTCTCAGGCCATTAAGGCATATCAATTAGTAATGATTTTTTCAGCCCCCAGCAGCCACTGAAGCATATATTAAAGGTGATATTTGCAGTCAAAAATTTAATGTGCACCATTTGAGAATATCTACTTTGACAAAGAGAATGTTATCATCTGGGAAACTAACTTGCTTAAAATTTTACATTTTGCTGAATAAATGTTCAATGAAAATTTCCATATCTATTAAGTTCCATTAATTGCACGCAGGTTTGGAAAACACAAGAATCATTAAGATATAAATGGAGGATGTGCAATAGCTCAGAAGAGCTAATGTTATCACTTCTCTGGCCACTTTTACAGCCTTCTCAACACAATCTTTTTTAACTAAATCATGACTCAAAGAAACTTACTTCCATGATTTTAGTCTCTGTATCCATTGAGTAGATGTCACAGAACCAGTTTATTACAAATTGCAGAATTAGAAGGTTGTCACGTTCCTTTCAACTAGTTTAAGTCCATTTAGTAAGGACGGTTTGAAAAGGCAATCGTCTACAGGTTCTCAGTCATTTCCAGTCTGAGAGTCCCAACATCTCTTGTTTTGAATACAACTCAAAACAATTAGTTATTACACAACCACATTGCAAAGCAAAAAAATATATAAATATATATTATTTAAATATTAATAGCTATTAAAATGGTGATGGAGTAGAAAAGAGTTTTCAAATTTAGGAAGTGTTCATAGACATTTACTCTTCTCTATGGTGCCTAATCTATATTTCAACGTGGTCCATAAGTGTGCATGAGCGCCTGGGCATATTTCATTTTTTAGTACACTTGTGCCTAACCAAAAACCAGGTCAGCATCAACTGCCTAGAACTTTAGATACTGTTTCCAATGGAGAGATGCAAAAGTAAGATGCTGACCCAAAGGCCACTGACGTAAATAAAATGGATTTCAATGGACTTTGTTGTCTCAGGCCCTAAATGAATTTAGGTACAGGAATCAAAAGAAGAAGAAAGCAGCACTCTGCAGAAGCCTTTGATTTGTTCTCTGCACTGTAGCACACTGTAGCAATTCTGCACCTTACTTTAGTATTAGAAGGCTGATACTTTGTCTATTCTACAGAGAACTCCTGTGGCACTGCACTGGAGGTAATGCGACAACAGGACATAAGAAAAAGTGGAGTATTGCCTCAGCGCCTAAATAATAAGGGTCCTTTGCCTTTCAGCAGGTGTAACTCTACAAACACACGCAATTAAACCCCTTCACTTTTCTAATCCAGAAACATTTTGTAGACATTCATGAGATGTCACAAACTGATGAAAGTCAGACACAATTTGAAACTACACTCTGTTTAAGTAAGGTGTCCAGCATGTGTCTTTTACTAGGAAGACACAGACAGGGGTGAATTTGTCTCCACTTTGAGTGGCAGGGTTTCTGACTCCACATTAAGTTAGGTTACCCGCCTTGATTTTCAGAATATAAGTTTTTAAGCCTACTGCTAGGTCTGTAAAATTGTCTCTATTTGAGGTTATGTTTACCTTGCAATAAAAAAATCCTGTTAACACTTAGTCTCAGAACCCTGACTAAGTGACCAGAACTCATGGGTTTCAAGCTGTTGGGCTAAAAATCTACAGTGCAATTGCTCAGGATTGGGCTGTAAAACCCTCCCCTCCCCCTTTTCAGGGTCTCAGAGCCCAGATTCCAGCCTGATCCCAAATGTCTATATGGTAGCCTGAGTCAGATGACCTAAGCCAGCTATGGTTCTTTTATTGTGTAGATGCACACTGAATATACGTGATATTAGTAATAAATCTCTGATCATACACAGGTGAGCCAAACAAATACCATACATACACAATATTCACGCTTTATCCTCAGGGTACATCTTTACTGCATGGCTATTTCGGGATACCGGAGGAATCCCAAAAGAGCTACCCCGCGTCTACACAAGCCGCCTCTTATTTTGAAATATTTTTTAAAATAATGGGCGCGATATTTCACCATCATGATAAACTTCATTGCATGAGGGATAAGGAATGGCTAAAAATAGCATGCTATTTTGAAATTTGGTGGTTTGTAGACATGCCAAATTTCAAAATAGACTATTTCAAAATAGATTTGAAATAAGATATGCAATTTGCATAGCCAAATTGTGTAACTTATTTTGAGTTTAGGGTGCTGTGTAGATGCACACTCGGGGGTAACAATATTCTTCCTTCTGCCCTGATAATGATCTGTATAATCACCCAACAAATTTTGCACCCAAGTTCTCAGCAGTGGCTCAGACCTGTAATATACATAGCTATGAAAAGCCTCATATGCCAAAAAACAAAAACAAAATAAAAAACTCCCCACAAGCCATTGTAGATAAAGGGGCCATATTGGTGTAGCTATGCTAAGATAGATTATGTCTATACTACAGATGCTAAGACAAAATTTAATATAGAAAATAGTTTTTCAACTTGTATTTCATCACCTCGGCCAGGGCTTCTGGCGGTTTTAAACATTAATAGGTGACTTGCACAAAGGTTTGGAGGTTACATGCTTCATTGCATTGCCTCCACTTTGACATTAAAGCTTTCTACTCAAATAATAGAGCAAAAGCCTGTATTTCTGAAATAGCAAACATTAGAAGAGAGAAGGAGGGAAAGCTTTTAAATATACATGTATTTTTCAAACAAAATTCTGAGTTCCAGATTTTTATTTTTAACTAGCTTTGCATCTGTAAGAAAATCTACCACCCAGGCAGCAGTCTCCACATCCTATGTTTGCAGACATCCATCAGTTCTGACCTTTGGTTATGACCTAAACTTTTCCAACCCATACATTCCATCTTAACAGAAGTAGCTTCTGCAAGGAAAAAAGATGATAATGTATCTGCAAAAAAGACTGATTCTGTGTGCAGCTGAGGGGGAAGTGCCAGTATAACAAATTGCTCCTGTTCAAGCCCATCAATTCAAAACAAGTATCTGGAAAACTTGACAAGAAAACTCAAACAACGCTTACGTTCTGATAACTGCAAAAGAGAAAGCCTGGCATATGGAAAAGCATGTGATGACTGGTGCACCTTTCTACTTCGATAAAAGAAACAGGTAAAATTGTTTGAAATATTCATCCTGAACCTCAGATCCAGGCAAATTAACCATTGGGCTCAAGGTTTGATTCATTGGGAGCCCTAAGTCCATGATAACAAAAGTTTGATTAGCATTGGCTAAGAAATTCAGATGGAAAGCCTGTAATCTACTTCCCCCCAACCAATCTCTCTTGTTTCAATAAGTCATCTCTCCTAGGCTCAAGAACTCTATGATCAGTGTTCCCTGTAACCTGTGTGCTTGTGTGGCTGTTCAGGAGAAATTCCAGTGCTGCCCAGCTAATTGGCAGAGTGCCGCAGCTAGATTTTTTGTTTCTACTGGTGCTGCACATTCACACGTGCATCAGTGTACATAAAAAAATATTCCACACATGGATGGAAATGATCAGAGGTAACATTGCCTAAGATCCCTCCAAAGATTTGGGACAATGTGGGCTGGAGGTAACTTAGGCTTTACTATCCTTCAGAATGGCAAAACCTGCCACTGAGTGGGGCCATTGTGGAAGGAGACAGGGTTATGACCCCCAATGAATGGATTGCTATTGTCCCTGGTTCTTGTTCTGACTACAAATTCAGGGAAGGACCCTTGCTGCTTCTCCCTTTCCACGTGGGCTGAGGTCCTTTGGAAAATAAGATGCTGCATATTTCTTTGTGCACTAAATGGGAAATATTGAGGTATTATGCATTTGTTGGAATAGAGCATTTAAACGTTTTAGTGTTTCAACAGAAACTAACTTGCCATGTTAACCTGTTTTGCTCATCCACAGTGCCCAGAGCCACCTGGGAAAGGGGGGGGCTCAAGGGAAGGCTGGAGGATGCATAAACTTCTTACTCTAAAATGGACAGTACTGGGTCCTGCCGTGAGGGCAGGGGACTAGACTTGATGACCTCTCAAGGGCCCTTCCATTTCTAGTGTTCTATGACTCTATGATTTTAAAGCCACCTAAATGCAGGAAATTGCTTCTGGTCTTTCAAAATCTTTAATTTGTAAGTTGCCTCCCCTGTAGGGTTTGGAAGCTATGGGGTTTTGGTATACATCACATACAGTATTTTCAGAATATGTGTTTCCGAAACTGTCCATATTATCACAATCCTGAAGTACTCCACAGTGGGAAAGTGAAGGGAAATTGAGTAACTACTTCAATTCCAAGAACAACCCCTCTCACCAACTTCACATTGGGGTGTTGTTTAGCCTTTATCAGAGAGGAAGAGCGCCATTTCCTGAATCACCCACTCCACTTCCTGCCCCTCATGGGATCTCCTTGGAAGCTTCCTATCCAGATAATTATAGAATCATAGAATATTAGAACTGGAAGGTACCTCAAGAGGTCATGTTGTAGGAACCCCAGGCCTCTTTGGGAGCTTGACTGGCCTGACAGATAGAGGACCAGTCCTGAAGCCCTTACTTGCTCAAAGTGCCCACTGACTTCATTGGGTGTTTGCATAGAACTGCTCAGGACTGGGCTCAGAATGTGTAAGCAACTATCCCTGAAACAAAACTTAAGGAACCTCAGTTCTTGGCAGTTATGTGCATGGGACAAATAAAAATAGTTTTAAAATTTACATTTTTACCTGATCTGAAAAATTACTCTAATGTCTAAACTGCTTCAATGCTTTTTTTGAAATATCAAATATCACATTTTTTCACAAACAAAAATCTCATTTGGTTTAGTACCCCTGCTTTGCTGGTGCCCTAAGCACGTGCTTAGTCTGCCTATTGGGTAATCCAGCCATGATGTAACTCCTTTGCACAGTACACAGCTCCCACACCCACTCACAAATACACACACACACACACACACACACACACACCATGTACTTTTCTGGTTTATTACTTGCATTTGTGATGCTAAATTCATTCACAACCCATGTGAGCTCAAAACAGAGCCTCAGCAGCTCTATCCTCACCTAGTCTCCACAACATCATGAATTTCTCAATGTGCCCTTTTATAAAATGTATTTTTTTCTCTTTCCTTCCACCAACAGAGATGTAGAGAGAGTAGGATGAGGGAAGGAGGAAAGGGAAATCTAATGCTTATATAACAAGCAGTGCAATTATACACATCTCTCACTTCTGCTTCCTGCCCTAAGGAAAACAAAATCCCCTTTTCAATTATACTTGGAGGGAGGGGGATTTTTCCTCTTCCCCATCACCTAACCTATTTCATGGCAATGTCTGTTTTGCAGCACAGACTGGCTTCCTGACCACATAATTACAGCAGAGATAAGATGCTTGCAAAAGACTAAGTTCCTTGTCACTGCAAATTCAATCTAATAAAGATTGAACTTAAAAAAAAACAGTCTAAGGGTGCATCTACACAGCAAGGCTTAATTCAAAATAAGCTACAGAAACTGAGCTACATCAATAAGCATAGCTATTTTGAAATTGGGAGTGTCTACACAGCACTTATTTCAAAATAGAGCACTCTTCCTCCGACTTCCCTTACTCCTTGTACAATGAAGGTTATGGGAGTTGGAATAATAAGTCCTCTAGCTTGACAGTATTTCAACATTATTTCAAAATAACTGCCTGCTGAATAGATGCAGACTAAGTTAACTAGTATTATTTTGAAATAATTTTGCTTTGTAATTGTACCCTAAGGATGCGTCTACACAGCAAAGTTATTTTGGAATAATGGCCATTATTCCGAAATAGCAATGCGAGCATCTACACAGCAATAGCATTATTGTGAAATAATTTTGAAATAACGGACGGCTTATTCCAAAATCTGTAAACCTCATTCTACAAAGAATAACACCTATTCTGAAATAGTTATTTCAGACTAGAGGCTGTGTAGACTCTCCACTTCTGCTATTTCAAAATAGCTCCTTACCAGAGCCATTCTAAATGATTCCTCCCCAGTGCCTCCTGAGGCTCTAAATCGAAATAGCACGTCTACATTAGGGAAGCCTACCTTGGACTAATTCTGAGGCTTCCCTGCAGTGTAGACGTGCTATTTCAAAATAAGCTATTTCAGAATAACTATTCCGGTATAGCTTATTCCAAAATAAATGAGCAACGTAGACATAGCCTAACATTTATTTGGCCATAAATAAATCTGAGGTGAAGCAACCCCTACCTAAAGTACAATGTAAGGAAATTTGGAATTACTGTGAACACAACCCTATTGAAACAAAATAAATCTTAAAAGCATATTCATGTTTATTCTAAAAGTAATATTTTAAATGCACTTATATCAATTTTTCACCTGAAGAGCTCCAAACCCTAACAGGCAAACTATATTTGTTGCAGGACCCCATGGAGGAAAAGTATGGGGAACAGAAGCATGGTCACTGAAAAATTAAATTCTGTTAATTGATGATAGTTAAATGTCCTTAAGCATCAAAGAGCCTGCCATATTTCATGGGTAAAATCCTACTTCATCATATGCACTGAAGTGGAAATATATTTATGTATTTTCACCCCAATGCATCTGACAAAGTGAGTCTTTGCCCATGTAAGCTTATGCCCAAACAAGTCTGTTAGGGCACATATATACTTACTGGAAGATCACCTCTCCAGAGGTTGATCTTCTGGCATTCGACTTTGTAGGTCTGTTATAGACCTAAATTGAACACTGAGGGCAGCTTCTGCCAGCGTCCAGTACTCCTTCTTTTGCAAGGAGTAAGGGAAGCCATTGGGAGTGTTTCCAAACCTTAAGCTGCCCTTCCTGGTCTAGTGTAGATCAGGCCTTAGTCACGAAGATGCCACAGGGCTCTAGTTGTTTTTGCAGATACAGATTAACATGACTATCCCCTGAGATAAACAGCAAGTTAGGAGAACAGTATTAGATTCTTCTGAATCTCGGTGCAGTGTTTTATCTACCATACCACACTGTTTCCTTCCAATAACATGTTATTTTGCCTCCCTGACACCTGAGCTGTCATGGAGGATGTTTCCTATCAGGGAATGAGCATCTAGACATGTAATATAAAATTCTGCTCTCATTTTTCTGTTCAGCTCCATTACACTTCACTGGGGGAGCAGAGCCACAACTTTCAGAGTCACATCTGGCTCTATAGCTTTACCTGCTTCTTTAGTTTCTGTTCTCTAATCTAAATTTGGATGGCCAAATGGGCATGAATCCCAGCCATGTGGCAATGATATCAGCTTCGCCATGCTACATGGGTTGTACTGATAAGCAAAACGAAGATTAGTCTGTGTTCTGCTATTTCTGCTTGACACTTTAAGCACTGACCTTTCACGTTCATCCTCCAAAGGGAAGTGACATCGCTGGATTTCAAGGACTGATAAGGATGAAAACTATCCTGGCAAAAATATACTTTTAAGTTGGCAGAAAGTGAATGGCTGATATTGGGTATAAATCTTTATTTTGTCAGGGCAGATCATTCCTTGAAAAAATATCAGCTTTTGCTCGAGGAAAGGTAATCTATAGGTCTCTCTCCCTCTCAGAGATATAGTAACCCCTACTTAAAACACAAGGTAAAGAAGTTTGGAATTACTGTAAACACAGTCCTATTGAAACAAACTAAATCTTTAAAACATTAATGTTTTAAAAATAATATTTTAAGTGCACTTATATCCACTTTTCACCATTCCAAATCTTAACAGACAAATGACATTTGTTGTGGGACCCTATGGGGGAATAGCATGGCGAACAGAAGTGTGGTCACTGAAAAATTAAATCCTGTTAATGGAGGATAGCTCATAAAGGCCCTTAAGCATCAACGAGCCTGCTGAAGAGCTTTGACTGCACCCCTGAATCACTCTGCACCAGCTGGGGTTTCTCCCTTGTCACAAGAAGCTCTGCTACACCAATAGAGCACACCAGGGTCAAATTTTCACAATCCTGCTATAAGGGACTGTGAACAGTGTGAGAATAATCAGGAACTCCTTAAGATCATACATCAAGTCATTGCTAGTGCAGAATCAAGAACAGAATCCATGAGTTTTGGCTCCCAAACTCCATCTCTTGACTAATGGAACACAGTGCATCTCCCCCAGTCGCATTAAGTAGCCAAACAAATGCTTTGTCAATTTAAGCCAAGTGTTTCCCATTTTAAAATGCAGCTCTTTCATCAATGCTATCTACAATTTTTTTAAAAAACCCAGATTCTACTATAAATCTTTATTTGTGGGCTTTTTGAAAGAGCTTTTTTTCCAAGCCAATAAATGGTAATTGTTCATTCAGAGTTTCTGTTAGTACTTAAGTAAAAAATGTACAGGTTATTCAGTGGTACAGCTCTGTACAGTTATTCTCCCTCTTAAAACTCACTGCAAATATATTGTTGAAAAATTACTCCTGCACACACTGTGCCCTAGAATGTCAACCTGATTTCTAAGGAAATAACATAGTTGCTTTGGGTTAGTATTACTACCACAATGCTCAATCATGGATCAGGAACCTCCCTGCATTAAACATTGCAAGGAAAAAAAAAAAAAAAAAGGTCTCTACTTCACAATCACTTCTCCTCCAAAGTGTCCAAAATATATTCATCCTCAAACTATGGCAACCTATAAAATAGCCAGAATTTGTCATTCCATTCAGCTCACTTCTGTTTTCTATAAAGTAATCTTCAGTTTAGTATTAGGTAACAAGCTTGGTGAAAGTAGCAGTTTTTCTTTTGCTGTTTTTTAAGTAACAAAATTCACAATTTTAGGAGGATCAATGAGTTTGATCTAAAATGAAAAAAAATCCCCTTCCATCAAAACACACCCCCATCCACCAGCTTTTTCTTGGGGTTGGCTGTGGGGGAGGGGGACATGGTGCCCCACACTGATCATTCACGAATATAACTGTCCCCCATGGTTGCTGTCCCCTGTGGTCATATGTGAATACAACTGTCTTTCCAATCACATCCCTCCCTTTTATATGAAACAATCACACTCCAGGTACATCCCATTGTCCTGACACAACCATATCTTGACTCTGCTTTAAGTTATCAATGGAGGAAGCTGCATACCAAATTTGGTTGTCTCAAGTCTTGCCTTTTAGGAGGAGTGCTTGAGCAGTCAGACTCACAGACTGATGGAGAGAAAGACAGTCTTTATATATCTATATCTATATCTATATCTATAAAGACACACACACACACACACACACACACACACACACACACACAATGACAATAATCAGGTCCAAGTGGAATTGAAGGAAGATTGGTATCAGAAAAGGAAGAAGAATGAAGAAGAAAAATGAAAAAGAGAATGTGTGAAGTAAAGTTAGAGTGACTCAACTTATACCATTCACAACAGTTAAACTAAGATCCATATCTGGTCCATTAAGAAAAATTGATGCTATTTATTATCAATTTTACTAAGTAACTCCTGTGGGAAATAATTTTTCCAGAGCACAACCTGGGCTTTTCTCAGCAAAATAACACATTTCTTCTACCTACCAAAATTGTTTATTTTTATAACAATTTCCAATAGAAAGTTAAACTTACAATTGCATCACTGTATTTTACTATTTGTAGCAATGTACAAATCCATGTGATTCTTCCTCCACAGGGAGTCTAGTTAGTCACTGTTGTAATTGCATTGTAGTTCCACCTCTGCAGTTTGCTGTATGACCTTAGATAAGGCCTCATCCAATTCCTGTAGAAGTCAACAGAACCCTATAGGGTTCAACTAGAGTTGAATGGGCCCCTTCAGTCTATGCCATAGATTTACCAAGCAGTAAAATAAGATTAATAATTGCCATCTATCCCAGTGTGGGTGGACAGTTTGTTTTGTGGCAGTGGTAATTACAAGACGTGAAGGGGAATGGAAGGTTAGCATTCTAATATATCTTGAGATCCTTGGAGGGTTATTCTTACATATCTGAAAGTTATTTTATTATTATTTTCAATACTTAACTATTCATTTGATCCTAGACCCCACTTAATTATTGTTTGTTTTCACCCAAATAGTTGTCTGCATTCTTTATAGATGAAAATTAATGAGCTGTACAAGCAGTTTTATGCACATGCTCACATGTGTGTGTGTGTGTGTGTGTGTGTGTGTGTGTGTATATATATATATATAATCCTCCAGTTTATTATTATTTATTATTATTATTATTATTTTAGAATGTATCGGAGAGCATGCAATCCCTTGTTATCATGAATCAATATTTGATGCACTGGGACAAAAAAACCTGAGTTTAATTTCTAGTTCTGCCACAGATAAACTGGGCCAATTCACATAGGGATGGAATTTCAGAAGAACTCAAGGCTCCTAGCAAAGCCTAGATGTGAGCTGAGCTCTTTTGAAAAATGTGCCTATTCCCAAACCTTTATCATCTCCTCTCTCAGTCTTGTGTGTGCTAATTTTAAGTTCTTTGGCCAGAGATTGTCTCTTAGTATGTGTATGTAAGATGCAGAGCACAATGGAGCCTGATCTTGATTGGGGCTGCTAGGCACTACTTGAATGCAAATAATTACAGCATTAGAGAGAAAATGCCTCTCCAAATATAAAAAAGATGTTGACTTTGGCTGCTCACCAGCAGCTTCCCATCACATTGACTAACTCACACAGTAGACATGCCCAGTGGTTGTTCTTTATTTCAGAGTCTTTACTTTAATCCCCCCCTCATTTCTCTCCTTTTAAAGTCAGTTCAGGATCCTAATGTTGTTGCCAACTTATTTTTAATGGGATTGTTAGTAACCAGGAAGTCTTGTCAAATAACACTGCTCTACAGTAGTCAAACTTTACTAATTCTGGGTCACTGAGAACGAAAATGATGCTTAAAATTCTTGATTGCTCTAGTTTTTAAGCTATGCTATTGGGTCAGTATATACGACCCTTGACTTGGGAATGGCGGAGGA
>JANRFK010001158.1:17570177-17580291 GCA_030068395.1 Apalone spinifera
CAGTGACAAGAGATGCTCCATTTAATGAATACAAGAGACAAGCCAAGAAGTGTCAAGTAGCTACTGAATAGGACTAAACTATGTACATAATAGTTTTTTGCCTTTTGTTTCATAATACATTTTATTTATATAATCCTTTTGCTGATTTTTAAAGTGTTACATAAACAGGACAGGTGAAATATTATCAGGTAAAGCAACCATAAACACATGAAAAGACCTAGGTTTACAATTTATGATTAAAACTCTATCTACACAATATACATAGACATAAAATGTAAAAACTTAAATATCTTGGAAACAGTAGCCAATCAGTTGTTTTAATTGTCATATTTGAATTCAGCACATCAAAATACATAATAAATAGCACATTTTATCTCTGAAGCAGACGACTTCTAAAAAATTGTAGACCAGTGTAATCATTATGTAGGTACTTTCAAGGCCACCTGTGGTTGCTTCCACTTGTTTTTGTGGGGTTTTTTTCCTCCAGTTATTAGGGTAGATATTATTTTTCTAACTGTTTGGATGATCAAATTAAAAACATGTTTGCCTGATCCTTTCCTACCTGGCCTTCTGAAGATGTATCAGCTCCCTCTGGTTGATGGTCCAATTACTGACATTAGTGTTTCATCTTTGGCAACTCAAATGTATCCATTAGCCAGCAAAATGTTGTTTGTCAACCTTGTTTCCAGAGACAAAAATCAAAGCTGTCAGCTACTGAGTAATCACCCCGTTGCTTTACTTCTACTATTCTATTACTAAGTAACCAGCGGAAGGGACAGTTTTAAATCTGGCTTTTAGCCATTTTTATCTAAGAGGAACATATTCCACCCCCCACTGTCCAACTTCAGATCCGCTCATTAGCCAAAGATTGCCTTGGTAGAAATGCTTAATTATGCACATGTTGCTCAGCTCGGGGATCACCTTGTTTGTGCTGTGGATCTTGCTTGATTTGCAGTATCTTCCTCTTTTGATCAGTTTTGCCATAGACAAAAGCGCACAAGAGTTGAGTTTTTTTCCATCTTATCTTTCCAGTGTCTTCTTTGTATCCTGGGAAATAAGCACTCTACCTCCCTCACCTGTAGGGCCAGCATTTTCAAAGGGATCCAGACCCTAAAATTGGTGCCACATTTTCAAGAGTTAGGCCAGAATTCCAGAAGTGTTCAGTAACCCAGATGTTCTCATTGTTCCCAACAGACTTCTGGGTTATGAGTTCTTCTGAAAATCTCTGCCACCCCCCATTTGTGGGTGCTCAACCTTCCTGAAACTCTGGACCTGGCTCTCCTCCATCCCCACCCCCACTCAATGGAACCTATGCTCCTGCACAGCACAAAGGATAGGAAAGTAATGGTAATTACTTTCATTTAAATCCAAATTCCAGCAAAACTGCTGGAAACCCTCTTTTTGAAACCTGTTGTGACAGGGCATACCCACCCTGTACTGGTCAGGAGGGGGTTAACTCAGCCCTAAGGGCAGAGGAGGCCACACCCGCTTTAACTCACTGGGCATGTTCAGGCTACACTACTATAAAAGGGTATGTCTACACTGCCACCCCTAGTTCGAACGAGGATGGCTAATGTAGGCATTCGAACTTGCAAATGAAGCCCGGGATTTAAGTATCCCAGGCTTCAATTGCATTTTCCTGGGAAGGCGCCATTTTTAAATGAACGTAGTTCGAACTACCTGCCCGCGGCTACACATGGCACAGATTAGGTATTTTGAATTAAAGTTCCTAATTCAAACTACCGTTATTCCTTCTGCAAGGAGGTTTAACGGTAGTTCAAATTAGGAGCTTTAATTCGAACTATCTAGTCCGTGCCGCATGTAGCCGTGGGCAGGTAGTTCAAACTACGGGCATTTAAAAATGGCGCCCACCCGGGAACATGCAAATGAAGCCCGGGATACTTAAATCCCAGGCTTCATTTGCAAGTTTGAATGCCTACATTAGCCACCCTAGTTTGAACTAGGGTGGCAGTGTAGACATACCCAAAGAGAGCAGCTAAGCTCAGTTGGGGCTGGCCACCGAAGGGAGATGACGTGCTGAGCCAGCGCCCTACAAACCCCAGTGCCTACCTAGAGGCCAGGACACTACTACTCGGACTGGAAATGGGATGCCTCTGGAGACCTCATTGGGCCCGGGAGAAAGGAGCAGTACCGGAACACCAAGGGATGTCGTGAAACCAAGATTCACCAGTGAGGAATGGCTACTGGGGTTCATGAGCCTCTGTGAGGAGTCAGTGTGTTGCAGTCAGGATTTGCCTGCTGACTCAGTGGCCTGAGCAAGCCACTAACAGGGCCCTGGGTCAAGTTGAGTGGGAGGGTCTGGACCCCCCTGCCAGGGGATACAAACCTTCCTCTTACTTACTAACTGTTCAACAGACTACTACCTTGGGTTATGGTGGGACTATTGAATTGTGCTGCCCTGACCACGAAGGGCAAACTATAGACTTTGACTCTTGGGTCATGGGAAGGGAACTTGTGAGCTGGGATACCCGGACAAAAGGGGGGTGAGCTTTGGACTTCAACCTTTGGGTCACTTTGGGGGACTATTGGGAGGGGCTGTCCTGTTAAAAGGGGTGAGAGGTAGGTTGGCAGCTTGAAGGCTAAGGGACTAAACAGACTCTCAAGTGAAATTAGAGGCTCTGACTGGGGAGGAACAGAGTGGGGGCAAGTACACTAGGGCTGCATTGGGCCACCCCCCTCCCTTTGGGGGACATGGTCATCCACAAAGCTGTGTGACACCTGTCTCCACAATTAATTCTTATTATCACCCCTTATGCACATGGCACTTACAGAACCAAACAGCAGACCAACCACAGAACTGACCATGCCACAGAGGAGAAGAGCAACCTTTCCTGCACTGATAATCTGAAATCTTAAAGGATGTACCCAGGACTCCCTGCTCCCACATGCAACCTTGAGATTTGTATAATTAGAAGAAATTGATGCCATCTGCTCTGATAATTCCCCCCATTCCAGGAAGTGGTTTTCCACAGGTTCAAAGCTGTGTTTTTGAATAAGATTTGCTCTTTCCATGGCTGCTTTCCATCCAGACATGGTTTCATAGAATCATAGAACACTAGAACTAGAAGGGACCTCTAGAGATCAGAGTCCAGTCCCCTGCTCTCACAGCAGGACCAAGTACCATCTAGACTAGGGATGTAATAGGATAGTCCATTAACCAATAAGCACACTAGACAGGGGCTGCTGCCACCCCATGCTGCTGCCTCTTTATCAGATGACAAGCATCCAGTCCACGAGACAAACTGGTTTCTAAACTGGCTCCCCTCATGGACCAGCTCACATCTGGCACCTCTAACTTCTGCCTCTGATACAGAGGCAGCAGTGTGGAGTGGCAGGGGACTCCTCAGGAATGAGGCCAGAGTGCACTGGCTGCTGGCCCCACCCCTGGCCTATAGAATAGTCAACTACCAATAAGAATTCTTGAGGTTACTCGACTATTCAATTAACTGATATTTAGCATCCCTAGTCTAGACCATCCCTGATAGATGTCTAACCAACCTACTCTTAAATACCTCTAGTGATGGAGATTCCACAACCTCCCTAGGCAACTTATTCCAGTGTTTAACCATCCTGACCATTAGGAAGTTTTTCCTTATGTCCAACCTAAACCTCCCTTGCTACAATTTAAGCCCGTTGCTACTTGTCCTATCAGAAGCCAAGGAAAATAATTTCTCCCTTCTCCTTATAACACCCTTTTAAATACTTAAAAACTGCTATCATGTCCCCTCTGTCTTCTCTTTTCTAAAATAAACATGCTCAGTTCTTTCAGTTCTCTCTCATAGCTCATGTTTTCTAGACCTTTAATCATTTTTGTTGTTCTTCTCTGGACCTTCTTCAATTTCTCCACATCTTTCTTGAAATGTGGTGCTGAGAACTGGACACAGTACTCCAGCTGAGGCCTACTCAGCACAGAGTAGAGCAGAAAAGTGACTTCTCGGCTACGTCTGCACTTCAGGCTTCTTGTGCCAGAATGGCTGTTCTTGCGCAAAAACTTACAGAGCATCTACACTGCACGCACGTTCTTGCGCAAGTAAATTTACAGTAAAGCGTGGGAACAGAGGGCTTCTTGCACAAGAGTTATTCCTCTCCCCATGAGGAATAAGCCCTCTTGCACAAGAGCTCTTGTGTAAGAAGGCAGTGTGGATGGGCAATGGCCCGTTAGAGCTTTCTTATGCAAGAAACTGTCCACACTGCCATGGACGCTCTTGCGCAAAAGCACGTCTTGCACAACAGCACACGGCAGTGTTGATGAGCTCTTGCGCAAGACCTTTTGCACAAGAACTCTTGCGCAAAACAGTTGTTGCACAAGAAGCCTGCAGTATAGATGTAGCCCTAGTGTCTTGCTCACAACACTTGTAAATGCATCCCAGAATCATGTTTACTTTTTTGTAACAGCGTCATACTGATGACTCATATTTAGCTTGTGGTCCACTATTACCCCTAGATCCCTTTCTGCATTACTCCTTCCTAGACCATCGCTTCCATTCTGTATGTGTGAAACTGATCGTTCCTTCCAAAGTGGAGTACTTTGCATTTGTCCTTATTAAATTACATCCTATTTACCTCGGATCATTTATCTAGAATAGCAAATGCTAGTAATAAGAGTACTAGAATCCTTTATTTTGTACTAGCTGGAGTTACCTGGTGTTGCTCGGGAAACCGGAGGAACAAAATGTAGAAAAACAGTAGTCCATTATATTTTTTGGAATGGTAAAAAAGTTGCACTGATTTCTATAGGGATTAAAATATAGGTCCGCGTCATCTCGGGGGAGGGGGGGAGAGGGAGTGACCCCGGGTGGAGGGGAAGTTACACACGGGAGGCATGCCCCAGCTCACGCCTGGGACTGCAGGTGCCGCGGGGGACAGGGCAGGTGCCCGAGCCATTGTGCATTGGGGTGGGAGGAAAGAGGGTTGCTTATGTAACCTCGTGGGCAGGAGGGGGTGAGTCCCGGATGGTGCTGGGGGCTGCAGGCAGCGGGCACGGGGCATAGGGTGGACGGGGCAGCCCCTGCAGCGCAGCACAGTGGGTTACTTTTTGATTTTTACAGCTTGTACTTGGGCCCAATCGGGTCCAAAAATACCTTAAAATCTTCTCCTGGGTGAAAGATTATCCCATGCAAAGTTTGATTGCGACAGCTCCTATAGTGTCCAAGTTATTAGCGCACAAACTTACAAACATTCTCCTTTATATATTAGATGTTAATTGTCAACTGAATAAATACTGATGCCAAAATTCTTGAAATAATCAGGATTCACAAGCATTTTCATGTATCAAAGACTATAATGAACTAAACTTGAATTCTTTGGGAAAATATTAGGAAATCATTTTTTTAAATTATTGTTTAGCCAGCTTTGTTTCAAGACTGTTACTCCTTAGTTCAGTCTGAATTCATTTTACCTTATTATTTTATATTATTTGAAATAGGAAAAACATCATCATATCACATCTCTCTTTTGCTTCAAAATGTTGCAGCTGGTAGTCAAAGAAAAATTAAGTAGAAAACAAAACTGAAGGAAAAATACCTGAAGGAAATAGCTCTTCTTGGTTTTTATATTACAAGGCTTTTGTAACATTTTAAAGACAAGTATTACTATTTTAAATAATTCAGAATTATTTAATATTGTTAAACCCTATTAGGAAGCACTTCTAAATGGAAGTACATAAAGTTATTTATATCTGTCACTAAACTGTATTATAGCATTTCATAATAATGTATTAGGAATTAAGGATTTATTATAAGGAAACTATTTATAAATGTTATTTCAGATTAGTACTTGAGAATAAATTCAGAATACAGAAACTATGACTTTGAGAGCTAGCGTGTCTCATGATAATGTCCCAGTGTAATCCCAAATTTTTAATGGGTTCTTCTGTCACCTTGATCATGAGAGAATACTCATTCCACTACTTATAATCCATGCAAAGCAACTGCCAACCAACACAAGAGAGCATGAAAGAGAATTTCACACAAAAACCTATGATGAAAGAACTTTTAACCTTATAAAGTCAAGCACTTAAAAGTTAGGAATGCTTGTGCAATCTTAATTTAGCCCACTTGTGTATGTGCTTTTATGATACAGTCTTTGATAGCATGATCACACTATTTCTTCCACAGGACCCCTGCCTCATTTAGTGTCACAGGATTGTTGATGCTCCATTAATAAGCAGCTATTCAATATTTTGTTTCTCACTATTTAATAGAGGGATCTAAGGTTATTGTAGGCATCCAGGCCAATATCCCTAATGACGTCATTGCATACCTGGTGACTGAGCTATGTGACTTTATTTATAGGGCAAATTTTGGGCAAATCTTCGGGATGGCAAAAAGGACAGCCTCGATACAAAGGCTACTTCTGCAAAATTACAAGTCTGTCTATTCCAAAGCAAGGGAGTGTTATAGCATGTCAAAAAAAGGTCTGATTGTTATTTTTAAAGCTGGCCAAACATGTGTCCCTTGCTTTGTACTCAGTAACAGCTGAATCCTTTTGGCTTAAATTTCCCAGAAGAATTCAGACTGAGATGCATGACTTGCATGGAACATTTCAGCCCAAACAGTTACACCTGGATAAAGTTACAAACAACTGGAAAGAAGGCCTGAGTATGAGAAGTGTCAGGCAATCGTAACCCCCTTCAACTCAGTATTTAACTGCATTGCTTGGAAATTTTCTAGGTGCTTATCAGACTACAGCTTTGAAAGCAGTTCACTTTATAGGGGAAGACTTTGTAGCCCATGCCTCTTTGACTGAGACTCAGAGTATGTCTACACAACATTTTGGAGCCTGCAGTAATAAGCTTCCCAGTCTGGGCTGACAGACTCAGGCTGGCAGGGCTTGAGCTAGTGCTCTAAAAATAGCTGTACAGGTAGCACTTTGACGCTGTGACTCAGGCTGGAATTTGGGATTCTGACTGGCAGCTCCAAGGTGTTGTTTCTAAATGGCTATTTTTAGAGTGTTAGCATTAGCCTGCTTAGCCCAAGTCTGTGGACTCAGGTTGGAAGGCTAGTTCCTGCAGGCTCCAAAATGCTGTGTATATATATCCCGAGAGGTTATATTCCCAGCACCTTCATTTCACTGTTCCTCTCACAGACAGGAGGAAAATCTTTTGCCTGAGCTTTGAAGCCATAATGCTTCAATTCCACACTTCCACAGACTGCTCAATACAGACTAGAGCCTTGGATAGAATATTTAATTTAATACAAATTAAATTAAAGATGACTCTCTAAACTATTGAACTAATCTGAAAGCAGCTCCTTTAGCTATTTATAGAAGATACAATAACCTTTTCAGTTAAATTATAACACCACCATCATCCAAATTATGACCTGCGGGTAACAATTAAAATCAAGGCAACTTTGCAATAGAAAGGCTAGTCTATTGAATGGAGTGTCATCAGATTACTAGTGCAAGCATTAGGAACATGAATATATCTTTCAGAACAGACATACCCATTATAGCATTTCTATGTGACAGAGAATTACTGAATGTTATTTTGTAATGACAGCTATGGATAAGGGAGTTGGGTAAAAATTCAAATGCATCTGAACAAGCCACACATTATGACATAATGAATCCAACTAGGATAGGAAAAGTTGTGTTTGGCAGATGTTTTTGGTATTTATTCTGATATTGTCTCGCCATATTGCAACAAAGCTAGATATTTCTCCATAAATACTGTATGAGATCCTAATGCTAGGGACTACATCTCTGGAGTAAACCAGAAAGGGACTTGCTATTAAGGACAGCCTTCCTGGAAGAGCTCTGCACTAGAGGACAATCAGCTGGATGGGAAAGACCAATACCAGAGAAGTTCTATCCTTGAACAAAATATTGTAAAAGCCTAACTTCTCCAAATAATAGGGTAAATTCATTTCTGGTGTCTCTTCATGGTACGGTGTAACTACGTCAGGGAAGAATTCAACCCAAGGAGTTCAATAATTTAACCTAACTATTCATGATTTAGCCCTAATGGCTAAATATGAGCATGATCTCTGATTTCTAATCTAGTACATGCCATAGTGTTTGAGGAACACAACTGGACATAAGCCAATTGTTTCAAATAGAGGCCTTAGTCAAAATTCATTTGATTCAATCTTTTTTGTACAACATATGATTGACATTTTAAATATGAAAACATAAAACTCAGCTCTCTTCCCAACTAGTCAAACTCTGATCACAAAATCATAAAAATGTAGAACTGGAATGGACCTTGATAGATCATCTAATCCAGTCCTGTGCAATGCGGGATAAAATCTTATCTAAGCCATCCCTGGCAGGTGTTTCTCTAACCTGCTCTTAAAAATCTCTAAAGGATGGAGAATCCACAACCTCCCTAAATAATTTGTTCCACTGCTGTACAGTTAGGATAAACAACAAGGAATCCTGTAGCACTTTAAAGTATAACCAATTTATTAAGCATATGTTTTAAGTCTTTAAGGGGCTACAGGATTCCTCATTGGTTTTCCTGAAACAGACTAACACAGCAACCCCTCTAAAACAATGTCCCTTGCTGCAATTTAAGCCCCTTGCATTTTGTCCTATCCCCAGTGATTAAGGAGAACAAATGCTCATTTTCTTCTTTGTAAAAACCTTTTAGGTATTTGAAGAATGTTAGCATGTCCCCCAACAAATCTCCTTTTCTTCACATTGACAAACCTAAAGGGTTTTTTTCAGTTTCCCATTGTAGGTCATGTTTTCTAGACCTTTAATCATTTGTGTTGGGCTTCTCTCTACTTTGTCCAGTTTATCATCTTCTTTCCTGGGGTGTGGTGCTCAGGACTGGGCACGATACTCTAGCCTGTGCCTAATCAGTTCAGAGCAATAGAATTTCTTCTCAAGTCTTGATCACTGCACTCCTAATACATCCCAGAGTGTTTGGGGTTTTTTGCAACTGTATTACACTATTGACTCATGTATTTTGTGACCTGCTATAACTAACAGATCATCTCTTCTGAAGAACTCATTTCTTAGGCAATCATATCCCATTTTGTATGGGACCCAAACCATCCCCAACCCCGCTCCTCTCCCCTCCCACCTGAGCACTGTGGACTCTGAGAACATTCAGTTCTGCATGTGATGTTTTCAGGTAGGGAAGTAGAGAAAGCTCTCCTCTCTGCAGAGCTGCTTGCATAAAAACTGCTATAGGTATTGTTCTAGATTAAGTTAAAATGCAGGCTATTAAGGTGGCTCAACAGTTCCTATTATAAGACCCAGTTTTGCTTTTAACTTTACCATACTAATTCTATGGGATGTAATTTTTCATGCTGTGTATCTGCCTCATCCAAAATTCTTTTACAAAATGTCTCTAGTTGGGACCCAGGCAGCACTGAGGAAGAAGTCACCCAATGTGAATGCAGAAGTGACAAAAACCAGACTTGAGCGGGAGGCAGAGTAGTAGACTGGGATAGTGTGATGTGACTGGTACTGGCCTGTCCCAATGCCAACAAACAATGACTAGGAACAGGAAGTGAAAGACCAAGACTGGTTGGGCAAGGGGACTGGAATTGGGACCTAGTGAAAGAAACATGGGGAGTAATTATGAGCCCTGGTTACTGTCACTGGATGAGGAGCTGGGGGGATGGAGGGAGCCTGGAATTAGATGGATTCAAAGAATAGGGCATGGGGGATACAGATGGAGGCTTTAGAGACATATCTGAAAAGGAGCTAAAACTGTGGGGGCGGGAAGCTGGGAGTAGCCTGGCAAAGAGAGCAGGCAAAGGAGCCAGGACAGGGTGACAAGAAACTGAGACATGATGAACTACCCAAAGAAGGAAATGACAATTGAGAGCCAATGAAAGAAGCAGATAGTCAGGATGGATGAGAAGCGTGACAGGGGAGCACTGGTGGGCAAGGAAACTGGGGCAGGAACAAATAGCTCGGTGTGTGGAAAAGAAAAGGACTGAGAAAGTGACACATTATATAAGAACATAAGAATGGCTGTACTGGGTCAGACCAAAGGTCCATCTAGCCCAGTAGCCTGTCTGCCGACAGTGGCCAGCACTAGGTGCCCCAGAGAGGATAGACCAAAGACAATGATCAAGCCATTTGTCTCCTGCCATCCTTCTCCAACCTCTGACAAACAGAGGCCAGGGACACC
>JANRFK010001158.1:17580391-17625120 GCA_030068395.1 Apalone spinifera
TTGCCAGGATTGCCTCTAGAGCCCTTTTTAAATATTGGTGTCACGTTGGCTACCATTAGAGGGCATAGGGAAGAAGTCGTCATGCTTGTAGGGAAACTGACAGAAGAGTCTGTGCCCATAAGAGAACCTTCTAGATCTTACTCCCTTTCAGAGCCTGGAATGGAACCCGAGGTTCCTGTGTCTGTTCCTGTATTCTGCTGTCAACAAGTAACTGTGAAACCCAATGGAAATAAAAATCAGAGGGGTAGCCGTGTTAGTCTGAGTTTGCATAAACAATGAGAAGTCCTGTGGCACCCTATAGACTAACAGATATATTGGAGTATAAGCTTTCATGGACAAAGACCCACTTCGTCAGATGCAACTGTGGAAATGTATCTCAATGGAAATGTGTCTTATCCCCCTCTAGCGGAGGGGGATGATAATACCAATCTAATAAGAAGCAGAAGTCTGTATAGGAATCCAAAGGTTCCAACCCTGTTGATAGTCCAGGTGGCACTCAATATGATGCCACATGATGGCATCTGTGTCTTCAATTTGCTTTTTTAAAAGCAAAGGAAAATCTACCTTATAAGATGGTTGCAAAATCAAGCACTCAGCTGTCAGGAACTGCCAGACTAAAGGTTGCATGAGCAACCTTGATTTGGCCTTTGTGCTTCTGCATTATAACACAAGCTTTAAGTATGGGATCACATGTAGCTTTTTTCATGTGAGCCAATTTCATTTAGTGCACAGGATGGACTTGCCCAGAGGAGGAATTAGAGCTATTCAGGAGGTCTATAGGACCTCTGCTTCATTATTCATGGAAGTTGAAAGGCATGTGGCAGATGAAGCAGGGGACTGCAGGAAGGAAAAGGATGGTCTTATTGTTAAAATAATTGAATGCCTCCCTGGAGAACTGCATTCAATCCTTGCCTCTACTACAGAGGTCCTCTCTGATGTTTGGCAAGTCAATTTAGACCAAAATAATGAGATATGGTCACTAATTGTACATTCCTCATTTTCCGGATGCCCTACAAATGATCCTAGAGATTGATTTGCAGAAGTGCTGGGCAATCACAACTGCAGAAGAAATTGGGAGCTATGCTTGACCATAGAAAAGTGATACATAATGCTGAAAAATCAAGTCCTAGGCATTTCATATTGGGCACACAAAATTAGTCATCACTTTTGACTTTAATCTGTCTGTGCATTAGTTCCCCTCACCTCATCTGACTGAGGCTTTGTGGAGATTATTTAAAAAATGTTTGTGAAACCTTAGATAACTATAGCGATGATGAGTGCCACCGAAAAGCCCCTGAGGAAATTAATAAGTCTCTCTTCAGAACAGAGTTTGAATAGTTTGCTGTAACTAAGGCATGGGGCCACACATTGAACAATGAATGTAAAACAAAATATTGTTCATTCAGGAAGCACCATCCATCCTGTGTACTGAATGAGGCACAGGTGCAGTGGGGATAAAAGTAACTCGTCATATAATTGAAGATTGTATCCTAATGTATATGCACAATAGCGATGAACTAAGATTGCACAGGTTTCCTAACTCTTGAGTATTTTACTTTGCAACTTTAATAATGTTCTTTTAATTTATTTTTAGTCATTACTTTATAAGGGATCTTATAGTGTAATAGGAAGTGAAAGTTGTGAAAGGTAGAAAAAGGAGTTTTCATTTGACTTGAAGGTCACAACTTTTCACTGCAGAAAAGTTTAATTTTACATCTGTCTCTAAAACCATCATGTCACTGACTTCATCTAAAACTTCAGATTAGGTAATGGAAGGGTAAAGCAAAGCTTTGATGTTTAGATTTTAGGTCTACTTGCTACGACCACGGTACATTGGCTCTTCAATAGAAAAAAAGTGAAGACAGACAATGGATTCATCTCTGAACACGGTGCCTAAACTTTAAACAAAAATAAAGGCATTTTGGCCTGTCAAAGTGAACTGTATGAGGTAGATGGGCTATAGAAATGTGGGTCTTGCTACAGAACAGCAATCACAGAAGCATTCTAATCAAGACAGCACTTTTAAACTTCTATCTGTAAGGGCAACAAAAAACAAAAAACAAAAAAAAAGGGCTGTGTCTGATTGTAGTAAACATTCCTTGATTTCATAGTGTCCTGAAACTTCATTCAAGTTTCTTTTGGAGAGGATAAAGTAAAGTGGCATTCAATAATTGCTTTGACATCCTTCAGAGAAAAAAATCAATAATGAATATGAGTGAAGGATCCAGAAAGAAATAACTCCACCTCTGGGTGAACATAGCGGTTTAAAATCAAACTAACCAGAATTATATTAATGGTAAAAATCTAGAATCCCCCCTCTTTGCAGTTTTTAGATTAAATTTGTTAATTTTACGGCTCATGATTATATTCCCACAGTACCTTCTGGTATAATGTGGACAGGCACTGTAAAAGTTGCCCACATATTTAGTCCTCCCACAGCACTGAAATCTTGACCTGCAATACTCCTATTGTTCAGAGAACTGAGCCTCTTCTGAGCAGTGATGGACAGTCATGCCAGTTATGTGCTGGGTTTGTGATATGGAAGAAATGCTCACTGCAGACTAGACAAAAAGTAGCAACATTACTTTCTTGGGGGTTTAGCAGTGATGTGCTAGAGAAGGGCCTCAGGAGACACTTGTTAAAATTTTACTGCCAAATTTATGGGCAGGCTGGGACATCTCTGGTGAAGTGCCACCCACCTTCACGATACTGCTCCTTGCTGCCAGATATAAAAGATCCTTAGAGCTCAACTATACTTTGGAAGAGTAAATGTTCTGAGTTCCAAATGGATGTGACTATGCCAGCTGGCTTGTATGCCAGCTGGCTTGTATACAAAATTATTGCCAAGAAGTATACCCCTCAAATGTTTAGTCAAGGGGTAGCCTGGCTTGATTCCAATCAATGGCAGTTTTGTCATTGACTTAAATGGGGACAATATCTCAATAAAAGTACCCATGCTGATTTCAAATGACAAATCAAACTCTATTACGCAGTCCTATACTCAGTATATTTTTCAAGAACAAAGTATAAACATGGCAACAGTGTACTTAGATATGTGGTTGTTTTTTGCTTTTGTTTTTTGCCCAGGGCTGTTACCTCCTTCCTTAGTCTTGGTTAGAAGAAGATTTCTTTGTTTAAATGAGAAAAGAAACCAGCAGACTCCTTTTTCCTCACGAACTCCTGCATCCTTGGTCCACTGAGCTTATCATAAGCTAGAGGGGAAATTGTTTACAGGGGCCCTTTGTCAAAATACTGACAGAATATCCCTGGACTGAAGTGAAATAAGAGCCCATGCTTCCAGAGATTAGAAGCTAGTACATTTCTTCCATTTCGACATACAAAGCCTATGAATCCTGTGTTCATTTTGCATCTCAGCTACAAATAGCATGTTTCTTTGTTTTTCCAATACGAATTGAGAGTCATCAGATGTCATTATTTGCCAAATTTGCTACTTTACAGTAGTGTAATTCAGAATCCTGAATAAGAACAAAGAAGGCTGAAGTTGAGGGTGAGCAACAGGAGGGCAGGCTCATGTTCAGAGAACCCAAACCGTAAATTATTGGTGTGCTTCACGTTCTTTATAGAACAGTGTAGCCTGGTTGTGCTTTCTCTTCCCTACTAGCACCATCTAAGGGAAGAAAATAGGAATCACTAAAAGGTGTTCTACAGTCTGTGCATATACATGGAATCTTTTCACTGTATTGTAGAGCATATTTGATTTCAACACCACACAGATGGAGAACAGCATATTCTTAGTTCTACGCAAGTTCATGCGGGGAACAGGACAGAGATTAAATATGTTCACGTAAAAGCTTCCAGGAATTCTAATGCAACTTCCTAGACTTGGGCATCTGACTGAAATACACGTACATACATACACACATTTTTTTAAAAAGAGAGAAAGGTAAGGATTTTTTCCTCACACCTGGCAAGCCTGAGATGTGTCCAAAGGAAATGGACCTTCACATCTTACTTCCAAGCATTAATTCAGAGTAATCCAATAGGAGTCAGGGGCGTAAATATCTTTGAATATTCAGGCCTTCAGCTTCAACTATCAAACAAATGAACTGCATTTGCTCCAGATTAACTATCCTTGTATGTGTACTTGACTGTAGACACAGTGCCAGATTTTTAAAGGTGCCTAACTCCCACAGGCAACTGGTGAAACATGGAGAAGATATGAGGGAGCATCCTATTTAGCAATCAACATTTTGGGAGGGGTACAGGGGGCAGTGCTCCTCCTGGGTGTTGCCACAAGTCTGCTATGCTAACTCCCACTGAAATCAATGGAACTAGTTACCTTAATACTTTTAAGAAGCTCATCCATTTTCTTCTTCATACGCATTTAAGACAAACGTGAGCACATGTAAAAGAGTTAAAAGATGGAAGCAAGACAGTTCAAACACCTCCCCCCAACAATTTCCACTTATTGGGGGGGGACAGAATTGCTCCCAATAAGGGCAGGGGTCCCAGCTCCATGATCCCAGAAGGGGTAGGGCCTAAGGCAGAAGGGACAGGGCTAGGGCAGCCAGCCCTTAATGCCACTGGACAATATCATACTGTACCTCTCTCCTCCCTCCAGCCCTTAACATTACCTGGAGTGTACCGCCTGGGGCTCCAGTGGCAATTTAAAAGGCCTGGGGCTCTAGGTGTGTTGCAGAAGTAGTGGTCTTGGGGCAGTTGTCCCCTTTGCCCCTCCCAGTCGGCGGGACTGCCACTTACCACTGTAGCAGAGAAAGCATATGGTAACAAAACTTGATTCTATTGCTGTAAAATTGATATACACCAATGTTTGGCATCTGGATTTCATAAGAATGGCTATACTGGGTCAGACCAAAGGTCCATCTAGCCCAGTATCCTGTCTTCCAACAGTGCCCAATACCAGATGCCCCAGAGGGAGTGAGCAGAGCAGGGAATCTTCAAGCAATCCCCTCCTGCTACCCATTCCCAGCCTCTGTCAGAGGCTAGGGACACCATTCCAACCCATCTTGGCTAATAGCCATTGATGGACCTAGCCTCCATGAATTTATCTAGTTCTTTCTTGAGCCCTGTTAAAGGCCTGGTCTTCACAGCCTCCTCTGACAAGGAGTTCCACAGGCTGACTGTGCGCTGTGTGAAGAAAAACTTCTTTTTGTTTGTTTTAAACCTGCTACCTATTAATTTTGTTTGGTGACCCCTAGTTCTTATGTCATTTCCTTACTGCTAGCAGTGATGATGCCTGGAATGGAGGAGAAAGATGACAAACAAAGGAAAAGGAAGAATGGACTGGCGGTTTGGAGCTTTACTAATAGTTTCTGAATCTTTTCAATTCTAAGTCTTTAGTTCATACTCACCCTTGTGCAGTAGTTAAATTAATGACAGCCGTTATCAGCAGCTGGCTGCTTGGTGGTCTATGTACAAAGAGTAGATAACAATGGTTCAATTCCTAACAAGGGAATGGAAGTTGGGCACCTAAACACCTTTGAGGATGTGGTCCTCAGTGCCTTTAACAAAACTGAAACTTCAATCACTAGCTCAGTAGAAAGGCCAATAAAGGACTTGCCCCTTCACCCCCAACATGGTCTCTCTGAAACATTGTGGCAACTCTTACACCTAGCTCCTCTACTGTGATAGGGAAGCTACACCTATCTTGTGGGGGAAGAGATTTCTCTCTTCAGGGTTATTGGTCAGATAACAGTACATTCTGAGTACAGCTAACAACACCCATCATGCCACCAACACACCAACACCCATCCTGCAAAACTGTATGGTCTTTTCAACCGCCCCATAATCTGCATATTTTCTGCAATGTTTTAACAGTCCACACACTTTCAGAGATCTTACTGTATCCTCTACGCTTAGGACTACTCACCGGATGGGAAGAATTGCCTACACAACATACATTACAGACATTCTTATTAACAATAAAGTAAAGCTAAACAGGCCAATGCATGTGCCTGCTGTCTTGTCCTGAAATAATTGGCTCATTAACTTAAACTATTACCAGCCTAGTCACATTATCAAAGACAAATACCAGAATAGGGTTTTGGATTATCTTCAGTTTGCTTACAATTATAGACAAGCCAATTATTCTTTCTGCATAATGCAAATGATTTAATACACCTTTGATAGCACTGAGAGCAGAGAATATACAATACACGGTAGCAAATAGACAGGGGAACAGTCAGAAAATTACAAAGGACTTAAAAACACAGTGGAAGAGGAAAAATAGTCACTTAAATTCAGCAATAATCTATAACACAAGAGAATTACTTAAATCCTCTTTGTATCAATGCAGTATCTAGGCTCATTACTGGATTTTATACCTATTCTGATTCTGTGCGCTACATAAAATACATGAGATTCTATAGTGTGATGTTAATTGTACACCATTCTTTCTTTGGGGCAGAACTTTTGTTTTCATGCCTATCTGTATTATTTAGAATATTGCTAGTGCTATAGCAATAGCATAGCCAGGTGTTTGTTTTTCTGTCAAGCATTGCTGAATAGGCAGTTAAAAGTCCAGTCAGTGATGCAGTGGGGCTAAGGCAGGCTCCATACCTGCCCTGGTGCTGTGTGGCTCCTGGAAATGGTCGGAATGTCTCTCTGGCTCCTAGGCACAAAGTACAGCCATGGGGGCTCCATGCACTGCCCCTGCCCTAAGCACTGGCTCCACAGATCCAACTGGCTGGGAACTGTGGACAATGGGACGTGTGGACGTGGCACCTACGGGCAGAGGCAGCATGTGGAGCTGCCTGCCTAGGAGCTGTATGAAAATTCCAGCCTCTTCCAAGACCTTCATGAGGTAAACACTCCACATCCCATCCCACACCCCAATCTCCTACCCCAGCCCTGAGCCTCCTCCTGTACTGTAGACTCCTCATCCCCAGCACCACCTCAGAGCCCCACACCCTCAGCCAGAACCTACACCATTCCTACACCTCAATCCCCTGTCCCCTCCTGGAATCCCCAACTACCAAAGCTCCCTCCCAGAGCCTGTACTCCTTACCCCCTCCTGAAACCCAATCTCTTGAGCCAGCCCTGAGGCTCCTCCTGCACCCAAACTCCCGTCTAGAATCAGCTTCCCTTCCATTCCTCAATCTGGCTGGGGAGCACAGTGGGCAGATGAACCAGGACGTGCCCCAGCCAGGGGACATTCAACCCTCCCCTGGCTGTGCCCGCTTAAGCCTCAGCGGCCAAGGAGAGGTGCTTTTCACCTGGCCCCAAGCTGCTGCTATGAGGTAGTCCTCTTTCCCCGGGGCTGCCTGCATACTGAACCCCTCTTCCCTAGCCCCACCCCCAGAGCCATGGTTAAAATGAAGACAAAAAAATTGAATTAAGGACCCAAGCTGGGTGGGGCAAAAGCGGGGCCACGGTGGCTCAAGAGCTCTGTCCCCAGAGGACTCCAGCCAGCTGGCAGCAACAGGCTGGCACCAAACTCAAGCCCTGGAGGGATGGAGCCCACTGGTAGTGGGGCCGGAGTGGAGCCAGCTGGAGGGAGGGGCAGTGTTCTGGGACCTCCCCTGATCTGGCAACATTGCTCATTGGGATGGGTCAGATCCTAAGGGTGCTGGGCTAGGGAGGTCTAACCTGTAGTGTGAATCCATAGAAAATAACATCAGGAACCATGTTCACTTTAAAGGCCCCAGCATGCTCTGATTACCTTTCTAAAGAAGGAAAGTTACTGTGCAGCTTATTGCATTCCAGTTAAAGTCTTCTTAGACGATGTGCTGTAACTTATCTTTGATCATCTTAGTTTTATAGCTCTAGAGCCAAATTCTCTGCCATAAATTCACACTGTTCCAGTGAAGTCAATGGCATAGTAGTTTATGCCAGCAGAAAACTCATAACATAGGTTGAAATCATGGCCCCACTGGCTTCATTTGAATCAAGATTTCACCTTCCATCTTTTAATTCTGAGAAGTGGTTGCTTTCCCTTCTTCCTCCCTCATCCCTTCCTCTACTGCTTTATGGAATTCAAGTCCACAGATGGAAAATGGTCACTGGAGAACAGCAAGTCCAGCCTCTGCAAGTGGCATCTCATGACAGATTTGGAAGTGGGAATACAAAACCGCTACTGTAAAATTGAAGGATTAGGATAAAATCCACCCATGTGTTAGAGAAGCCATGCAAGGTCCTCCATTCCACTGATGGGGGACCAGAGGCATGCCAGCCCACTCCCTGCACAGATGTGGGATCCTCCTGCCAGCTCCGCACATATTGGAAGGGAAGAGCACCCTGGGAGTGGGGAGGGGGAGAAGAATGTTTTGTTTTACTCATGATGAGTCCTTTATATTCTATGGTGTCTGGTATTGAAAGATTTCCTTTCACCTATGGAATGGGTGCTCAGAGCACCAGTAGATTTTTTTTAATAATTAAAAAAGGGCAGAGGGGAGAATGTTGAAACCCACAGGGAGAGGAGCCGACAGCATCCACGGACTACTGGGAAAGGGGCAGCTCCATGCCCTCAGAAAGGCGGGGCCTTGGGTAAAAGGGGTGGGGCCAGGGTAGCCAGCCTTCAGCATTGCTTCGAGTGCAGCATGCCCCTCTCAGAGCTGCATGGAGCATGCAGTGTAACTCTCCAGCAGCAATTTAAAAGGCCGGGGACTCCAGCCACTGCTGCAGTAGCAGCAGTGGCAGCCAGGAACCCTGGGCCTCTTTGAATTGTTGGGCCCTGAGGTAACTATCCCCCTTGATCTGCCTCCCACCGTCACCAGGCCTGCCCACAGGCGACAATAATAGTGCATACCAGGAGGAGGAATGTGTTTTGTTCAACTACTGCAACCAAAGGGCTGGAATATTTATTTACTTTGTTTTATTTTTTAGATTAAAAAATCCTTTTAGCTGTCCAGCATATGCTCTAGATTCTATGTTCATCAGAGGTCTGGCTGGAGATTTCTGGTCATGGGTAGATTTAGGATAGAAATTTGATTCATTCAAACAAGGAGTGCTGGGCAGACGGATCCTCTGAAACTCACCTCTTTCCTCAAACAGACATTTTTCACAAGGTCGGGTCTGCCTTTCACTGAACTCTTCCACTACCCCTTATGCAACCCTTTGAAAGATGCTGCTTTTTCCCCCTCTCTCGTATTTTTGATTTTGTGCTTAAGAAATGAGCCAGCCCAGTCTCACAGGTGGCTTGTCTGATAACTGTCACCTGTGTGCTGTCCACTGCTAGCAGATCCTCTTTGTCCTAACTGATTCATATGGCCTTTTTTTATTACTGGACCCAAGATCCTGTCTCTCTTAATCCACTATGTCTGATGGAGCCTGAAGAGGCTTGAACCTAACATTTTCACTGAGGCATAACTCCCTAACTCAATCTCCCAGATAGGTTGCCATCCTGCTCACAAGTATTGTATTTAAAAAAGTCAAGCCCGAAACCAAGCCAGCCCGAAACTGCTCTATGAGTTAGAAATAAAACCTTTGCATCTTCATTGTCTGCTGAACATGGGTTTATTACTGTTCAGCCTGTGGAAAGCCTAAGGCCAGTTTGATGTACATCAGTGAAAAAATAAGAACAGTAGGCTACGTGCATTGAGCACTGTCAGGTTGAAAACAGCATTGGTTTAAGAGCTTTGAAAGAAGAAAAAATATTTAGACTGAGAAGACTAAAGGAACAGGAAATGGAATGTTCTCCAAACATAGCCACCACCACTACAAAACAAAGATATTTGATACCTTTACTAATCAGCAATTGTCTCTTTATCCATAGATATTTTGCAAAGCTCCACTTTATTCTCATCTGGTTAAAATTTGTGAAGCAGAAGCTCACACATGGTTCAAAAAGTTCAGAGCTGGATTTTTAGCAGCCTAAATATCTGTAGGGATAGCTATATAACAAACCAGCAATCAGTTGGTGGGAAGCTAATGGGAGAATTTGAAGAACTATCAGAATTTTGTATAATCTTCTCCTTTCTGCTTAGCATAGTTAGTATAGACCCAAGTATGATTTTTAAATGGACGTTTTAGGGCCACTGGAGTTCAGATTGCTTGTGCAACCTTTCTACCAGGTGGAACCAGCAACAGCCAGGGCCACATTCAATATCTAGGGGTTCCTGTCCATCCATCCAACACAGAACTAGCTTGAGCCCCCACCCAGTAACCTGAGAAATTCATACACCACCCCAGGCGCCTCTGAGAGGCAATGCTTCTCCATTCACAAGCACAATCTGAGCCCAGAAAAGAAACCTTTAATAAAAGGAGGGAAGTAACTTTGCATTAATTTGTGAAAACACCACAGAGTTCATAAGCATAAAACCTGAGTAAAAGTCCCATCCTAAATAGGCTGGGCAGTAGCATTTAATTCTCAGGTTCTGAAATCCAGCAGTCCAAATGCCCCTTTGCTTTTTTAAAAAAGGTTAGTAGTTAAGAACATTCTTTGCAGCCAACTCACAGTTGCTGCCCTTGGTCAGTGCAGCCCCAGAGTTCAGTTCCCATCATGGATTGGGTGTGGGGGGGGGGGAGGTAAAAAGACATCTTACTCACTCCGCTGGTCACTCGCCATCCACCTGTTCATTGCTTTATGCTGCTGTCCTCCTGCTCATTCATTATGCTGCCACCACCCTGCTGGCCGCTCACTGCACTCCCGCTGGCCTGCTGGTCACTTGTCACATCTTGCCACCGCCACTTTACTAACCATTCATCACATCCCTCTGTTGCCATCCACTTCTTGGCTGTGACTTCTTGGCCTGTCTCAAGTGATTTCAGCTCCCAGTGACTTCAACTTTTAGCAAGCAGGCTAGAAGAAACACAACACAAATTCAATTAACATAAGACTAAAAGGCTTCTATTGATGCCTACTTAGCTCTGTTTTTTGAACAGTGAGGAGAATGGAGGAAACAGATCAAACCAGTCCAGGCAGGGAAGAGCATGTAGCCTTCACACCAGAGAAGCTTTCCCTTACCCCTCTCCTCTCACAGAGTTCTGAAGTCAAGCCCCTGCTTAGCATGGTTCTTTCTGCCGTGAGCCTTTCCTTTTGGAACAGATTCAGCACAGTTCTGCATATCTGTATTCCCACAAAATTACAAACATTGGTAACCATAATGCAGCTATCCCTATATGTAATACAAACATACTTCGTGAGCCAACACCAACTAAGTCGATTACAATGAGCAAAATACCACTCCATCTGCTGGATAGCTAACAAATCTAAGCAAAGAGGGAGCAAACTGTATTTACATAAACACAGCCAGGGTCCCTCCATCCTTCCAGCTACCTGTAAAGAAAGCATTCTTTCGGATCCTGCTTGTGACTGTTATCCTTTCTCATAGCTCTAGTGGCAACATTTGGAATCATGCACATGCCATAAAGTTTGGTGAATTGGCCAAGGCAAGCATGATATCACAAACCCAACACAAGTCAACCCAACATAAGTCATGAATACAAATTCATGCTTTAGTGCAAAATGTCTGGATCCTGAGCCCAAGGATTTAAAAACAACCACCACCTAGATATCTCGCTTAGCTGGACCTTTCCAGTTTTGTTTTTCAGGTGACATTCCAGAGGATCTTGTAAATGTAGAAGGGGTTGAACAGCTCCTCTTATTTATGCCTTCAAGTACACATGTGCTTTGTATTTAAGATATCAGCACCAAAAGCTAGTCAGCTAGATTTGTCAAATAAGTATTACTGTGGTCTAGAAGAATTTTACTATCGGCCTCTATAGTAAATCAGGGATTACCTCTGATTACAAGTGGACACTCTTTTGGGATCATACTAAAACCTAAGAGGGAAGTTCTCTCAGAAACTTCTAAATTAGTAAAGCTGTCTCCTTTCTGTCTCTCTCCTCACATGTTTTCTTGTGTCCTCTGTGGTTTCTTATGGATTTTATGCCTCTCCGTGCCCTCTAATTAAAACAACCCTCCCCCCTTTTCTCTCAGAAAGCTAGTCATTAGATTGGGTTTTCTTTCCTTATTAACCCTATATAATACTGCCATAGATGTGAAGCTTCTTTAAACTCAGGGAACTTTTATTTTACAATTACAAAATACATTCTGAGGTGAAATTAAAGGCTTTTACTCCTATTGAGACGTGAGTTCAAGCCCTCAAGTTTTTTTTGTTTGTTTTTTTGTTTTGTTTTTGTTTGCTAAAGATGACTGAGCTGATCCTGCAATCTTTTGCTCAGGAAAACCTCTTGACTTCAGTGGGAATATTGACAATGTAAGGATGGCCCCTAACACCACTGCCATGCACAAGGACCTAATAGTCTTTTCATTGGGAATTTGGCAGGGATTAAGGGAAAGGCATCTTTGCCTCAGCCTGGTAAGACTGAGGAAATGTATGCACCTGAAAACTCAATGTACCCTAATGAACAGAGCCCTCCTTACACATATGCAGAATACGCAATCATGCTGAGCACCATTGGGTCTTAATGTCCACCCACCTGCTTCTTCTTATCCCTATTCTGTGGCTCTGCTTCCTCTGGAAAGAGTATCTCTAACTTAAAAGTGAAAAAGCCTGCCAGAGCTATTGGCAGAACATTGGACCTGTGAAAGATCCATTCAAGAGGTAATGAAACCATTTAACAGACATTTGCCAACCCCACGTACATGCTGCTAATTTCTGAGTTTACTGTGTTCGTTGACAGAACCTGAGTTTTAAATTTGTTTTTAAAATATTTCTTTACTGTGTTGCCGAACATTATATTAAAAAAAATCACATCTCTAAAAAACTGTTGTGTCCTCCCACAGCTGCCATTGGGCATAGGGTCACCAGTTTAATAGTACTGCCTAGGGGCCCCATAAATCCTAAGGTCAGCCCTGCTAGTGAGGGAAATTTTTCACTGGAGTTTTACTATTAACTACAATGGGAGCAAAACTGGGCCAACGCCAAGCTCCTTTGAGAATCCCACCCTGACATATACATTTGTGGATTCACACAGAGTCAGATCCATTGACCACAAGCCATCACACCCCACTCCCTCAGGAGTGTGGAGGGAACCTATCAGCTGCGAGCACAGACAATACTCAGCTAGCAAACAAGAATTAATGACTCAGCAGTGGTGCCAGCCAGTACTGCAAGCTTCAGCACCATATAGTGTATAGCAATTTCCCCCACTTTGGCTCTTCCAGTTCTAAATGTTGTCAGTGTTACCACATGATTTCAGGAGGCCCTCAACTGAACAATGCCACCTTCCTGGGCACCTGTTCCTCATCCGCTGCCTATCATCACTCACCACTGCACAGCAATTTGTCTCAGTCTGCAGTATAACAGCAGCAAAGGGTTCCCCAGGGAAGAGAAAGTTTCATTGTCTTTCCCTGCAGCTCTCCCTTCTACTCACATGCTTCAGGCCTGCATCTTTTCCAATGTAAACTTGTGTAAATCTGAATCATTCCACTGAGGCTAAGGGAATTGTAACAGCATAAAACTCATGCAAGTTAAGAGATCAGCATCTGGTATTGCATTGCTAGTGACAATGCAACCTGGGTTAGGAATTGGTGCAATTGATTCAGTACTGAAAATCCTGCAGTCCAGTTGCAATTCAGCGTTACACTAGGTAATCATGTTACACAGTTAGCAAATGCCATAGTTTATTGTGTCGCCTGTTGCTGCATACACTGTCTTTTCAGTGCACTGCACAAATGTGTCAATGTATCATCTTGCATGATCACATTTTACTATTAACGATGGGCTACAGAATGAAATCAGAAACTCAGGGAAGAAAACATCAGTTTAAACAAACTGTGATGCAGCCAGAGATAGATGGGCTTTTAGGGAGGAAAAATACCCAAAAGTTTGTTGCTGAGAGACTAAGAAAATACGATGCTGCGTCTCCTATGGAGAAGATTATTTAAAATCCTTCCTCAGTATGTTGAGGACATAGACACCTTGCAATCAAAGTTTCATGAAGACCAGACACAGACACCCTCCCAGGCTTTAAAAAAAAGAAAGCAACCTCAGTGAAATCTTATGGGAAGGAAATCACTCAAAGGACAGCAAGACATGCGCTGTCAAACAATCAGAATATCATGAGCCAGGTAACAATAAAGAAATATGCAGTTTCCAAAGAGCCTGGATGTTTATATGTCAAAGTAAAAATGAGGTGTTGTGTAAATTGCTGATGCCTTGTCCAGACCCTGATTATCTTTTGCATAGTTATACAACAACATAAAAATAAGTCTCTGACATTGTTGTCTATCTTTGTAGGATTGGGTTACACCAGGCCCTCCAGGATAAAACTCTTTTTCAGAACAATAGAAATCTGTTTTTTTCTATTAAGCACATATGCTTAAAGGAGACAAGAGGAAGCAATTTAATTTCAAAACATTTGCTGGAGTATGACAAGAACAGCCACTTCATCTCATACACTACCTTTGACTGCACCCAACCAAAGCCACTATCCTTTGTTTTTTGACTAGCAGGGTCAATATTGTCCAGAGCTACCTCTTTTCTCTTTGGCTATACCTCTTTGGGTATGTCTACACTGCACAGCTATTTCAAAATAAGCTATTCTGGAATAGTTATTCTGAAATAGCTTATTTTGAAATAGCACACTGCAGGGAAGCCTCAAAATAGTCTGAGGCAGGGTTCCCTAATGTAGAAATGCTACCTCAATTTAGAGCCCTAGGAGGCACTGGGGAGTCATAACTTAGAATGGCCCTGGTAACTGGCTATTTCAAAATAGCATCAGTGGAGCGTCCACACATGCCTTATTTCGAAATAGCTATTGTAGAGTAGGCATTATTCCTCACAGAATGAAGTTTACAGATTTTGGAATAAGCTGTCTGTTATGTCGAAATAACGGAATGGCTGTGTAGACACTCATTGTTATTTTGACATAACACTAGTTATCTCAAAATAATGGTGCAGTGTAGACACACCCTTTCATCCAAAGGCAATTCATCAGTTCAGGGAATTTCTGAAGCAGCCCCACTGCCGGAGGATGATGGGAGAAATTCTCCCATTGACTTCCCTAACTCCTTGTGACTCCAAGGAATGCCAGGGTCATCAGCGGCACCTTCAGAATGCAATTTAATGGGTTCTTACTAGACCCACTAAATCAAGCACTGGAAGATCAACTTCTGGTGGAGTGTTGATCTTCCTGGAAATATAGACAAGGCCTCAGAGACAGATGTGAATGGAACTTATACTAATCATTTCCTAGGAATGCATACTACTGTGTGCAGAAAGTCACACCCTATCTTCCTTCAAAGCTTATCATCTTTCTAATTTCATTAATCAGAAAGAGGCTGCCAAAGAAGTAGCAAAGGAGATGGACCTAATTGTTTTTTATGCTAACATCTTTATTAAAAGAGAGAGAGAGAGAGAGAGAGAGAGAGAGAGAGAGAGAGAGATCTCTTTTCATAGTAACTGTGGGTTTTTTGCCCTGTCCAAATATTACCTTCTACTTTTAAATCATAATATGTCAGCTGGATGAACACCTTATCACTAGCCAACAGGGGGAAT
The DNA here is from genome assembly GCA_030068395.1 of Apalone spinifera. Classification (NCBI taxonomy): domain Eukaryota; kingdom Metazoa; phylum Chordata; order Testudines; family Trionychidae; genus Apalone; species Apalone spinifera. The sequence goes on from JANRFK010001158.1 coordinate 17,595,778, forward strand.
TCAGTGTTGGTATTTATATTTGCATTTATATGGCATTTTCATACACAGCATCTTCAACTACTGACAGAGCAATGAATCACAGACTGTAGAGTGGGGACTACATGCATCGTGGCATCCATTACGCCACTCAGCAGCAGCTTCTCACAAGCTGTACAACTGGGAACATTTTGGGTCCTAATGAATCTTTGTTATTAACTCACAGAGAGGGCATTTTGTCCCAGAAAGCATGACTGGTTCTTACTCTTTTGAAATAAGCCTGAAGACGTACAGCATCTTAAAGAACTCTTTTTAAAAGCCAGATGGGACACCGATATAGCAGTTTGTCCAACAGCTGATGGTACCAGCTATCAGTGCAGTGCCCTCAATGAGTAACATCTGTAATGGATGCTAAACATGAAGGATACAGTACGCTGTTTCAATTCTGGCAAGGTTCTCTCTTTCTTAGGTCCATAGGTTTTCTTCTCCTATGGGTTATTACCCTGCTAATGAAGTGAACAATTAGAAAGTATTTGACATGCTTTGGGCGCTATGTAAGCAATATGCATGCCAGGATATTATAAACCCCGTAATTGTATTCAAGAGAAAATAGAACATTTTATATACAGGAGAGGTGGGCCCATGTGCAGATCCCCATCCAGATATCACAAAGCCCAAAGTTCTGGGTGTTCAGAACTGGGGCTCAGGCTATTAGCCAGACAGGAGTTAGTTACTTGCAAATCTGGTTTTGGTATTTGGACACATGGTAAGCACGTGTGAGATCACATCTGGGCATTGGGTTCTCTTCCATTCTAATTTATAATACATGTTTAAGCTTTTAGCCATATTCCTGTGAGAGCAAGAGGATATGTTATGCCTCAGGGGACAGCCAACAGAGCATCCACTCTGGACGTGCAACATATGCTTCTCTTACAGCAACTCTGATCCCTTTGGAATGGCTAGTGTCTAAGAGTTACTAGCACCGTCCACGTTTACATGTTTGGGTAGCCCTTTATAAGGGGTTTCCAAGGCATGAGCATGGCTTCTGGTGCCCTTATTTGTGCCACATGCAAAGGGTGACTATAACCGAGCCCTAAATAATTATGCTTTTTTGCTTTTCATCCCACCTTCTCCTTTTGTACTACTTTTCACCCTGGCAAAGCTAGCTGAACTACTGACATGGATGATCACTCTGAATAATCACTTTCATCACCAGCTCATTTTTTAAAATTTGCCTTCACTTAGATACAACACGTTTGTTCCCAGGAATCGGAGACCTCCCACAAAAAGTTACAAAGAACAGTTCTAATAAAAGCTGGACCAATGACCCCAAGAGAGGCCACCATGTTGCCAGGAGCAGAAAAGGAACCTCAAAAGGAAGAGGTGATGACAAAGGGTTGGGTGAGAGGGGGTACCAAAATAAGTCACAAGTGAGCTGACTAGAACACAGGGGCCTTGTGCTGAGACTTGAAGGCAGATACACCAGGTTTCAGTATTCGTGCATGGGAGCTGTGGTTACAGCCAGTTAGCAAAGTTGTATGAAGTGTTTGTAATCCAGCCCAAAGCCAGGCAGAGCCATGTGGTTGGCTACTACCTGCAGTTATACCAGTGTGACTTGAGAGTAATGTCACTGGAGCTAATAGGGCTACACTAGTGTAAATGAACAAAGAATCAGGTCAACTGTTTTCATTATGAGAAATGCCACTTTTCCACTGGCATTAGGGAAAAGTGCTTAGAGACGTAGGCAGGAATGTGTCTAGAAATCCAAGCCAAGCTCAGGGGTGTGATTCTATCGTGAGCAAAGAGTCCGATTAGGTTTCACCATCACCATGTGCTAGCAGTATGCACTACAGAACTTGTAGTGCAAAGCGGCAGGCTCCATGCAGCCATTTAGTACACAGCAAACTGATGTGCCACACATTCAGGCCCCAGCTTGTTATGCACTAAACACCTATATAGACAAGCTTTCAGATGTCATTGCCACACACCTTACCATTACACAATTTTCCCTGGGCACCTGTTGAGACACAATATAAACCTCCCAAGACTTCAGCATGCTAGGCAATAAAGAGTTTGTTCTGACAGGTGGACAAGAGCTAGATAGTATCAGAGGGGTAGCCATGTTAGTCTGAATCTGCAAAAGCGGCGAGGAGTCCTCATGCATCTGACGAAGTGGGTCTTTGCCCACAAAAGCTTATGCTCCAACACTTCGGTTAGTCTATAAGGTGCCACAGGACTCCTCGCCGCAAGAGCTAGATAGAAGCTAGAATGGCACCACCACATTCATTGTCACTCAATTACACAAACGTAAAAGTGGTGATGGTGGGGAGGATCCATGTTCATCATCTCTCAAGAAGTCCCAGATTGAATGTGCCCAGTTTTCAAGAAAGATGAGTTTTTCCTCAATGTTGGTCCTGCAAACTCAATCTCAGCTCTCAGAGTCTAATAGACATAATCACCTTATGTAGATATATAGACATATTATGTAGATCCTTAATATAATAAAGGATCTACAGGCCAAATTGTGCTTTCAGTTATATTTTATGAAAACCCACTCTTCATATTATGTCCTGGCTGGTTGCTGTGCAATCCTACTGCACCCAATGAGTTTGTACTGAAGTAACTGTTTGCCCTATAACTGAAACATCCAAGACAATTCTGTTCATTATGGACAAGGTCAAAAACACTCCAGCTCAATGCTTTTAGCACTAGAGAGACAAATCTAGATAATATGAGGAAAATTTAATGAAAACTAGTATGTTGCTAGATGAGATGATATTACTGTGAATATGTGTACCACCACCGGGTCCTCTGGAGTTTAGTATAAGAGCATCTACAGCTTGAGCTATAAATCCAGCTGCCTCTCTGCTTTGGCTGTAGAGCTCACGTGTTCTTATCTCTTGCTGGAAGTCGTCTAAGTGCCACTACATGGGACAGTGAACCACAGTAAGTGTGTGGGTTACGTATGTACGGGGAGCAGCCTTGTTCAAGAAGATCATCCCATTTTCACTTTTAAGGTGGAGGGGGGGACCTGATGGCAGGGAGCCAGATACAGCCCCCTACTTGCCTGGATCTGGCCCCACGAGGCTCAGAGTTCCCCTCAACCTCCAGTATTGGGGAGCCCGTGCCGGCACTCTAACCCCTCACTGCCCCACCCTAGGGCTGGAGCATGCAAAAAAATCTACTAGCCTGGTTCCCCCAGGCACTGGTGTGTGAGGGGAATGTAGGCAGTGTTAACCTCCTCAGTCGGGGGAGCCACATCAAAGAGGAGTTGTTTGTTTGCTTGCTTCTCATTTGTGTGCGGCTCCCCAAATGATTCTTCTGTGGGTCAACAGGCCCCCGACCCAAAAAAGCTTCCCTACTTGATGACAGGACATACATTTCTGTGCAGGGTATATTGAATGAAACAAATCATTACAACTCCTTGACTTTCATAGATTTGATTGAGTACTTGTCTATACAAGTTAGTGTTTGGCAAGCTGAGGTGTAAATCTACCTCCCATTAGCCTGAGTGCACTAGCTGTCCATGTGGAGCCTGCTGCCTCATGCCAAAAAATGTCCTAATGTGCTTTGACTTACTCCTGTTTTAATATGGAAGACATCAAAACTTACTAGGGAACTTTCAGCATGTAGCAACAGAGTCTACATGGATAGTTGATGCATGGCAAGCTAGTGTAAGATAAAATGATACCCCATCTCACCACAAACTAACCATTCATATAGATAAGCCCAAAGAAAAAACAAAATTATAATATAATATAGACTTTTGATATCACTCCATATGGGCTATGTCTACAGCTGCAGGCTTCTTGCGCAAGAGTGCGTCCACATTACAAAAGTGCATCTCAAAAGCTATGCGCTTTTGCGCAAGAGAGCATCCACACTGCATGGACACGCTCTCGAAAGAAAGCTGTGATTGCTATTCACAGAATAGCCACCAGAGCACCTGTGCTTTTTTCTATTGGTTCTTTTCGCACAAAAAGCCCCTGTTGCCCATCCACGCACACCTTTTTGGGCAAGAACTCTTGCGCAAAAAAGAGTTATTCCTTGTAGAAAGAGGAATACCTACACCACAAAAACCCCTCTGTTCTTTTGATTTACTGTAAATTTACTTCTGCAAAAACACACTTGAGGCGTGGACACTCTGTGGGTTTTTGCGCAAAAATGGCTGGTTTTGCACAAAAACCCTGTAGTGTAGAAGTAGCCTATTTCTACTGCCTGTCCTTTTCCATAACATGGTGTTCAGAATGTTCTTTAAAAATAAAAAATATGCTCCAGGTTGTTCCTGTAACAATGGATAAGAAATTCTAACTTTCAAGACACAGGGCTAAGTAGAGAATTATACCAAATTACAATTCACTAGGACCAAATGTGATGCAATTTTGCAGTTATTAAGTACCTACTGAACTCTAACTCTCTATGCAGAGCCGGGAGGGAAGTTGCATCATATGAAGGATACAATGCTACTGTGCTTAGTGAGATGAATAATTAGCTTCATGTTCAGTAAACAGCATGTTCACCCCTGACCTTCCTTCTCACAGGCTGCTTGGTTAGTAGCCTATTAGGGATGCTTGACTAATAATTGGTCCATCTGTGTGTTCTGTCCATGATGGGTCAGACCATCCTTTGGAGCTGGCATTCTTCAGCTACTCTGCAGCGGTGCATATTTAGAAAATACATGGGAAATACTGAGTAGTTATTTTATAATCACCAAAATTGGAGGCTGCTATAAAAATAATAAACTGACCTGTCAGCTAAGACTGTTTGTGATAATGCTTCAAATTTCCCAGTCTTTGCTTTTTTTTCCAATTAAAATTAATTCCTTTAGATTCACATCCTAGAAATCCCAAATTCCTTGACATGTAAGCTAGCAGTTCAGTTCTGAGACAGAGGCAATTCCTCTAGAAACCCCAGCCCAGCACAATCAAATAAAACTTGTCAAAGTCCAGCTAATCAAAAACCCTGCACTTAATCACATCAGCTCCTTCAGCTAAAGCCAGACAGAATTACATCTGGGGATTCTTGCTAAATTCAATACAACCTAGTATTCAAATGATTTATATCACTGTTTGGTCCTCAACTTTATTCTGGATTCTACAAATACATCATCATTAACTAAAACCAGTACGATATTAAGTCTCCAAAAGCATATACATAATTTGTGAATTGTTTGGAAATAGGTCAACATCTTGGATTAAAACTTGTAAATAAAATTTGGAAACTATGTGGAAGGTAGAAAGCATAGCAGATAGTGGCAGAGACAGAAAAAAAAATCCTGTGCAGACTGACCATAATATTTTGGGTACGTCACCTAATCAACACATGCCACAATTTAACCATCCACAACATAAAGCTAATATATTTACCTATTACATAGAATCTTTGTGATTGAGGTAGAGAATGGACTAAACTAATTTTATGAATATTAATTAACATTAAACCTAGTCAGTGGGACTACTCATGTTCTTAAAATTACAAACATACTTGGGTACTTTCTAGATCAGGGCCTAAATGCCAGCTATGATTATAAATGTTAATAGTCTTGTAGTAAAATTAGAAAAATGCATTTCTCCTAAATAACAGATGGGCAGAATTCAGGCTTGGTGTGCTTCACAGCCAAAGCTTCCCCCAGTTTGTTTTCCTATGAGCATCAGTGCTGGAAGTAAGGGTGATGCTACACTTCCTGGCTTCAAGTGGTTTCCATCATATACAGGGTTTGCAGTTTGGTTCAATGGCACACATCACCTCCACCCTACAAATTGCTCCAGCACCCCTCTACATTTAGAATACAACTTGTACTTTGTACAGGATCATTCAGACCAATTCTGTCCCAAAATGTTAGAGTTGAGTAAGGCAGCTGTAAGACTAATCTCTCTGTCTCTTTGGGTATGTCTAGACTGAATCCCTCTGTCGGCAGAGGGATGCAGATTAGGCAGATCGACATTGAAAATGAGGCAGGGATTTAAATATCCCGCGCCTAATTTGCATACAAATGGCCACCGCATTTTGCCGACTCAGCACTTTGTCAGCAAAAAGCGGCAGTCCAGAGGGGGATCTGTCGAGAAAGAAAGCCTTTTTCAACAGATCCGTTATGCCTCTTGCAGGGAGGTTTACAGGATCTGTCAAAAAAGGCTTTGTTTCTCGACAGATCCCCCTCTAGACTGCCGCTTTTTGCTTACAAAGTGCTGAGTCAGCAAAACATGTTGGCCATTTGTATGCAAATTAGGCAGGGGATATTTAAATCCCTGCCTCATTTGCAATGTCGATCTGCCTAATCTGTATCCCTATGCCGACAGAGGGATGCAGTCTAGACATACCTTTTGTGACTAGGAGGGACAAACAAGTGTGAAAGATGTTTTCAGTTAAAATTGGAAAACAGAGGGGACATCTTGGCTGAGATACAGGTAGGTTATTCATACACTGTAAATGGGAAGGGTCTCATATCAGGAAAACTGTAACTGTGTGTTGGGGCAGAGGCAGCAACTAGCAAGACATGTAGAAAGAGCAGAAAGGAGAGTACAGTCTTTGGAGAAATGTGGGATAAGTCCCTCAATCCTATCAATGTACAAAAGTAAATAATTTCAGATAGATTCTTAAATGACTGGAGAGAGAGAGACTTTTTGTGGGTGTTTGCAAACTTCCATTAATAATTATTTTAGATACCAAAGGGAATTTCACAAAAAGGAAAGGAATCCATTTGGAGGTACTAAGGGTTCATGCACTTTCTTCATCATCACTTTACCATCAGATCTTATGTTATTGTTCACTCACTGTGGTGAGTGAATAATAAGAGAAGTAGTGTTTTGCTATTTATAACACTTTTAACTGCTTCTGAGTAATCTTGTTGCCAGTTAGCAAAAGGCATATTCTACAAGCATTCAAAGGTTCTGATCAAAATGCTCCTGTAATTTTAATAGCTGTTAATGGGAAAACATACTTTAAAATATTATTTTCAATTTACTCTAACCTTCAAAGCTTTTCAATGTTCAAATTTCCACTTCTTAGGATTATTATTTAAACCAACTGTTATTAAATAATACTAAATCAGCTAATTTGTTCAGAAAATAATTAAAGTCACACTAGGTCTAGGAAGAGGACGATGAGTGATTGACCTTTTAATTAAAAGGATTAATTCTAGCCAGCAACAACATGGTAAAATCAGAGAGGGGGAAAAAATGACCTTTTTACATCTTCACACAGAATAACTAAGAATAGAAATAGGATGTCATCAGAATTAATCTGTCCATCAAATTATGAATTAGCGAATGGCTCATCTCGAAGAGCATGAATAAGAAAATGTATACTGAAACGTATAATATGTATATGGAATACACTTTTTGCTTAGTACCTGAAGAAGATAAACTATTCTCACAAATAACCCAAAGAAAAAGGTCAAGGTCAACCAGTCATATTTTGCTAGCATTTTTCTTGAAGTCTAAACAATTATTTCCTATGAGATAAATGTACCCTGCACAAGTGATTCATTTTCAAAATAGCTGTGTGAGAAAGTAACTGCAGTATTTAACATATATTAGGCAAATCAAGCAGGTATCAAATAGTTAAAGCTGGAGGCAAAAGACTTAGTTACTAGTGTTTTCCTTAGTTATCCTCCAAGGCTTTAAAGTTTTTATAAAGACTTGAATAAAAATGTGTGGAGAAGAGCAGATGATGGCCACATGGGTAGAAAAAGTAAAATGCTTCTTTAGAAAATGTCCTTTGAAACAAAGTTTTATATCTCTATCAACATTTTATTTATTTATTTGCTTCCCTAAGAACTCACGGAGTCTGGCCTGGTTATATTTCTGTGACACTCTCTCTGCTTATGCACACAATGGTCTGTGAGTGCAGCAGAACTATCCGCATTCCACTGGATTCTCTCTTTATCACAAACACGGGGGAAAAAACAACACTGGCTGGTAGAGCCTAATGTTATATTCATTTCAGACGGCTTGCCCCTTTGTGTTGTAGAATCTTTCCAGGAAAGTCCTGGAGGAGGTCAGCCAGGGAATTCCTAGAAATTCAAGATCATTGCAGTGGTGCTTACAGATAAGTTAGAGTAGGAGGTCCAGGAGAGATGAGGAGTTGCACTGTCTCTCCAAGGAAATCTCTGTCTCTCTGGGATTCCTGAGATCTGTGAAAGTCTTATGTAGTTAACATGTTATAGGGCATCAGTTTCCAAATGAAGTATTTTAATAGGAATTTGATAACTGAAACTCATGGAGTTTCTTCCCGTCTTTCTGAATTATTCCTAAATAAAGTCTGTTAACTCCAGGCACTGTGAAAAGCATTGAAATGGTTGTATGCTACATAATTCTGAAACATATAGCACCACGTATAAGTGCTTCTCATACAATCTGCTTGCAGGCCAGGTATGTAGTAAGAAAATTTCCCATACTAACCAGTTTCACTTTCATATGGAGCCTCAGTTATAGTCTTGCTCCATGCATCTGGAATGTAATTTAATACATGCTACTACGAGTGAGTAGGATCTGGCTGTTGCTACACTACAGAGCTTGCAGATACATAGCTGCACCAATGATAGTTCAGATACTGTAAGCAATGGGAGACAGCTTTCCCACAGATTTTATTATTCCAGCCCCTGTGAGCCATGGAGGTTAGGTCAGTGATACTTATGTTTCTCAGGGCTAGCTTGTTCACAACCCTCCACACCTTAAGTGACCTCTTCAAAAGTAATAGTGTGTACAAGGCCTCAGTGTATCGTTTGCCAAAGTCTACTTGTCATTTACACAGTTAGGCCAGGTCTACACTAGACCCAGCAGGGCGGCACAATGCATAGCTGTGCAGTCATCTTAACTTAAGCCGAGCCTTGGTGGTGTCCTATCGGCTTCCCTGATTCCTTGCAAAAGGAGGAGTACCGGGTATCTGCAAAGGTTGCCCTCAGCATTCAATTTACAGGTCTATACCAGACCCGCCAAATCGAACACCAGAAGATCAACCTCCGGAGCATCATCCTTCTAGTAAGTATAGACGTGCCCTTACAATCTAATGTATACATTTCTTATTTTTTGATAAATCTTGGCCATTTTGCTAAGAACAAGTGTAGTACCATACGTATTGTATCACTTTTAAACCAACCTTAATATTTTTGGATAACCTAAACACTACACCCAGATGTAGAGAAACTTTTTCCTTAACCTGTGCATTATATAATATTAACATTAGCTTTAATAAAATGTTTAAATCTGTTAGCTTAATAGCCGAGACACCTTCTGTCTGGAGACTATACCCTGCATAGAGAGGGAGGCTCAATAGTCTGATACATCTAATGTGATTTCCTGATTAATACTCATAGCAATCATAGCCCAGTTAGGGGTAATCTTGAACTTCCTTCAACTCACTATTATCATGACTCTGAGTATTTTTATTCACCTAATTTTTTCCTGTTTTTAAACATTTAATAAGGGTACATTTACCTTTCCAAAAATGCATGAAAATAAATACAATGACTAATGACATGAGTCATATACATATAGACATAGTCTATGGTTTTACCTATACCTTCCCTTGCACTGGTATAAATCAAGAAGATGAGAAAACTTAAATGAAAAGTTAAATAGTAGGCATTTTTGTTGAACTCTCGTAAGTTTAAAAGTCTTAGACGTTCAATAATAAAAAGTAATAAAACCTCCGCAAGATAAGCAAAGTGCATAATATGGCACTTTCATAACAAAAGAAATCCATGAAAGCTCTGCTATAGTGTTTTGTTGCACTTGGGTCTAATTCTCACCTCACAGAGATACAAGATTTTTACACCACACCTAGAAACCTGATTCACCAACATCTTTCACCTGAAAACACAACCAGATCAAGTGCAATCTCTTACCCCTATTTTGCTTGGGTGTGAAGGACACCACAAAATGCCAAGGAATGGAGAATCAGGCCCATCACATTTGATGAGTTTCTCTCAATTTGCATTTATGTATGCGAAATAAGATTCATTCATTGCTTAGGAATCTATTTTGTTTCTTTAAAGCTAATCTCCTATATTATGCTTTGAGAGTATGCCATAAAATACCACCTGTCTATCACAAACATTGTCAACAAGTCATTGGAACTTTTATGTAGTTCTTGTGGATTCTGAAATGTACGCAAAGGTAACAAAGAAAGAAATTAATTCCTCCTGTCTCTAGCTTGCCAGACTAACCCTGGAGTTAAAGAAAGAATTTCTATATAGTTTCCCACAACTCCCAAAGGCTGCAATGTCTCTATGTGAGATAATCTGTAGATCAATGAGGGCAGATGTAAAACTCTTGCTAAGCCATGCTTTCCCAGCTGGGGGTAAATTCACTTGCCTTATGTAAAACTTCCTAATTAGAAATGTCAAGTCTCTGTTAAAGCAGCATGAAATTGAGTTAACTTTTAGTGGAGTTAACTCTTCCCTAACTAAGTCTCATCTGCTCACTCACATAAACCACTTTGTCTGCAAAATATTCATTGTTTGGAAAGCAGGTAAGGCTGTCACTGATAAGGCTGTAATACCTGTAAAAGATCACTTCATCTGAAGAAGTGGGTTTTACCCAGGAAAGCTCATGATACTATATAGTCTCTAAGGGTACATCTAAACTACATCCTTTTATCAAAAAAGGGATGTAAATTAGATATATCAAAATTGTAAATGAAGCCGGCATTTGAATTTCCTGTGCTTCATTTACATAATGGCGGCTGAGACTTTTTTCGAAAAGCTGCTTTTTGAAAAAAAAAACATGGTCAAGACGGGGATCGTTCAACAGAAATACCCCATTTCGAAAGATCCTGTAAATCTAGCAGAAAAATGATTTCCGATAGGAAAATAAAAGGAAGCTACAAGAGCAGTCATAAGACCCTCACCAGCTGTGGATGCAGTTGGTTTGATGTCCAGAGAAGCTGGTAGAGACATAAAATCACTGCCAGTGCAGGATGCAGGGGAGAGGAGCGGGGGCTGAGCAGTCGTGCATGTGCGAGAGATAGTCTGTGTTTGTGGCATGCTCAGCCTGGAGGAGCAGGACTTTGGGGGTGTTTCTGATGAGGTAGGTGTAGGGCAGGCTCAATTCTCTCAGGCAAAGTAGAATGTAGCAACCTGCCTGCTTAGTGAATTTTTCCCATTTTTCTTAGTGAATTCCCTTAGGAGTATAAAATAGGTGTAAAATTTTAAAAACCCCTTTACATTGCCAGACTGGTGCAATGAAGACTTACTGTAAAAGATGGTATGGCCTGACCAATGGAGGAAAAGGCGGCAACTGCTCCAGTGTCTGGCAATTCAAAGGGACCTGGGGCTCCCAGCCACTGTTGCTGTTGCTGTGGTTGTGGCAGCAGCCGGAGCCCTGGTCTGTTTAAATCACTACTGTGGCCCATGGGCAGCATGCTCCTGGCTGCACTAAGGACTCATGGGGGGGAGGGGCGGGGAACACGTTTCCATCCTCAGGCCTGTTCCCTATGCCTAATCCCCATCGCTTCTGGGAGTGTGGAGGGGGCGCAGCAATTCTGTTGGTCCCCCTATAAATGCTTATGACACCTTAGTGATTAGAACTGGCCTACATTTTTGGACGGAAAAATTTCCTAACCAAAGGTGGTCCATTAACTCACCTTTTTGAAGATGGTGAGTAGTCAGAATAAATGGTGAGTTTGAGTCCACGCCACCACTCGCTCTTCAGTTGCCTATGATGTAACACTGAGGTAGGATTGCATATATTTGTTAACTAATAACTAGAAGTAAAGAGTCAGTACTTGCTACTTTGCTATTATACAGGAAGTTTTGGGAATTTCCTCCAAAGCTCACCAATCCCATTCTCCATCCCTTGCACTGTAGTTTAAGTAAAATTACCAAAATAATTGAAGCCACCTGTGGGAAGAGCTGGAGGCCAATTATTTTGAAATAAGCACAACTGCGCCAGTCACACTCACCCCTTTTCAAAATAGCTATTTCAAAATAAGCGTCATTCCTCATGAAATGAGGCTTTATTATTTCAAAATAAGAAGCCTGTTATTTTGAAATAATTTCAAAAGAACGCGCTTACTGTGTGGACACTCTCCTTGTTATTTTGAAGTAACGTGAGTCATTTCAAAATAATGCTGTAGTGTTTACATACCCTTAGATGCAAAATTTTCAGAAACAAAGGAGAGTCACCACAGCCCATTCCCTTCAAAATGGAAGGTTCTTCTTTAGCCTATGCATGATAGAGCTTTGTAAATGGCTGTTTCCAAACCCAGGCTTCTGTGAGTTCGAGCTGTCTATGTTGATTCATTTCTGTACTTTGTGTGCCTATGGCCTGGAGACAGCGGTTCCATTCTCCGTTACAATATTGGAATGCAGTTGCTAGTGTAGCCACCATCACTGCAGCAACACATTAACGAAAATGACAGTTCTCAGGAACCTAGCAACTCATATAAGAAACCTCAGTGGAAGGAAGTAGCTGAGATCTTAGCTAGTGTTGCACTATTTCCAGTCTAATTTTACAGACCTAAAAAGTTATGCAGTGAGTCAAAAAAATTTGCGTGCTTATCCATACACAAGCTTTCAAGATCACCCATTCAAAAATGTGATGTTCATTGGCCACAATCACTTGAGTTGTCTACAGGTATATCTGATCCTTTATTATCTCTATATTTTGATCTCAATGAAATAACCTGTGTTTCAGTCCTACTTGTATAGCTCCTTTGTTGTTAGGATTAACTGGTGAATACCTATGAGGCTTTAGACCTGAGTGCTAGTCTGCCTTGTGGGCAATCAGATGATTGGATTGTGTTCCCTGTATAATGACTGAAAAGTTGAAAATTGTGCTCATTCTTTTCTCTGCTCAAAAGGGAAAAAATTATTAAAGTGAGAGAGATGCTTCTCCCCCTTTTAAGGAAATAAACAGAGTAAGAACTGATGTCTCTGTACTACTGTGTGAAATTTTAATTAATGGAAAAAATGCAAGCTAGGATGTAAAAAATGACAAAAATATCCCCTTTAAAAAGATAGGTCACCTCACTATACAATGGGACACACATACGCAACATAGAATAGAAAATATATAAGATTAAACATGGGGAACAGGATGATTCAAAGGTTAAAAAATGTATCCCTATGCTAATACAAAAATAATGTAAATCCTTTTTGTTGTATTTAATTCTGTCTAAACAGAATAGTCCCTATGGTGTATCAAGGGCTAGTAACAAGATAGAATAAACAGATATTGAAAGGTCCACAGAGTTGGGTATCATTATACTGGGATTTACATAAGCAAAAAGACTGCAAAAACTCAGTTAATTGATCTTCATAAGAAGAAAAAGTTAAATGGGATTTAATGGAGGTACTTAAGATTATGGAGGCTACTGCAAAAGGTAATCAGGCCCTCCCATCTTATCTATCTGTAGATCTCAAAACACAGGAATAAGGAATGGTAAAGCAGGTAAATTTCACTACTGCAGGAGAGCAAAGAATTCACTACTGCAGGAGAGCAAAGAAACCCATCCTACAGCTAGTGGGGGAAAAAAGCACTAGATAACATTATGACCAACAACATTTGCAGCTGTGCAAACTAAGATCAGGTAATCAAATAGCCTACATTGGGTGTCAAGTAACCATGGGGGTCACAAATAAAAGCTGTCCCCTACACAAAATGTTACATAATTTCCTCTGAAGCATCAGGTACAGACCAATGCCAAATAAGATAGACATGCGTCATATGTGTTTATATAATTCCACTTGACTGAAAAACCCAGCGTTGCCTAGTTGTACTTCCTTTTGATACAATTTTCATCAGATGAAACACTAGCCAAAATAATCAAAGAATGGAAGTTTTACACCAGAAAGGAAAATGGGGGCATATCCAGGCAATGATAAAATCAAACATGGAGAATAAAATAGTCCAGAGCAGGGTTTAAATGTTAATTGTGTAGAGTACCTTTGTGTTGTGTTCCTTCAATAGGGTAGACAGTTAATATGCTTTGCAGCATATACCCTGTATTGGTTATAACAGAGTTGCTCAAGTGACTTCAGACTCAGCAGTAGCCAGTAAGTCCCACAGATGTTCTGCTTTTTTTGGACAGTGGGAGTTTAAAAGATTTGTTCTCTCCAGCAGAAAGAAATCAGCATGTGCATGTAATGTAGATTGCTGCGTAGTGCTGGAAACAGTATGTTCCTCTGACCAGTGGCTAAAGGAAGTACATAAGTCATCCCATAGCAGAATATTTAATAGATTTGCGCATTACACTCCTGGGCCTCTCTGTGCCATGTGGCTCTCTGTAATAGAAATAGTCCCTGTCATGGGGAAACTTGCTGTAATTAACTACTGCGTGAATACATACGTATGTACAGAACGGGGGTGGGCTATGTAAATAGTAACATTGTTAGAAGGAAATAACTTAAATCAGTGATTACATTAAATTAGTCAGAACCCTAGCCATCCTTACTAGATTTTTGTATTGATTTCTCTATTAACCAGATGGCATGATGCTCTAAAATGTCTTTGTATTAAAAAAAAAGCTAGACATCCAAAGTTTTAAATTATATTTTTATTGCTACGTGAAAGCCCACATTGAAAATGAATGCAAGACTCTAAAAACTGGTTTTACTAAAAAAGATGCAAGCCTTCCAAAATTTCATCTTGTTCTGTGTACCATCAGATACCTATTAAAATTAGCCAAGACCTATGCCTCATTGTACAAGGTTACAGAAAATGCCACAGCAGCAAAAAGGAGTTCTGAAATGTGTCTGAAGAAATGTGGCTGAAGTTAAGAGAAAACTTCAATTTGGGGAGCTAACTCACATTTTTTGCTGACTGCTGTTTTCACAGATTGTAATAAGATATCTGTCTCATAATCACTGCTGTGAAATTGTGATTATAAAGTTATGAAATGCTGGATATGACTTTGACTTGAGAAAAAGATGGTGATAGATTTTTCAGCAAGCCATCTTTTGTCTTGACAAAACATTTGGGCTACGTCTAGACTGGCATGATTTTCTGCAAATGCTTTTAACGGAAAAGTTTTTCCGTTAAAAGCATTTGTGGAAAAGAGCATCTAGATTGGCACGCATGCTTTTCCGCAAAAGCACTTTTTGCGGAAAAGCGTTTGTGCCAATCTAGACGCGGTTTTGTGCAAGAAAGCCCCGATCGCCATTTTAGCCATCGGGGCTTTTTTGCGCAAAACGGTTCTGGGTTGTCTACACTGGCCCTCTTGCGCAAAAGCATTTGCACAAGAGGGCTTTTGCCTGAGTGGGAGCATCAAAGTATTTGCGCAAGAAGCACTGATTTTGTACATTACAAAGTCAGTGTTCTTGCGCAAATTCAAGCGGCCAGTGTCGACAGCTGGCAAGTTTTTGCAAAAAAGCGACTGCTTTTGCACAAAATCTTGCCAGTCTAAATGCAGCCTTGCTGTTCTAGTCCACTGGAGGTTAACTATAATGAGCCAAAATCGGCCCGGGTGTAAATGAGCACAACTCAATTGAAGTGAAGCAGAATTGTGCCTGTTTAAACCATTTGGCCTACTGATACAGAGTTTCTCCCTCTGCTTCCCTTTCAAACAACACCACAAACTTTATCGGGTGTATACAGAAAACATTTCTCATCACTGGCATTTCACCTCAGTTCACTTTTTTTCTTTGCAGAGCACATGTGATGGAGCAGGTTACTGCCGGCATGTCATGGGGAACTCTGTCCTGAGTTACACTTGTAAAAATACCATGAAGTTAAAGTGAGACAAGCAAGGTGGAACTGCGGGTAGATTTTGGCTTTGTTCATAAGGTTAGTTTGTTTAGCTCTTAACTCAGTAACAAACTGGAACCCTTCCTTAACTAACCCTATTAACAAACTAGAATGCCTTATCTCCTTTAAAGCAAGGTTTTCTAGGGAAAACCAGGTCTCTTTGGGACATGCTGTGCCTGGGAATTCTTAGCAGTCTCTCACACAAAGATCCTATTTGGTTTGTGTGCAGAACTCCCTACCTGTGTCAAGCAGCGGCATAAACAGAGGCATATGTCCTGAGATACATTAGGTAATGACAGTAACAGGTGGGTTGGGAATACCCAAAAGACACTACCCACCTTGCCATCCTCAAGAGCATCATACCGAGACACAAACAGTTGGGTCATTTTGTTTTAGAAAGAACATGGGAAGGGAAACTTCAAGGGAAATGTTAGGTAAAGAGACTGATATCTCATTCATTCATTCATTCATTCCAGTCGTATGACATGCTGCTTCCAACACTGATGGTATGCTATTTAATAAAAAATGACCTCAAAACTATGGCAGGAATAATCACCAGGAGGATACTTCAGTGACACATATTTAAAGACCAGGGAAACAATTTTTAATAAATCCTCTTATATCAGGGTCACAATCAATGTGAATCAAGCCAAAACACATTGTATCCATCCCCCATGAAGTTTGTTTTGTGTGTTGTGAATTGAGTTCTCAATAAAGTTTAGACTATCTAGCCATAACAGCTAACATTTTATGTGCAAAATGTACATTTTTGACAGAGATTCCTCACGCCGCCACATGCAAGTTTCATTGCTGATCTAAAAAGACAACCTAAGGGCATACTTTATATTCTATGGCTCACTCAGTCCTCGGTTTCTCTGGTATGACTACCAATAAGGAAGCAACATGTGATAGTGGTGTATAATAGCACTGAACTGAATTGAGGCCGACAACACACTTTGCACAAACCACGCAACTATCATCAGATAAAAAAAAAATTTGGTTATTATTTAGATTTAGTTTTATAACCTAAATGTGAAGTATTCCATTACTAATAGTGAAAGATATCAGTCTTTCAAAACAAAGACTAAGTAGTGTTAAAATCCAAGCTTTGGTGCCAAGTAATTCACTTGAATACCAAACCTGTGCACCAAGTTTCCTTAGCTCATGGGCACATACCAGGCCACTATGCCAGTCTTGATCCTATTTTCTCTTCTGTCTCTCATCCTGTATCCTTCCCTCTCTGGTCTTGTCACTCAGGGACAGATTGACACTGACCAAAAGAAAGTCTGCTCTCAAAGACTTTGAGGGCACTTCTACACTATGCAAAAGATAAACACTCCAGATGTTGATCTTCTGGCATTTGATTTAACAGATTAAGCATGGACATACATTGAATACAGAAGGCAGCTTTGGCTGGCATCTGGTACTCCTCCATTTGCTTCCGTCAGCCTTCCACTGTGTGGACAATGCAGAAATGCTATTTAAGATATGTCGACTCTGGCTACCTAATTAACATAGCTGGAGAAACGTATCTTATTTCAACCTTTTGCTGTAGCGTAGACCAGGACTCAGAATCTTTGAGTTAGCTGCTTAATAGGAGGTAGGCAAACTTAGTGATATTTCTGGCAACAATAGAACAAAAACTAATGATTAGATGAAGTTTTAAATTCAGAAAGTTCTTTTCCTCCCATTGTCTGGGGATCAGTTTCAAAGCTCCCCTTGGTCTTTTGATTCATTCTGCAGCAAGCTGTGGTGACACCAATATCCTAATGAGGATACTTAATCCTGAAAGACAAAAATCTAATAGGTGATAAAGTCTTGTCTGCCATTCCACATTTGAAATAGATGTGGTAGACTGAAATCTAGATTGTTCAAGAGGAGCATTGTTATTATTTGTATTTCAGTAGAACTTCAGTGGCTTAGCCATGGGGCAGGACTCCATTGTATTAAGCACTGTACAAACAAGACAGACATTTGTGGCCTGGAAAACTCACAATTTTAGTAAATAATTTTACTTGTGAAAACCTTAAACAACTCTGAAATGTTTATTCCAAAAAGCAAAGGAATTAAAATCTGAAAGTACTTGTTGATTGCCACAAGTGTGGGTTACTATTATGAATATTGCTTAAGATCAAGCCTAGAATGAACATTGCCCTTGAAAATATACAAGGATCCAAAAAATATCAATGTCATACATCAACTTTGCTCGACTCCATGTTGGGAACAAATTAGGAGCTGCCACAATCCTACGGGACAGAACTCATTGTTTGTGTCCTTCAAGCGGTCTGAGCTTTGGGGACAAGTGTGGGAGACTGGAAGTCAATTCTGAATACTGTGTAGGTCAGCCCTGCAAATTCAGCACTGCCTCTGAAAAGAAAAACGCTGCCTAATCTTAAACAGTTTCTAGGCTTTCAGAATTTCACGTCACAGCCTTAAGTCACTATTATTTTAATATATTTTAAATTAAGTCCTCGAAGCAAAATGGTATGAACTAGACCTTCTGCAATATTAATTTTAAGCTATAATGCAAAATAGGAGAAAATTTACCCTCTTTTACCATTTAATCAGCATTTTGTCACTAAAACTTAATCTGTGTTACTACCTACTTTTGCCATAGGATTCTCTTCCTGTTTTTGCCTAGAACAGTGTCACAGAGCACAGAGCAAAAGGGATGCAACAATATGCATAACCTTTAGCTTCACTGTTATCACAAGGAAAACAGTGACTCTGGCTCTGGCTGTCACCCCTTATCACATTCTTAGTGTTCACAATTGATAAAAAGATGTTCCATCTTAAAAAAAAAACCCTGAAAAAGGCAGCCCAATTTTCTATTAATCTTTTTTTTTTTAAATCTATTTGTGCCACAGCTTTTGAAAATGCTGATCTATATGCCTATCACTGATACAATATAAGACTACTTCTTAGAAGTGTACATGTTAAGGTTAAATGGGATGTAATGAAAAATAGGACTTCCATTTATATTTTTTTGATTTCATCGATGTTTGGATTTTTGTTTGTGCACCTCCTACTAGGTTTTTCCAAGGTCAGAGAAGACATTGACAGAAAAAAAATGAGTGATGATTTTCAAGTTCATCTAAACTGTATTAAATCTCCCTACTGCACTCTACAACCTCAAGTCTTTCCCTTATGAGACTATTATTTTTCAGCATCTTGTTAGTCCTGCTTTGCACATAACCTTGTGAACTATTCAGCTTTGTGAATAACTTTATCCTTAGCCCTAAAGGTGCACCGTCAACCTCTTGTGATTAGACTTGGAAATTTAAATTAATTTTTGTTTCAAACACAACCTTGTAGGCTGAACATTTGAAAAGTATTCCTGCAAGGTAAGTTTTGAGACAGAGCAGGTGAACTGTGTGGGCAAAAGAAAAAAAATCCCTCTCCCTGATAGACCTGTGGTAGAATAAATAACTGTAACCCTTCTGATACACCAACTTCCTAGTCAATGGATAATAACATCGCCACCACTACCCAGACCTGGGAAAGAGGATAACACAAAGAACTAACAAGATGCTGCCCATCCCTTCACCTCCTCACTTCATGTTTGTTTTTTCCTCTCCCCTTCAGAACAATCCCACAGAAGAGGGTTGGGTAATTACTTATTCATCATGAGGGTTCAGTAAACATGGCAATACACAGTGTCCAGGTCTGTCCCACAAACACCTTCCCCCCACAGGGAGGATGGAGAGGCAATTTCTTCAGTCTACTGCCAACATGCAGATCAGCGTCCACTTCACATTAGGTATACACAGTGCAGTGTCTTTGCTCTCATGGTACATAGTCAGTAGTTGGATGAGAGCAAGACACGCTGAGTAGGGTTCTACTCGGAGAGGAAAGCATAGATAGATATGGGAAGAATTTGGCAGAAGTGGTGTGTCTCTTGTACAGTTGTGATGGTATAATGCTTTCTCAGGTAATCCAGAACAATAAGTCCTGTCAAGTGTCTGCCTCATGTGAGACAAATGTTTTGCTGCTAAACCTGTTAGCTTCCTGACAATCCAGTCTGTTAGTCCATCCAGCAAACTCCTTGGACTCTGCCAGGCCTTGCAGAGAACACTTAGACCCTCAGTTCCAAAATGCCCTCACGGCACCCAATCCCCGTCTCTGGATGCCCACAGAAATACCGAGTCTGATGTCTCCAAGGAGACAAACACACTACCCTGTTGGTTTAGTTGAGGATGCTCATCTCACTTTAATATAACAAAGAAGAGTCTCCATGGCACCTTAAAGACTAACAGATGTATTTGGGCATAAGCTTTACACACACACACCAGCACATCAAAAGAAGCAAGTTACTTATCAAATGTAGGACCAGTGTTAATGAGGCCAAATCAGTCAGGGTGGATGTGGCTCACTCCCAGCGGTTGATGGGGAGGTGTGAATATGCTTATTTGCAGATCCAGACTAACACTGCTACCCCTGAGACTTTAACATAACACACAGAGATAGATTTATAATAAAATCTGAGTATGTTATTAAGAAAGAACAGAAAATTAAGTGTCACTAAGTGTAGATAATAGAAACAGAAAATGGTTATAAAAACAACAGAACAAAAAGAGCTACATGCTTCTAAAAAAAAAATCTAGACATAATTGTAGCATATTCAAAGCTATGCCTAAACAGTTTTCTCCTACAGTTATTTTTCAGCAATAGTCCACAGAGTTGGGGATCCACCATTCACAGATGCAAAGAATGCTGGCCTATTCGTACCCTCTGCTATCCATATCAAGATGCCCTTTTGATTCTAATTATATTTCTCAAAGTTCATTGTCTGTCTTGGGAGATAGGTGTGGGATGTCCTCTGTGTTTTTTCCATCTTCCTGGTAACCAGTGGCGAACATAACGTAAAATTTCTTACAGGTACTGTCCTATTGCAACCCGAGTTTCTGCCAGCTCTTTAAATAATTCCCTGCTGCCTTTTGCAGCAGCTCAGCCAGCTCTTGCTAAAGCTGCGCACCAGGGTGCACCCACTTATTTTCACCTCTGCTGGTAACCACAGATGCAAATGAACCGTCCATTGTTTCTGGCTCAATTTACATTATAGATACACGTAAGTGAGCAAATCAACATTTATTCACTAGGACAAAATTGTTTTGCAAGACCACCTCCAAAATATAGTTTAGGAATATTTTTCTAGCTCACATACATAACTTTGTGTCATCTGTATACACGACAATGATACTAGTGATTGATGTGTAACCTGCTTTCATTTCACACCACACACAACTCTCTTTACCGATAAATACTGTGACAAGAGGGTGTTGTCCCAGACACCCCATGCCAGTTAGCAAGACCATTATTACTGCCAAACTAGGTAATGTAGTAAGGGACACAGACTTCATTAAGTTTCATCTGGCAAAGAAAAAGGTCACCTGACTGCAGTGTGGGACACTTATATCAGTTCAACATAGATGGCACTGGTTTTCCAGTAGCTTTGGGGCCAAACTGAAGATGTTGTCGATCCTGAGTGGAGTCTTGGCTATCCAAGAGAACAAGTTTTTTTGCATGTAACTCTGTGAGAGAAGGTGGGTGAGATCATGTTTTATTAGACCATTTCTATTGGTAAAGGAGAAGTTTTGGAGCTTCTCAAAGTTCTCTTCTTCATCTCTGAGGTACTTGTGCCAACTCTTCTTTTATTTGAAAGACTAGGACTTAGAGTGGGATTTTCTTAATGGGGCCCATGACTGCATTGATCTGAAGGAAGCCAAGCCTGCTTCCATAATGTAGCTCATCTTTTATCACAAGCTTTCATCTAAAATGAACAGAAGAAGGGTTCTTGGTTATTTTACTCTGTGGGTGAGACAGTCATAACTCTGGTTAGTAGGATTTGGGTATTGTTCACATGCAGAGAGCTTTGAATGTTTTTTCTAAGCGGAACAGCATGAGATTGGGGAGGTAATATCTTTTATTGGACAACTTCTGTTGGTAAGAGACAAGCTTTTGCACTTACACAGACCTCTTCTTCAGAACAAATACATGCATACATAAAACTGTCCTGACAGAAATGGTGGCAACTGTTCAGCTGAGACTGCAAGACAGAACCTGATTAATTAGCTTGATTATGAATAATTAAAACTAACATCCTCAATTTTTGACCATCATTTTAAAATTGAATAAAAAAATGTAGATTCTTTCCCACCTAACATGCTACACAGGCAGCTGTTAGAGTCACATATAATTCCACCAAAACCTATTTGCAACCTGCCTTCCAGCACTGCTCAATATTTACATTAACAACGCCGACTTAGGAAGCAATTATTACATAGCCTGATTCAAAGACGCTGACTCCCTGCACGTCCCATTGACTTCAATGGGATTTGTGGTTGTTCAGCACCTTTTTGTTAGAGAAAATTACTCCCTAAAGCACTAAGATGTTTTTTTGGTTTTTCCTCACTTTGGATGCTTGTACCATTTAAGATGCCACTTGCACGGTTTGGATGGTTGAGAGGATACCAATTTCTAGTGGTTAGTCAGGAAGGTTTGGGAGATTATTTTTAATAGAACTGGAGAGAAAACCAAAAATATCATATGCAATAACAGTTATATATATTTAAGCATAAATAAAACAAATCAGTTATATGTCAGCATGGTAGGAAAGATTGCCATTTGCTCCATCATTTAAGTGGTTACTGTGTTTTTTGCTGCTGATCTCAGTACACTAATTTATTGTTTTTAAAGTTCTTACAACAAGGGTGGGCAAAATATGGCCTGCGAGCTGGATCCAGCCTGCCAACACTTTGCTGCAGCCCACCATGACCTCTGGGCTGGGGCAGGAGGAAAAAGTCCCATGGCACAGCAGGGCGCTCAGGCAATCTGCCTCCCTGATGCACCCCCAGAATGCTGCTGCTGGAGGCTGCTGGCAAGCATGTCTCCGTGAACCCCTTGGGGGAGGAAGTGTGTCTATGCTTGCTGCCAACTTCATCCATATAGCTCCCATTGGCCAGAAACCCAAATGGTGCACAGAAACACATTGGCCCCAGCAGCACAGCGGTTTTGAGCAGTAGGGGAACACTACAACAAGCAGACAGCCTGCCTGCCTGAGCATCCCGCTGGGCCGTTAGCCTGCACCTAGTGCCCCAATCCACTGCCCCACGTGAGAACTCCCTCTCAGACCCTCCTACACTCCTGCCCCATGTCAGAACTCCCTATGAATCCAAACTCCCTCAGAAAACCTGCTCCCCGTCCTGCACCCCAACCCCTGCCCAGGGCTCCCTCCTGCACCCAAACTCCATCCCAGACCCCACACACCCTCCATTAATATGATGGAAAAGGATGGCCCGTGACCACCTACCAAAATTGTTGGAGTGACGCTCCTGCAAAAATTATTGCCCATCCCTGGCTTGGATCCTTGTGTGCAGCAACAAGAGGAAATTGACCACCTGTTTGAAAGGCATAGGTTCATATCAGGGTAGCCCACAGAAACCATTATCAAGCGAGTGTCACTCAATGTGATTGCTAAATCAAGAAAATCAGATGCTTGTGGTGGTTGGGTATTTAAAGAAATATTTTTCAATAATGCCATTGTGGCTCTGGCTCAGACATACCTGTCTGTGAAAAGCATTCTAGATAATGTATAAAATTCTTCTCTCTGATGTAATATTGGAGCAAAAATAAATAAAATAAAATAAAATAAAGTTTCCTTTTTTTAGCAAATGCATGATACTCATTACAAATATACTGGCAAACTGTGTCCAGGAATAAAACAACAACATGATAAAAACCAAAACAAATGTGCATTGCCCAGCCTAAACTATCCCTTTAGGCCTGCATGAGCTTTAAATTACTCATGCCATACTGAGCTCTCTAAGCCTTTTCTCCATGCTTTTCAAACCCTGTAAACACCCTTGGATGGCAATGATAATTATGAATAGGTGTGTAGGGCTGGAATAAATCATAGTTTCACTCTGAGTACATTGGGATCCCTTGTGTATTATGAAATATAAGCAATTACACTCCATTTTCCAAGGTAGGTGTCAACCATGTATCATACAACAACACAGGAGGGCAATAAAGTGAGAAAAGACAACTATGTAAGAATTGGGAAGGTAGGAACAATTATCCTTTGGAAGCATTAAATATTCTAACAAAGCAGAAACATAACCAAGGGTAAGCCAGCAACTACAGGCCTAACTATTAAACTGGTATAACATATCACATAATGATAAAATGACCCAAGTACAGACAAAGCTGGAAGAAGGGTAACTTAGGGATGAAAATGGGCTTTCACTCAGATGAACAGCACCTTTTTAGGACACAGCTACAGCCATTAAAAAGAGAACATGTGTTAAGAAAGGACTGTAACAACACGTTTAATAATCAGCCCTGGAATTTACTTACGCTCTTCCAACAGTGTCTCAACATGTTAACCCTCAGGAAAGACAGTAACTCCTGTCCTGTTGTTTTCTCAGGCTCTTTTCTGAGGATGCCAGGTGATAGGAGCTTAAGATCATCTATTTTCAGTTGATTTTGAAGTTTTGTGGTCATTGAGTCCTTGGAGGTTGTTTTTTTTTTTAAACAGCCAGGATTTAAAAATAATTTGTGTGCAGGTTTATGAGAGGAAGGATGGTCTTGTGGTGAAGGTACTAGATTCAGATTCAAGAAATCCAGATCCAAATTAATCCTCCAGTACAGATTTTCCATGTATCTCTCTTCAATGACCCCTGCCTCAGTTTCTCTATCATAATTCTTACTTTGTCTCACCCTTTGACTTTTCTAATCCTATAAATACTTAAGCAAGTGTTTCACTTGAGGCTGCATGGTACCTCAATGGGACTGCATGCAGTGCTGTAAGTCAAGCACAGCGAGGAAGTCTTTGTTCCACCATTAATTAGAATGTGAATCCATTGCTATGTATCCTATGTATAATGAACTAGTTCACATTGTTGATGTTAGGGTATGTCTAGATTACATGCCTCTGTTGGCAGAGGCATATAAAATAGACTACCTGACATAGTCAATAAAGCCAGGATTTAAATATCCCCCGGCTTCGTTAAAATAAAAATGGCCGCTGTGCTGTGCCGGTTCAGCTGATTGTCGGCACAGTGCGTGAGTCAAGATGCGGATCAGTCAACAGGGGAAGCCTTTATCGACCACTCCTGTAAACCTCGTTTCACGAGGCATAAGGGAGCGGTCGACAAAGGCTTCCCCTGTCGACCGATCCGCGTCTTGACTTGCGTGCTGTGCCGACAGTCAGCTGAGCCAGCACAGCGTGACAGCCATTTTTATTTTAATGAAGCCGGGGATATTTAAATCCCCGCTTCATTGACTATGTCGGGTAGCCTATTTTATATGCCTCTGCTGACAGAGGCATGTAGTCTAGACATACCCCTATTGAACTGTCTTGGGATCACTGCTCACATTTGCAACTCAGTAGAGAACTGACCACATTGGCAGGCATTTGCCTGCCAGGGAGTTTTTAGAAAACCCAATGGCACTAGTAGCAGCCTGGGCAATGCCAGCACTAAATGAAAGGGGATACCCCTATAGCATTGTGTATATATGCTTGGGGCCCTGGGCTACTTCCTGAAGGGATAATAAACAACCTCTGATCTTCAGGAAATGTATGACCAAGTTTTGACCCTTAAAAGCAACTGATACTACTTTATTATAATATGCTTTCAAGTCTCTCTCTCCACAGAAAAGAACTAGATTATATTTTCATACAGATTAAATTAAAAGTAAGTTTCTCCTTAACATTTCTAGGCCTTCAAAATCAGCAGCTGTATTACAATAATTCTCTTTTCACAGCAACTCACGTCATTTTTCTCCCTTCACCTACTGTTGTTTATGGTTCCCTTTCCTATGCCATCAATAGTTCTCATAGAAAATAAAACCACCCTCTTCTGCACCTATTTTGTCATCATTGGTGGTTGGTTGGTGGTCTGTGGGAAGATCTGTTTTGAGGGGGGTGTGCTGTGGGCCAAAAAGTTTGAGAACTATTGCTCTAATGGTTAACTACCTTCATAGGTAAAAATTTCTGCCTTATTTCTAGTTTGAACTTGACTGATTTCAGCTTCCACCACTTAGATTTCACTATGCTTCTGCGTTTAAAAGGTTCCATTAAAGTTTTAGGAGCAGGGCCCTGGATGGCCCAAGATACCGGTTAGCATAGAAAAATGTCTCCTTTGGTAACACAAGAAGCTAAAGACAAACATCCCAAATAGATTTAGAAACAGTGTCTATTATACATTCCTACCCTCCTTGTCTTCTGTTAGCTAAGTCCAGGATTACTATTAGATAGTAGAATCACCTATTCAGTAGCTGGACTCACTTTGTGCATGCATGTGTCTTGGGCATAATTGGAACTGAGACTAGAACAAAGAACCTTGGAACAACTCTGCCAAGTAAAGTCAAGAACTTCTCTCTCAGGCTACTTCTACACTGAAGTGCTATTTCAGGATAGTGGAGGTATCCCAAAATAACTCCTCTGCCTCTTTTGAGCATGTCCATTATTTCAAATTATAATGGGCTCACTTTTCTGATGTCTCTGTAGACCTCATTCCACAAGGAGTAAGGGACATTTTGGAATCGTGATTTATTTTGAAATAAGTGCTGTGTAGACAGTGCCAAATTTTGAAATAAGCTATTTAGAAATTGACTCGAAATGAGCTATGCAATTTGCATAGCTCAAATTGTGTAGCTTATGTCCACTTTGGGTGCAGTGTAGACACACCCTAAAGTGAGCTCAAATAAGTCAGCATAAGACCTTATCTACACTTACTGGAGGAGTGATACTCCAGCAATCAATCTTCCGGGGGGGGGGGGCGCGGAGTCTATTTAGCGAGTCTAGTAAAGACCCACTAAATCGACTGCTGAGACACTCTTGTCGACCAGCGGTATGCCTCGCTGGAGCGAGGAGTAAGGGAAGTCAATGGGAGAGTTTCTCCTATCAATCTCCCATTGTGGGGTCACCCCTGAAAAATCTATGCGAAGGACATTGACTCCAGCTACTCAATTCACATAGCTAGAGTTGCATATCTTCTAATGATTTTCTCCATCACTGCGTCCTAAGTTTATTTGGCCCGGACAGTTCTTTCCATAGCAGCCATTTACTACTATATTCCACTATGCCCTAAGAAGCACTTCATTCTAGCGTGAACAAGCAACTCTTTACCTAGACCATCAGAATGGTTCCCTCAGCACTTAAAAAAAAAAAGTGTAATCCATCTCCCAAGACTGGAATGCAAGAGATTTTGGGCTGATGTGACCCCACAATCTGCATGATGAGTTTTGGCAGACATCTCAGTTTGTGTTGGAATTAATTTCTCATTTGAGGAGCTCTGATTCTATAGCAGTCACACTAGTGGGAGGAGAGGCAGAAAATAACAGATGCCCCTCTAGGCACTGACTGGTTTCAAAGGGAACTGTGTTCAGTCTTTTGTGGCAAAAAGTAAAAGAGGTGAATGGATAGAAAAGGAGACAAGTGATAAAATCCCCTCAGCCTGTACCCTTCACCCCCACCAAAAGAATAAAGAACAGGATTAACAATTAGACATTAAAATTAAACAAATAAGTAATCTGCATGTGAGCTACATTCATTCCCTGAATCTGGCCTTCTGTCTCTTTGGCTGTGTCTAGACTGCATCCCTTTTCCGTAAAAGGGATGCAAATTAGACACATCGCAATTGCAAATGAAGTGGGGATTTAAATCCCCCCCGCTTCATTTGCATAAACATGGCTGCCGCTTTTTTCCGACTTGGAGCTTTGCCGGAAAAAAGCGCCAGTCTAGACGCGGATCTTGCGGAAAATAAAGCCTTTTCCGAAAGATCCCTTATTCCTTTTTTTAATCCCCGCTTCATTTGCAATTGCGATGTGTCTAATTTGCATCCCTTTTACAGAAAAGGGATGCAGTCTAGACACAGCCTTCATGTTTCCAAGCTTGGTGATACGCAGCTGCATCAGTCATGAGGCATTAGGTTATGTCATCAGCATAATGCAACAACAGACACAACTGATTGTGGCACATAAGAAAATGACAAATCAGTCTGGAGAATTTGAGGAGAAGCTTTGCTGTAAGAACACAGGTGCAGAAGCTGGGCTTTAACAAGAGTTCTTTTAAAAGCTGGAAGTAAACAATAAAAAAAGGCCATTTTATCCTAAGTAGATTTTAGAAAAGGTGTTTTCTATCCAAATATTTTGCTACAGCAGCATGCCACAGATCTGAAAACAGACGAACAAGATTTCTTTCAAACTGAAGTACAAAGTGTCTGCCAGAGGGCAAAGGAGACTAAAGGTTCCCTGCCCATTAATATTCCACCTCTTCATTTTAACAAGACACATTAAGGGCTGTGTCTAGACAGGCCCCCTTTGCCGGAAAAGGCTTTATTATCATGCGGAAAAGGCTTTATTTTCCACAAGAGCCCTGTCTAGACTGGCGCTTTTTTCCGTCAAAGCTCAAAGACGGAAAAAAGCGGCAGCCATGTTAATGCAAATGAAGCGGGGAAAATGCAAATCCCCGCTGCATTTGCAATTCCGACTGGCCTCCTTTGCATGACTTTTCCGGCAAAGGGGGCCTGTCTAGACACAGCCCTTGTGTATAGCACTGCCTGAAATATAAGTTGACCTTCTGCTAGATGAAGCCCAATCAACACAAGTTTGCAATGATAGTCCCAATGAGCAGCATGGCATCAGTACAGGTTGTAATCTCTTCAGAACAGGGACTATCTTTTATGTGTGTATGGCCCCTTTGTGACACACCAAACTGCAAAGCAGTACTCTGTCACCTCCATGTTCATTCATATAGGTTGTGATATTTCAGACAGAGCATGGTGTATGAGATCATAGGAAAGTTCATGATATGCTGAAAGACACTGTCAAAATAAGCAGATTGTTAGTGTGGATGAAGTTACAAGATTTTACTGTATGGTGTAACAAAGCTCCTCCTTAATATTGGTGGGTCCAGCCCTTTCAGGCAGATTACTTGCCTCAGAGGCTCACAGCAGCCCTCAATTTAGACACCAGCTTGCTTTTTGTTGAGCTACCCATATAATTGGCCAAAATGGGGTAAAGAGAGGAAATCAAACTTTGTAGTCTTTATGGATCCTCCCAGTGGTACAGGGTAGCTCTTGTACCAAAACAGTCTCTTTCTAGTACTGGAATAGGGAACTGGGGGGGGAGCGGGGGGTAGAAATCCAGGCCTGTCCAGTACTCCGGGTCTAGCTGAGATATCCTGTAATAGCAGCTGCCTGTAATGTTTCTCGTGACAGCTATGAATCCCTGGGCCACTGCCCCACAGTCTTTCCCAGAACTTTCCTTACCAGAGGTTCTTCCTCCTGGCACCTGCTTGCACTTTCTTCTCCCAGATTTTCCATCACACTTTCTCCCATCAGCTCCTTCCTCACACACTGAGCAAATAGAAAGGAATTCTTTTTAAACCAATCTCAATTCCACCTCTTCTTAATTGGCCCCAATTGTTCTGATTAGTCTGGATCCTTTGAGTTTGGAAGCCTCCTAATTGGTTCTAGGCGTTTTAATTAGCCTGATTTCTCTCATTGATTCTAGCAGGTTCAGGCTGGTTCTGGATCAGCCCTTGTTAGTCTACCCTGGGAACAGAGACCTAGTTAATCTGGAGCTAATATATTTCCCTTCCACTACTCTCCCAGGGTATGTTTAGACTGCACCCCTCTGTCAGCAGAGGGATGCAGATTAGGCAGGTCGACATTGC
>JANRFK010001158.1:17625220-17639439 GCA_030068395.1 Apalone spinifera
TTTAAATCCCTGCCTCATTTGCAATGTCGACCTGCCTATTCTGCATCCCTCTGCCAACAGAGGGGTGCAGACTAGACATACCCCTGTAGCTCTCTGGTCTGACTGTCACAGTGGTTGTTATTGAAATATGTTGTAAGTTTGAGAGTGATGCATTGCTAGTTCTCCAGTGACAATAAGGAAGTGATCTGCACCCAGGGCGGCATTGAAGAACCATAATCAGCAGGGGAATTATAAACAAGGGATTTACAATTCTGTAAGAGAAGTTCCACGGAACAGGGCTGGCTCAATCCTGTGACTCAGCAAAGCCCACTAGGCATGTTTGGGCTACTATGTTCTGGAGTCATGGACTAGTAGTATAAGATGAGGAACAGTGGCACCACAAGGACACTTTCCTCCCCATTCCCTATCTATATTGTAAGCAACAAGAATACTGGGAAGACAATGACTTGAAATGGCAAGATGGGTTCCAGGTTTCAAGAGAAAGCCTGTGTATTAAGGACTATAACCTACCTAAAAAAAGCCTTAAAAATCAACAAATGGTCCTGTAGCATCTTAGAGACTAATGAAAAATATAGATAGTACCATAAGGCAAACTGCTCAATACAAATACTGCTTAGACTAATAAGGTTTACCTTTTTATTTTCTTTGCTAACTACCTCAGATCTTTTGCATCTACCACTTACAAAACACATGCAAATCTTCTGTGGTGAATGTTTTATCTGTACCAATAAGTTTGTTTGAAGTGTTTGGGACAGCTGCTCAAGTTACAAAGGCTGGATTATGTCCACATTCCTTTGACGAAGTGGTGAACTAATTAATAAACTTTCATTGCTTAAGAAAGGGTCTGGAGCGCTGTCAGATAGCATATTCCTAGAGTGCCAGGCTAGGGGTTTGGAAGATTTGATGGTCCCTTTTTTGGTGTGATTTGCAGGTGAGCCAAGAGGCTTACCAGATCCCTGAACGATGTGTGTGTATGGGGGGAAGGTTGCTCTGTGCTCCGGGAAGGGGTGGAGCCAGAACAGCTGACCCTCAGCATTGCCTGAACTATGCCCCCATTCCCTTCAGCACTATACAGAGTGTGTTGTTTGGGGTATTACAGTGTGCTGTGCAGGACTCTGGTGGCAATTTAAAGGATCTGGGTCACCAGGCCCCATGGCAGCTGCCCCCTTTGCTCTCCCAGTGGCGGGCCTTGTGATTTGTGAGTGTCTGAGAGAACATTCATGCAATTTAGGTGGGTGTGGGGTGCCACATGCTGTTGTCTTGAGGATAACAACACCCTGGGGATGGGAGGGATGAGAGACAGCCAAGGTTGGAGACCTAAGGGGGCATAATGGTATCATAGTTCTGGGTTGTAGCCCAGGGATCCTGTCACACCTTGCAGTTTTGGTATCAAAGGATTTAGTATCCAGGTATTTACCAGTGTCAAAAGAAATTGGTCAGCTGCCACATTTTTAATAGTGTGTTCCACATCTTAATTGGGTCATGCAACTTCCATTCCTTTTCACCTTCACATTGATCACCTTACTTTCAATGTATTATCACCCACGCTATGTAAATTAACAGCTGAAAGTAGTCAAACCATATGACCCACAAACATTCAGCCAAGACATAGATTTCCATATACCACAATTGGGAAACGACTATTATCAGGTTTCTTACCTAGACAATAGAATTATATCTTTGCTAATATTTTCCTCAGAGTCCAATATGGCTACAAATAGACAGCCATTTTCCTACAGCAACTATCTCTACCTTCAGGGAAATTAAAAGCCTTATTGTTTTCCTATTAGGTAATGCCTTATTATCCCTCTGTTCTGTAACACTTATGTTTTTGTCCACAACTAAGATTTTAAATAAGCTACAAGGCCTGTCATAGGTAACAATGTCAGCAGATTCCACTGAGCCTATAGAACTGTGATGAAATTATCTCTTTAGATCCATACAGTAGCCTTCAGCTTTGGAATTATTCTGATTCTGTGTTTGCAGATCTTGCATTGATGCTAGTGGGAGCTATGTATCAGGGAAAGCAGAATATCAAAGTTCAGAACAACTGTACAATGTTAAGAGGAAAATCTTGTGTTTCAAATACAAGCTGATGGTATACTTTGCTAACTGAACTAAGTAATACAAAAATAAGCAGCAGTGAAAGGTAGGTGCTGGGCTGATCAAAACAACTTTGACGCTTTAAACATGAAACATTTTGTAGCCTGGAACACTGACGGTTTTGCCATTACTAGATAGAGTCTTCTAAAATGGAGTTACATGTGCACAGCATGAATTATCTACATTGTCACTGATCTGCACATTTTGCATCTTATTCCTACCCCCAAAAAAGTATAACATGTCAAAACATATCCCTCAAAGATGCAGATAACTCCAGATGCCAGGGACACCTCACGTTACAGAGAGAATATGTATTAGGAGATAAAGCCACAATTGTATTTATCCCTGAATAATTATTGTTTGCAAAAACCCGAGGAAACCTTTTCACTGTGATATCCTGGAGTTTAGCAATGATCCATCCACACACATTTTTAGAGACAAAGTGAATGGAAATTTTTAGTGACCCAATTGCTTCTTTTTAAACACTTTTGAATGACTCATTTATTTTAATTGCTTCACTGTGACTTGCCATTGTGATGACACATGAAGCCCAAGTATAAGTAACATCTAGAAAAGACAAGTAAGAGGAAAGTAGCAGAGAAAAACATGGTAAAATGTGGTCTGTACCCAAGCTTGAAATTTCAAGCCAGCTTCTAGTACTTGGCTTCATCTCTCTACCTCAGTTTTTCTATCTTTAAAGTAGGCTGATAAAACCTTGCAGGGATGCTTGGAGACTTAGTGCTTTGAAAATAGAAAGCACTAAGCCACGTAATTAAGAATCTGCTGTCTAATGAGGATTTATTTCTCAGCTCACCAGCACACGCTTTCAATTAAGAGACACTAAAAAAATTAATAAGGCCGAAGCTAAAGTAATTTCTTCCTGTGACTATTCAGAACAGTAGTTATTTACTGGGCAGCCATTTACAGGGTAGCAGCATTGAGACAGTCCGTTGTCTGAAAGACTAAGTAAATGGGAAAATAAATGTGTGGGGGTTTTTTTAATTATAGTGAGTTTGATAAAATGGGAGGAAGTTCCTCATATTAGACCACCATAGATGGTCATCATGACTTTCCTTGAGATATTAAAGTCAGCCTTAGCAATATGTATTTAGAGGATTAAAAAAAAATACATGCACATAGTTATGGCTCCTTTGGAAATCCTGACAGGGCCTTAACAACAGCAGCAGTAACAAGTGTTGCTATAATTAAGATAACACTTAAGCCAGCTAAATTTCCCACTGTGCTGGCAGAATCATAATAAATTAACCAGAGTTAATGGTTGAGTCTCTCACTCTAAACATATAGGTCCAAATCCTAGAGGAGCTGAGCTTCTGCTAAACACACACAGCACTCTCTGACATGAGCTGGAGCTGCAGGCACTCAGCACCCCTCAGTATCTGCCTTCCTAGACCCTGCAATCCTCCAATAGCATCACCCAGAAGAGATCTTTATGGTGAGTAACTGAAGAAAGAATGAGATCAAGTAAATTTTCATCCCACTCCAATTTCAGCCCTTTGGAATGTGCTCACTGAAGTAAAATCATTATTTTAGAAATGTGTCTCTTCTGGCATGGCCGACTCAGTTTAACTCATGGTTCAGCTTACAAACAGAGAGCTCCATAGCAAGAGCATACCTGAGAAAGCATTTTCCATGGTGGCCTGTACAGAACTATGGGCAAGTGCTGAAATGGGAAGGCACAGTAACAACACTGCCTATCCCCACTTTTTGCAAATAATGGGACAGTCCCCATCCCCATAATTATGAGATTAAAAAAAAGATAGTTTGCAGTCTGGTTTTTGACCCTCTGGGGCTCATCTTGCTGAGAAAATCAGGTAAAACACAAGTGTTAGAAACTAAGGTTAAAATTAATAATAAAAAGAGCTGAGAGATTTTCACCTAACAACATAACTCTAGGAGCTGGGGCTTTCAGAAAGACACCAAATATCACCAGACTCAGGAAGAAACTGTGAGAGTTTAGCAACGCTATGAACTGCATGTAGCAGAAGAGAGGGAGCAGAAGGAGAAAACCATTCTCTCACTGTGAGAAGACTGAGGCCGCAGAAAACAAGGGATCAAGAGGTTACTTGTGGAGAGTGACGATCAGCAGTGTTAGGAGATGAGAGGCATGCACAGGTTCAATTCTGGTGAGACTGTCCCCCCCTCCCCACCTTGAGTTTTAGTAGCTGGGTTTCCCCTCCCCCCACCAGCCTTCTCCAGCTGAGGTTTCTCCTCAATCCTATAGGCTTGTACAAAATCTCCCTGGGGCTGGATCCTCCCCACCCCCTGCTCCCATTCCCTTTACTTAAACTCTGGGAGGGGGAGAAAAGAGCAGCAATGGCTTCTTTGAAGGGGACCCTGGACTCAGCCTCTCCTATGCGGTAGCTCAGCCCTTTGTCTGTCAGGGTGGTAGCAGGCTGCCCTGCTCTGCACTGAGAGTTGGCCAACAGGGAAGGAGCGGGGCCAATTCCCAAGCCTGCTGGCTCCACAGCGAGACAGGTCAGCCCTTATTGACAAAGGCTGGCAACTTCCCAGCCAGTCACCTCAGCTCACTGGGTAGCGAGAAGTGAGCACGTAAGAGGCACTGTTGCATCTATGAACCTCAGACTTCTCTCTCTCCTCCTCCCCACTGCTGCCTCTTCCTTCCCTTTTATCCAGCTGCAGAAGGTGTGGCAAAAACACACTGATTTCCCTTGAACGTTCCAAGTTGGGAAGAGGGGAGCAGAATGTGCCCCTCATCCCCTCCTAAAACTAATCCATGGCTAATTATATCCTGTGGTGGGATAATTGAGAAATAGAGAGAGGGGGAACAGATAAATGCCAAAGAGAGAGGAGCCAAGTATGCAGACCAAGGGAAAGAACTGCAGCAGAGTGAATATGAGAGAAGGCTAGGAACAAAGGGGCTCTGAGGGAACAGGATTTTGCCATCTGCTGGATACGTTAATGTAGAAAAGATAATAAAAAAGCCCAAACAAAGAAAACTCATTGTTTTCAGAATTCTGTAGAGTTCCCAGTATATTTCATACAAAGGAAATAGTCATCCTTTTGGATGATCCTGGATATGGCAACAATAAACCACGGACAGGAAAAGGTAAAGATTTCCTTTGCATATGGCATAACTAGGTATTATTTTACATGTACCCAAGCATTCCCCTCCCCGTTGGTTCTGTCAGTCTTTTATCTCTTGTGTGCTGTCTAAACTGGACTTTGAAAGCAAACAGTGCACATTTCAGGAGGTGTCAAATAGAAGGTAAAATGTCACAACTGGGTGCAAAGATTGGCAAGCTTCCGCTCTTTTCTCCCATGACACAGACACAAAAGAGGCGGGGAGGGTGGGAAGATACACAGAGACTCAAGAACTAGGCTTCATTTCAGGCCAGATTGAGCATTAGTTCAAAGTCCCGTACGAAGTGCTTCTTTTCTTCTCTCCATCTGACACCCAAGAGGAAGTCGTTTACCAACAAGCCCACTGATGGATGGGGGGAGGGGCAAAGGAGGCAGCTAACCTTTGATAAGACGCTTGCTTTTTTTAAAATGTCCAAAACTCCCAGACACCACCACTACTACAGCAGCAATGGCAGCAACCGGAGGCCCGGGCCCTTTAAATTGCTGATTAATCCCTGGACGGAACTAAAGGGCAACTGGAGAACACTAGTCCCTAGCCTCACCCCCTCCACCTTGGCCAGGGCCTGGCAAAGTCTGTTGGATGCCCCGTTTACCAATCTTCTTGACAACTGCAACTTATTCCATCACCACCACCACCCCGGAGTTGGTTTTACTCTAGTGGCCACCCAAGCACAACTTACTCCCCAGCCTACCTGTATGGTCACCAAGAGGATTGGTGGCCCTGCAGAACCTAGCAACCTATCCCTGCCTGGACTTATGATCTGGGCAAGAAGTACGGGAAGGTGGAGTAGGTTTATAGCCAGTGCTTAATTTGCAAGGAGAGAGATCCTGGGGCTCAAGCAATTTCTTTACTTTCATAACTGATGCAGCAAACCCAGAGGTGCCCTGACTCAGTCCTAGCATAAATTAAGCACTGCTTATAACCCTGCATGACCATGTGAGGCCCAGAGACAGTTAATGATGAATTTGACAAAACAACGAGGGTTTGTGAAGCATTTTCAACAACATTTCAGGTCTTCAAATAGTTCGTTTGTTTGCATTTCATAAAATTAGCCCCATTAGTGAAAAGTCTAAGCTATATTTGAAAATAGGACCACTCTCGAGTGCAAATTCCAGTTCTAATTGGAAATTTTATTCAGCCAAAGGTCACATTGTTGCTTGGCAACAAGCCAAATGACAATGTTTCAATGCAAAAGTGTCGTTTTTTCAAAAAATTGCATAACTAATGAAAGTCTGAGGCTTGGAACAACATTGGGGATATTGTGTAAAATGTTTGAAGTCATATTCAGAGCTGGTGTTGACAAGTGAAATGGATGGATTTGCATCCACTTATACCAGGGCTGAATGCGTAACCCTAAATAATCGTTCATTCTGAAATGTCTGTCTAAAGGAGTATTTTTCATTTAAGGTTCCATTCATGATGAGTTGCTGAATGTTCTCAACTCTGATAGATGTCAAGATTAGGCCCATATTGCTGTATATAGCACATCACAATTACATAACAGGAAATGAGACAGTATTAATTGAAATTGGGGGTGAAGCTGTCAGTTGGAAAGTACTGCATTTGCCTCCACCCATCATAGAGCAGATTATTTTTTTTCTCTGGGCAGAGCCTCCACGCAAAGAGGATCAAACCATCAAAGAAAAGGAAAGAGGTTGAGTGAGTGATTAGAGACTACCAAGGATATGAAAATAAAAGCTGACAAGGAGTTATACAAATACAAAGGGATCTTACTGCCACAAGTCAATCTCCTTCTCCTTCCAGTGATGGAGCTAACTGGGCTGAGGAAAATTTCAAAAGCTGGCCAGAAATATTTAGGTGTAAGGAAGACCAAGGCACATAGGGTAAAAAAAATAAAAGGCCTTTCTTCTACATGATTTACACAATTGAGGAATGAATAAATATTGCTTTGCTATTAAGCTGCTGTTTGTGTTCCCACGGCAAATTTGCTCTCAGGTTCCCAAAGGGATCCTGTCAAAGCCAAATGTAGATGTGTCATTAATGCTGCTGGGAACCAGGTGGTTGCAGCGTGGAGATCAAGTTGGAAAGTGGATGGACCATGTTCCATCCAGTGTGAGGCACAATTTGCCCAACTTGTCATCTGAGGAGTGTAATTGAAAGAGATTGAATGGTGCACTTCACCCTGTCGATTTAATACAGGAAAAATATTATTACCAACAAAGAAAAATAAATCCTAATCCATCTTTTTTTATTTCCCTTAATAATTCCAAAGAAATGGATTGTTATAGAATTATTTAGCAGCTGCAGAAAATTCTGTGATTTCCTCAGCAAGACAATTCCTAGCAAAATAACTGTAGGCACCAGGGAGACTGTTTATTCCATCTCCCACAATGTTTTATCCAGTCTTGCTCAGAGGCTGAGATATTCTGCTACTATTATTTCCAAAGTATGGGGGGAGGGGAAAGAGCACAACAAAGAATAGTACATCCCAGAAAGCGTTCACTAATGGATCTCTTAAGATAATATGTGTCATCATTCAGTTGGTATTTTAATCAACAGGGATAACTTCTTCCCAGTGTCCTGAATTTCATAAATCAAAAAGTGTCCTAATTAGAATTGTTTCTCAGCAGCGGTTTGCAGATTACTGTGACAGAGGGGGAAAAAAGTGTCAGAATAACGGATACATTCGGCCCCAGTGAATGGTACGATAAAAGATGTGTCTTATAAAAAGCACTATTTTTCTTGTTACTGTTGTTCTTTTATTTAAGATTCCACCACCAGTGGTCCCCCTGAGGCAGAGCTCGCTTGAGGGTGGGAGTTAACTGATAGCATTTATTTCATACAGAAAAGTATTACTTTTAAAATAAGGCCAAAAAACTGCTAAATGAAGCAGAACTCATTTGTATACTAACAAGTGATTCCTAGGCAACTCCATACATACTCCAGTTATAATCCATCCCAAAACTAATACCTAGGAAATTTCCAAACCCTATTTTTCAATTTGAGGTTGTGGGTAACATCCTTAATAGCACCTAAGTGACCTAGAAGTAGAAGTTCCATTTTTCAAAAGTGACTTAGCCAAGTCAAGCTTTTCAAAAGTTACTCATGAACTTGAGCACGGCAGTTTTGGGGTGTCCACATAGAAGCATATAATGGGGTCTGAGTTCAGAAGGAGAGTGCTCAGTAGTGCTGTGAAACAAGAGGTATTTCATTTCACAGAAGGGTTACCTATTTGAAATTTTGCTTTCATTATGACTCAGAAGGAAAACCAAAGATTTCTAAAGTCTGAGTCCCTAGGCCAATGGCTGACTGCCAGGGACTCTTGATGCCTGAGCTGCTACTGATCTAGGCAAGCAAGCAAGCTGGCAGAAAAGGAGACAGGATACTCCAGGAACCCTGACTGTATTTCATCAGTACTTCTGCGAGACTGGGCCACTTCTGTGAAACATTCTGATTTTGCCAAATAGTCAAATTACAACAAAACAATCTTTCCACCTTTTTTTTTTCTGACCAGCTCTAGCATTCAGTGCATTTTTTCATAAATCAGGAGCCCATTAAGCTACCAAGCTGGGCAACAAAAGAGAAGAACTAAAAACTTGAGAATGTTGTCCAGGAGCTGAAGGCCCATTGACTTACCAGGAAACTTTAGCTCCTAAGTGTTCAAATCACTTTTGACATTAAGATTTAAGAGCCCAAGGGCCATAAATGAATGAGGATTAGGCACCCAACCTGCAGGCGCTTTGGAACATCTCCGTAGGCTCAGATCTGCAGCATTCAGATTAACACATTTGAAGATCTTAAATTGGGGATCCAGACCCAAAAGGGAGTTGCAGGCCAGATGCAAGGTTATGTTATTACTACCCTTGCTTCCAAGTTACCTTCAAAGCTGGGCTGCTGACTAAAAGCCCAGCTCTGCAGGCAGCAGCTGAGAAGTTAGGGTGGTGATGCTATACCATCCCTTCCTTATTTCTGCACTGATGCTGGTGGTGGCTGTGCCCTCTGAGATGGGCTCCCAACCAGAAGCTGCCAATCTCTGGCCACCCAGCTCGAAAGGCAGCCCCACCCTCCCCAGCGCTGCAGAAGTAAAGGTAGTAGAACTGCAACCCCATCTATAATAATCTCAATCCCATGACACAACTCCTTTTTGGGTCAGGACCCCTTCAATAACACCATGAAATTTCTGATTTAAATAACTGAAATCATGAAATTTATTATTTTTAAATTTCTATGGCCACAAAATTGATCAAAATGGACCATGAATAATGTAGGGCAAAAATCATAGCATAAGAACATATGAATGGCCAGATCAGAACAATGGCCCATCTAGCGCAGTGTCCTGTCTTCCAACAGCAGCAAGTGCCAGAAGGGAATGAACAGACATGGGCAATTATCATGTTTTAATTCCTTTTTAATAACAGACACTTAAGTTCGCTCATTCCCGTAGCTAGACTTTTAGCATTGCTATACAAGCACTTTTAAAATATGTCAATATTTAATTGCTCTCCTTCATGTGATGTAATAGTCACAGATATGTGGGGCCGGAAGAGACTTCAAGAAATCAAGTCCAGCCTCCTAGGCTCAGGCAAGACCACGTTAAATTCTGTAAAGCTGAGAGATCTCTGCAAGTAAATTAGATTTTCAGTTTTGCCCTTTTTCATCTCTTTGTTAGGTCTTGACCTAATAACCTCAGAAATATCTGGGAGGAAAGCAAATGGGCTGTATCATATGTTAACTGTACATTTAGTCTTTACCCCCAGAGGCAGGGACACTAATCCACAGCACCTTGGCTGCTTGCTTAAGCTTGACCTCCTATTGACTGTGAAATACTCAGTCTCCCAGGAATACGTGTAACAGGTTATCAAGACAACCAAGGTCATACAGCCTATAAAAGGACTGGAAATCAGAATCTAAGGGCAAAGCATCAGCTGGTGAAAATCAGCATAGTTCTGCTGAAGTAGTGGAATTACAGCACTAAATTACAGCACCTGAGGATTTGCCCCATAAAATACACTTTGTATAAAGACCTAAGGTTTCTAAATAGTCACTTCAATCCATTCACATCTAAAACTGAAAAAAAGTGTCACGGGTTATCTTGTTGGTAAATAATATTCTTAAATGCAATGTACCTTGTTTCCTCAGGAATTCCCAGTATAACTCTATTTGCTTTAAATCAGTTACTCCTGATTTACACCAGGTGAGAAGAGAAGCAGGCCTCATATTTATAATATATTTGCAAAATAAAA
Organism: Apalone spinifera; assembly: GCA_030068395.1. Lineage (NCBI taxonomy): Eukaryota > Metazoa > Chordata > Testudines > Trionychidae > Apalone > Apalone spinifera. The sequence continues at coordinate 17,635,652 of JANRFK010001158.1, forward strand.
TAGGCAGAAATCACTTGGATTTTGTGTACAGAAATAGGTATGGTTAGAGGAATCTAGGTAAGGAATATTAATCATTATTTTAAGCTCCTGAAATGGTGGATTCAAGCACTACAGATCTGTTACACAAATTGAATCTGAGAAAAAGTTATGTTGGCTAACATTCACATTATCAAACTGGTAAATACGTATGTTTTGCCCTGAGCATTCAAAAGTTGTTTTTTTAAAGGCATTAATTCTCTAATGAGAGAGGATTCTTTACATCTCATTTACTGGAAGAGAACATGAGAGGGTGGGTTTACTGGAAGTGAAACTCATGACAACGATTAAATTGGATCTTGAATTGCTGTTATCATAATGTAAGTGTTCTTTATTTGGCTTTGACATTTCTTCCATTGTCTCTTGAAAATTACGTTACACATGAGAAATTGTTGATGAAAGTGTGACAGAATGTCTGGTTTTCATTTTTAAAAAGGAAACCTTATAACATTTTTCTAGCTTCATATTAGAATTGATTTGTGGCACAGATTTTCCAGGAATCATTTGCAAAATTATTCTTGTTTCATATTTAATCTTGAACTTAACTTGCTCAAAGTACTCAGTTTCTCTTTTGCTCAATAATATAAAGAGTTTAAAAACAAATAAAAAACAAAACAGCAGATCCTGGCTCAGTCTCACGTGACTGCCTGGACTGTGGAAGTCCATTCATACATACATTCCCTGCTTCCCATGAGAGAATTGTGTTGTGTGACTGCAAAGTCCATATTACAGCTGTGAAAATCAGAAAGACTTTCTGAGAAATTCACACACACACTTTGTAAGCAGCTCCAGTGATGATGTTCACCAGACACGAGAAGGATTCCGCTTTTAGGATCCCAGAATTATGGTCCAAGTCTATTCGTCCAATAAAACTGAGATTCATTTGTTAATTCTATTATTGTCTGTAATTGATTAGTAGCAATCTTGTTCGGGAGTACCAAAAGACTCCTATTGCTAGCCAGTAAAATCCATGTTATCCCCTGTTGATAATACGCCTTATTTCTCATTGTATATGTGCCTATCTGAGAAGCATTGGATACGTTGAATCTCTGTAGTGGACTCATTACTGCCTTTGGCTTTAAATACCACAGCCATAGGCACCATTCTAAAATAAGACATAGCTGGACAAACAGCTCAAGAAGGAAAGTTAAAACCCAAGTTTTATTACGTGGGGACCAGTGTATGCCATGGCTCTATGCTCATATTAAACTTCTTCATGGAAGAAACAGTTTTTCAAAACAGGATTCTAAATTGTTAGGTGAGCTTCACAGAGTTTTTCCTTGTATTAGTACAATCCATGTAAATGACCAACATCATGTATCTATGTGGCAGTGCACTGAGAGGATAAATTAGTGTATGTGGCTGCCTTGGTTACTTGCATTTTTGAATGTAAACACAATGTGTTCAGCATCTAATAGCTAAAATTATGAGTTAACCATAAGAGATTTTTAGTCACACCAAATTCTCTTTCCTTATGTTTTAGAAGACACCTTGGTTAGGTTATGCAGTTTCTTATGGGATAATGTTCAACTGAATCAAGCGTGCAAAATAATAAATGGTTCCACATCTCCCAAAACATTTCTTAGGAGGTATATCATCCAACCATCTTACCTTCTCCTTCTGGATCCTCTGAGGCTCAACTTCAGCCCAAATTGAAAATGTCAGTCAGTGCATTCTAATCCATACCAGGTGTCAGAGTCATACCCTTGTACCACGTGACTGAGGATCATGAAATAAAAATTAGCAACATTCCTGCCTGTCACACTCATTAAAAACTCCATGGCAGCTCAAGCTCTTGAAATGCTAAGTGGTGAGATGTCTCGTGTAGGCTACAGAATTAGCTTGTCTCATATGGCAGCACGTAATGTGCAAATGCTAACAAATATCCCAGGAGCAGATGACCCATTTTTACTTCCTGATTTCTACTATTTTATGAACCATCAGGTCATTAGAACAAACTTAATTCAGTTCATTCTGAACTACCAAGTGCCCCTTTGCTTTTTCCCTTCCTTATACGTGGTATACTGCTCAGTTCCATTTCCATGCCATTGACATCAGTGGAATATTAAAGAGAAACCAGACGCACTATCCCTTGATGTTCATTCAGCAGCTCAGCAAGTGGCTTCAGTCTGGCTGTTCCTGGAACATTCAGCAGCAGTCAAGCAGCTAATAGGCTTTACCACTAGCCTGACAATGTCCGGATTCTCATTTATGGATAATAAATGTTGACTTTTCATCTTGGTTCATAGGGAGTTTCTCACACACACGCCTTTACCTCTCTCTCTAATAGTCAATATGCCAGTGTTCTTCTGAGATGCTTTTGAATTCACACAGTTAATTAGGATATGTGTGCATATCTAAAAATCTATTTAGATTAAGGCTGGATTACAGAGCTCACTTCCTTGCCTGACCAGTCTGGATAACCATGCAAAATATGAAAATTCACATGAAGAAAACTGTTCTAATTCTTGTGTAAGAATTTGGCTTGAGATCTGCCATGAAAGGAAAAAGTGTCATTACTTTGAGCAGCAGGCCTTAAGTGATAGATTTCCAAGTGCATCATTTTTAGACCCATTAAGACTGTCGGGCCTGCACGGTTGCTAAGATACCATGAATCATGAAGAAAAATATAAGATAATGGTGGATGCAGAAAGGCAGAGACTGTGATGTTTATCAGAATATATGCTCTGAATCTTCCTTATTAGCATCATGATTAGGATCATTTTGAAGAGTTCCCATCTATTTTTTAACTAGGTGCTAGGATGTTGTTGCATTAAATTGGCAAATGGTATTTATAATTCATACATTGCCAGGAGTAGTTGAATTTGTGCAAGTCAAGATTTGTAATTGCCACAGAGGAATCTATTAATAGGGAAAAAAGGTGTTTTTCAACTGACTATTGAACGGTAGCTTCAATTTTGGAATGAAATCATCCTCCATTGATTTCAAATATATTCTGGGATAACATAGTGCTTTCAAGGAGTTTTTTAAATTAAATTTGTTACTCAGGTAATTTCAGTTGCTAAATTATACCACAAAAGTAAAGTGGTACGCTGCCATTTTCTTGGTATTATCATTTAAATGCCTCTTTGCTACATCATAAAAATGTGAGCTGTCAGATTATGAGAAGGCATTCGTTTGTCACTGAATTATTTCCTGCTTTATCTTTTCAGGTAAATTGTGGCAAGAGAACAGATAAATCCAGAGAGAATGAGAAGAGCAGTGCCCTGTTGTCTTACCCCACGGAGTCTTACAACACAGACTGAAGCTTCTCTATGAGTTCAGGCTTCTGTAGTTCTGAAAAGATTGGAAGCAGAGGCAGAAAAGGAGAGGAATGGGGGGCTAGTCACCTTCTCCCACACATGTGGAAAGATTTCAGACTGCAAAGTGGACCATATTTAGACAGACAGTAATTCCATCTACTTAGATGCAAACTCTCCCTCTGGGGAAAGTGGGCATCCTGGGAAAACAGCTTAAGAGAAAAGCATGGGAGCTTGGTTCTGAGGGAAAATAATCCAGTCATGAAAAAGGAAAGCGACAAAGCAGCTCTGTGGAGGCATTTGGCCTCAGTGTGGATGCTCCTGTGTGTGTCTCTTGAGCTCTGCACAGTGGTCTTGCTATCCACAGATCAACAGAGTTGAACCCCTGCCTATTCCATGAAGAGAACGGCCCAACTGGACTATTTTGACAAAATACCATGGCTGTGTCTAGACTGGCGCGATCTTACACCAGAGCTATGCAAATGAGGCTCA
>JANRFK010001158.1:17642037-17652768 GCA_030068395.1 Apalone spinifera
CCTGGTGCTGGCCATTGTCGGCAGACAGGATACTGGGCTAGATGGACCTTTGGTTTGACCCGGTATAGCCATTCTTATGTTCTTATGTACTCTGACTCCTGTAACCCTCGTTTTACGAGGAATGAGAGAAGTCAGAGAAAGAGTGCTCTTTCTTGGACTTCCTGCTGTGTAGACAGTGCCAAAAGCCGAAATAAGCTATTTTGAATTAAACTAAGCAATTGACGTAGCTCAAGTTGCATAGTTTATTTGGACTTTAGCTCTGCAGTGTAGACATTCCCTAACTCAATTAAGTTTGTGCACTTTCCCCTCACTTCCAGTGATGAAGGGGAACAACCAACAATGTCCCTGTGTGAATCTGGGAGGGAGGGGAGAGCTTCAGCAGTTCTGGACGGAGGAGAGCACACACCCAGCCAGCCCCTTTCACTTGTATGGTGATTCTCTCTCTTTTTTGTATGGTTTTATGAGAAGCAATCCCATTCCTGGCACATCCCATTTTCCTGGCCCATCCAAACCTGTATGTTGCTTTAAATTATGATGATAAGCTGTATTCTGAATTTGGTGGTTCTAGCTCTTAACATTTAGGAGGAATTCTTGAACAAACAGACAAATTATCTAAAATAAATAGTAGATGTACTATCCATATACACAACATTTATATACCAATATGTAAGTATACACACATTTGTCAAGAGAGATTCCAGTGTAAATCTATTGCTGGCATAAAATTAATCACAAGAGATGAAGAACGCCAATGAAAAATGCAAAGAGAAAAAGATTCTTAGTTCTTTGATATTTGACTTGATGTTCTGTGGACTGCTGACCTTTCTTGCATTATTAAAGATGTCTTGAGTAATATTGCTCAGTGTCTCTGGCAGATGTTGACGGTAATATGCTCTGGAGATTCTTCCGATCTTCTGTAGACAAAATTGCTAGCAGCGCTAGGACAGGAAAGCTTCAAAGGGCTGAGCTTGAAATATGTCACTAGAATTATACTTTCTGTGTATGCAGTTGCAAGCATAGGAAGCAATTTGAATTAGAAGAGGTGAACAATCTTGTAGAAATAATCTCCAATGTACATAAGTTTGGGACGAAAATATTAAAGAAAATTCCACCATTGTACTAATTATTTTAGTGCTGTTATCCTCACATTTAATTTGCTTTTTTAAAAACTAAACAAACAGAACTCAATTCCTTGAAAATATTATTCACCTTTCCAGTGACTATGGAAAAGGTGATAAATGTAGAAATGGGATATGGAGACAATTAGCATATGCAGAACAGAATAAAATGAGGATGCAGATCCCAATGTTTAGGCTTAATGTAACCATGATGAAGTACCAGAAGTTGTTCTTATGTGGTTTATTATCCAAAAAGCCAATCTGTGAATATTTTGCTACTTGAAGTTAAAATGTCACAAAACGTGTATGTCTGTAAGATTCCATCCATAAAAACTACAAGACTGGCTATAATCCAGGGACCAATTTTTAGGGGACAGCTTCAGATGTGATGCAAATATTAAATGCCATCCTTGAAATCTAAGAAAATTCTCCTTGAAATTGTGATTTTGATTTTGGCCCCCCTCTGCTTTGTTGAGATGGGCTGATTGTGATGTGTCGGTTTGGGTCACAGAGACTGTCTCCTGATTTGCTGATCATACTACTGAGCTCACCTATCTGCCCTCTGGAGCACCCTGTTCTTCTGTACCAGAACCTCTGGTCTCTTCCAGTCAAGACATAGAACTGGGGTAACAGCCCCCCAGCAGAGTAACACAGATGCTAGTAACAGTTCAGTTCTAGGAGGGCTCAGTTAGAGGAACTTGTCTGCACCCAGTAGCCCAGCCTCAAACAGGTTTTGCCAAGTAAAAAGTTGTCAACCCTAAGTAAATTAAGCAGCATGACAGTCCATCTGACACATCTTCGTTTTCTCATCCTGTTCTGAGGATGCAAAGCAGGTACAGTAGAATGTCTCAGTTAGGTAGGGATTTGGATTATTTTTTATAATGCACATGGTGTAGTGTATTTGTTAGAGCAGAGGTTGCTGCAATATTCCTTGCATTTGGAGTGGAAGATGATGATGGTTTATGATGTTTCTCCCTGGTTAGGAGAAGGAGAGACAACTATCTTATATAGATATAGCTGACAGATTGACCATATACAGCAACATCCTGAACAAGCCTTATGGAACTAAGATAAACTTTACTGAATTAAGTTAAAATCTTTGTTTTAATACCCTTGTGGTCCATTGTATTAAAATGCAATTGTACGTGTGTCATTGTGGAACTTTATGAAACTCCTCTCGAAGGAGGGGAACGCTAATGGAATTCGATTAGTTATTAGCCCTTTGCAGTAACTCCTGGGGAGGTTTGCATAAACTAGTTCAAACTGGATTCTCCAGGGATCAACAGACCAAAAAAAGGGTTTTATTATTTTTCTTTTGTAAATACCTTGGTTTTAATCAGGCTCATGGCTTTCTTCTTGATCCAGGAAATAGATGGGGACTGCTGGTCAATGGGGGCTCAGCTCTTAGGGAAGAGTTGGAAGGGCTGGTCCTACTGAGGCCCCATAAGACTGTGTACTTGTTTTGAGTCAAAGCTGCAATGAACTTGAAACCAAAAGGAAACCCCTTGGGTTAGCTGTTGAAGGACTTTTCCCATCAGAAACCATGTTAAGGTTGAGGTGATCTCTGGTAAGCTAATTGGCAAGTGTACTGGTTCTTTTATTGTTTTTAATGCGTTTTTTTCTGTAGGGCTTGTACCTTAAGAATAAAAAAAAGCAGCAAGCTAGGCAGTCACATTGCTAAGGATATCAGAAGGGAAGCAAGCAGACCTGCTCAGTGAAATAGTGATAGAGATGCAGCTGTGTTAGTCTGGTGTAGCTGAAACAAAAGACAGAACTATGTAGCAGTTTAAAGACTAACAAGATGGTTTATTAAGTGATGAGCTTTCGTGGGCCAGACCCACTTCTTCAGATCAATATGTGAAACAAATTGACAAATCAAATTTTAGAACAGAGATGTGAAATCTGTTCTAAAATTTGATTTGTCAATTTCACATGCGTTCATTTTTTTGATTGTATCACTTTGGTATATATGGTTGTGCCGATTTTCTTCCACATATTGATCTGAGGAAGTGGGCCTGGCCCATGAAAGCTCATCGCCTAATAAACCATCTTGTTAGTCTTTAAACTGCTACATAGTTCTGTCTTTTGTTTCTGCTCAGTGAAGGCAGGGAACTGTTTAGCCTGGAAGTACCCTGGTTAGTGGAGAGAGAGAATCATGTCTTCACACAAGCAAAGTGATATCCAGGAGAGCTGGAAGCCTGGGAAGGGGAGTCCTTGCTGGATCCTAGAGGAGAAATACAGGTTCAAGTGCCCTGAATTGTGACGACATCCTTCAGAAATACAGACAAACAGGCTCAGTGTACTGAATAATCAGTATAAAAGGGTATTCTGAAAGGCTGAATCTAATGGTGATTAAGAGCATACAATATAACCAGTGTGCAAAGGAGGATTCAGTAAGCATTTGTTTTTTAAAGAAATAAGTTGCAAAGTTTATGCTATATAAAAAAAACCTGGGCAGAGATGAATAAAAGCAGGACTACAGCCATATAAGTTTTCAATAATGTAGGTGTAGCAGAGAGCTGAAAGCTTCACATCGGTGACCTAAGAATAAAGCCACTGCAGGCATGCAGCTTAACAGGACGTTAATTGGATAGTGGGTGAACATAAATAGGAAGCACAGAGGGTATGTGTTGAGGATTTTGTTGCTAAAGGAACAGTGTGAAAGCAATTGCTGAGCTAGTAATAAAGACTAGCTGAACTTTATGGTTCCCTGTTGCAGATTTTGTTGCCAGATCCTTGTGCTATATATATATATATAATTTGATAAATGAAAATGCTAGTGTGGAAAACAGTGTTAGGTTAGCTTCCCATCCAAAATCATGAAAATGTAGGTTGAAGTGCTGGTAACTTAATTTGCTGAATTCAGTCTTGGGTAATTAATAATACATTTTGTTAACTAGAGAAGAATGGTGAATCAATTTTACTGGATATTAACAACATTTTAGATTGCCACTGTAATAAAATAAAACGTAGTTCTATGTTTACTGTTAGATTTCAAGGGACTACTGGGAGGAACATTCTAATACTTTATTTATTACCCCATCCCACTGACCCTGTCAGAAATATCCATTTCTAATTTTAGGATGTATCCAAGGGCACTCAGTGTAGCTGAACTCCTAACAGATACACCTAGGATATGTCAGAGCTCTGTAATTGATCACACACATAATTGAAAAAATTAGTAATAAAGCGATATGAAGGCTGTATTAGGCTAACAAGTTGGTGGATATGATAAAGGATTGATTCCATTACATGAAGACATTATTGACCCTGATCTAGTAAAGCATTTTAGCACGTTATTTCTGTGAAAGAAAGTCTTCCAAAATACAAGACAACCAAGCTATGCCAATCTGATTGTGAACCAAAGGCATGTGTCTGAATACATTTATGGAGGAGGGATTTGGAATGAAAACCAAATTGCAACATTATCTGGAACAGATATTTCTGCAAAAGTGCTATGATTTTGAACAGGAGTCATTGGAAGTAAGATGAATTGAGCAGTCTATGAATGTGTCTATGACAATAAATGATAATACTCTGTAAAGGTGGCTCTTAGTTTTTTAATAACCTGTCAGACTGGATGACATGGTTGCTTGAGTGCGTTGTTAAAAGCTGCACAATTATGAATGCTAAGAAATGCCTCGGTTAAGTTATCGTCCTCTTAATTAGACGTGTCTGATGGCAATGAATTAGTAATGATAGCATAAAAGCAAATAGAAATAATACACTTTTCATTAGGGATTTGTGTGGTGGGGGGACAGTTGTTGGGGGAGTTCCTATTAAGAAAATCAGTGTTTTATTATTTAAGACATTTTATTGGATTATCTTCCATTCAATGTTCATTACACCTGGCATAAAGATTAAAAACATTTGCACTGTTTGTTAGAGCATTTATTAATTTATAAAATCTAAACTGAATTAGTAGATTTCATTTCCTCCCTTATCTTTAGTGGGGGGCTTGAAGGATATTTTTTTTCTCCACTAACTTCTACTTGATTTCCAAATTTGCTGATCCTTCTTGGTATCTAATCACAAACTTTGAAACCATAATACTTCAAGCAAGCTGCAACTGCAATGTTTCTATTTCTATTCCAAACTGTGGATTTTTATTGCTCTCCTTGGCATGCCTCAGGGATAGGTGACACTGAAAAGATTGGATAAGCATCAAAGCTAGCCTATGAATCTGCTCAGTTTGCTGTGAAAATCTCATGAATGTGGGTGCTCTTTCTTCCTTTGAGATCTCCAGTTCTCCGACCTCTCTTTCCAGCCACAAGACAGCTTGTAGTATTTTGGCATCTCTAGCTCTACTTGGAAGGTTGAGGGGTACAGGTGCACGTAAGGAGAAATAATGGGAAGAGGGAAACAATTATCTAATCTTTATGAACATCAGAAAAGGTTCAATGTGTGTCATGGAATGTTTCTTGCCATCTTGCCAGACATAATGATTCAACAATGATATACAGTGCCCAATCCAATGCCAACTGAAATCAATAGAAGTGTTTCCATTAACTTTACTGGTCGAAAGAGTTGGGCTTCAAATAATTTCCGGGAGGTGATATTTATGAGTGCGGTTCTGCAATCATAGGACTTGAGTAGCATTTCTTTAAAAGTTCGAGAGTCCTCTAGTGGGTCTTTCTGCAGATGCCACCACAACCTAAAAGAGCAGCATAGTGCATATATGTAGTTAGGGCTGATATATATTTGCATATAGTCAATAAATATGGTTATTCGGTTTTTAACATTGTGATTGTGTGTTACTGACGCAGTCATACTGAGTAAAAAGTATTTAGCATCAGTTTGACTAGTAGCGACTCTGTGCTGATGAAAATAAAATTTAAATCTGAGAGTACTGAATGAAATTAGTCAAACAAGTTCAGAATATCTCAGTTGTATCATATTAAGAGGGATGGGTTATAGTCTGTTTCACCTTCCATCCTTGTTACATGTACAGTGGAGGATCAAATTGGTATTTTTTGTTGCTGGGTAATGAATCAGAAAAATAAGAATAAAAGGAAGGGAGGATAAAGTGTTTTATGGATAAAATATTCTGTGAATGTGGTGAAATGACTATTGTGACCTTTCAGCATTTGATATTTTAAAAACCACCCCTTCCTTTCAGTGAGATTGTAAACTGGCGAAACATGTAGAATGTAATATGGGCATCCGGTCAAATGCAGAATGTGAAAAGGTCAAATTGGAACTCCACCTCCATTATAATTTGAGAGTTCTGTGTGTGAGACATTAGAAATATAACATCTCGGTTTTGTAACATTGATTTTGAGTGAGAGCTGCAAATAGTACATCAATCAACTTATGTGACAATAAGAATGAAAAATCTTACAAGGGCAAATTTTTCCCTTGGAGAGGTAATATAATCTAGTGGGATGAGCTCTAAGCACAGGCTGGGAAATTTGGAATTTGTGAGTAATAAATGATGTCCTACCACTGAACTGTTCATGCTCAGATGCCACCATGATGGGCAGTTTAGATAAACAGATTTGTATAGGTTTAGGCAAGTCATTTAACATTTCTGTGTTTTTCATTTCTCTATTCATAGAAAGGAAATAATATTATTTATTTGCCTCACTGGAGGTCTTTATTTGCCTCACTGGAGGTCTTTAAGAATTAGTTACTTTAGTAGACAATTTTACCCCAGCTCACCATAGGGTCCAAAGTTTTCAGAGTACTTTGAAAATATAAACAATGACACTTGCTAAGTAAGTTTTAATTACCTGTAATCTTCAGGTACTGTATGACAATTGTGGTCCTCTTCCAATATGCTTGTGTTGTTAGGAGGAGGAGTTTTTTCAGGTATCCAGGACATAGGAAAGGAAGAATAGTTTAGCACTTGAAAATAGGCATAGAAGTCAGGAGAGATGGACTATTTTCCTGGCTCTGCTGCAGGCTTCCTACATGACCTTGGGCAACTCACTTGATTTTTCTGAATGTCAGTTCCTCCATCTGTATGCTTAGGATAAAAATAGCTACCACCAGGAGTGTTGTGCAATCTAATTTATCAGTGTGTTTAAAAATTGTTAGATGAAGTGTGGTGTTGTAGTAGTATTGCTTGTTTTAGTAGAGTGAGATGACTCAAATTGTACTGCGTTTGATAAGGGAGTATTAATAACCTCCTTGGGAGGGGAAATATTCCACTTAGAGCTTGAAGTAAGTTTTGGATCCAAACCATATGGCTATTATCTGTTCCTATAGTAGGCTGAGTGAAAACTGAACCCACCAAACTGAACTTGGAATTTAAATTCCAATCTGAATGTGTATTTAAAAACTCCACTTCCCAGAGCTCCCCTTGGCTGGAAACAGCAAATTGCAGCCAATTGGAGCTGGGCGTCTCCGTGCCTAAGGAGGTTTAGATAAACAAAGCATCTCACAGCCTGCCAGCAGCTTACTCAAGTGGGCCTGTGACCCAATTTTGAAAACCCCTGCACTAGTGATCTCAATTTTTTCACTCGTCTAGGGCAGCACATTAACAAGGTTAGATGGGGAGACTGGTTTGTGCTTAAACAGAGGACATAACTCTTCAGAATCTTTATCACATACTTATATAGAGCCAGATTCTTAATGGGTAATTTACCAGCTGAGAATTAGGTGTCAGTTTTTAAGGGATAAAAGCAAAAGGAAGTTTATACAAAACTAGCTAAGGAGTAGGCAGAAAAAATCTGCTGGAGCTAGAAAATAACGGCTGTTGAAATTATTGTTAACTAAGATATTGAATAATGGACACCCCATTATTCAATGATAGAGCTCAAGAGTCTTCATTAGGAGACTCTTATTTGAAATGCTCAATCAGAGCTGAATCGGTTGTGGTGGGACTGTGTTTCTGGCCAGCTTGCTAAGAGCTAAAAATCACTGAGACCTGAGATCACTCAAGATGTTCTTGCCCAGTTGCAAAGAACTCAAAATTACAATGAAATTGACATGCAAAAGTCACAGCAGAGATGCAGGTGGCAGCAAAAGGTGATTGACAGTCAGCTAGTGAATGAATAGATGGCCAGGTGGAACTGTAGCTAGCAGGGTGGCCAGGTGAGGAGAAGCAGCAGCTATCAAGTTGTCCAACTAAAGTAAGTGCTCAGATGGCAGAGCAAGCCAGGTGCCTTCTTCCCTAAGTGGGATGTGAACTCACAGATGCACCTTGGAACCCTGGTTCCTCTCCAACTAAGGACAACCACTATGAGTGAGGCATGGTGAGGGGACAGAGAGGGGAACAGAAAAGGAAATTTTGGCAGTAGAACTCAAGAATGTGAGGTGGAAGGCACTGCCCTGGGGTGGGGTCAACAGACTTGCTGGCCCCTTGAGCAATGTGGGGTGTGGGGGGTCCAGGCTCTGCATTCCCAGAAGAAGTGAGGCTCCAGGTGGAATGGATGGGGCTGGAGACAGCCATCCTTCAGTATTGCATGGCTGAGATCTCTGACCGTTTTGAATCTCTGGGCTCCGGGTCAACTGCTTCTTTTGCCCCCTGTCAGCAAGCTGCACTGCCCTATGTGCTCTGGCTGGATGCCCTGCTCACAGATTTATGATTATTAATTAGGGAAAATGCCACAAGAGGGATTCATGTCAGGTTACTTCTCTCCTTTCATTAAACATTTCTTTTCTACACTCAGACTCTGTGCTTGCAAGTGAGGAAGCATTGCCTCCCAAAGTGGCCCATGGGTGATGTGTAGTTTTCCCATGTTATGGGGGGAAGGAGGGATTTGAGCCAGTTCTGCGTTGTATCGATAGAAAGGAATCCCTAAATATTAAACCTGACCTGGGCTGCTGATAGCTCCATGTGACAGAAGGCTTCCATTTAGTTTCCTTGGAATTTGGGGGAAAAACACATGGGATGAGACAAGAGAAAGTTGGAGCATTAAAGTATGAAATGGAAAACCATATAAAAGGGTACAGTGGAATTGTTAAAGTATTAAATTACTTTCTTAATGTATTTACGGGGAAAGATACAAAAACATACTGGCTGTCATTTACACACCATCATCATACATGATTTCATACTCAGTGGGGTATATAGGTAAACTGAAGATACTCTCCAGATCAACATTTTTTGGAACTGGATGGTGTTAATCCTAAATTCCCAAGCGAGCATACCAACACATTTTCTTGTTGACCACATAACATTTATGAGACATGCCAAGAGCTGTAAAATTTGAAGCTTCAATATTTTTAAGAGATGGACCTTCCATGCATGTTTCATAGCAAGAATGGGATAAAAATGAATCCATGGCAGGAAAGGCTGTCAATTAGGGCAGGAAAGGCTGTCAATTTAGCATATGTACATTTCCCAATGATGGATAGATGCAAAAGCAAAAGTAACAGGGATTAGGAAAGAACATGGGGATTATTTGGTGGAAATAGCAAAACAAAGCAAATTAAAAACAGCATAATGTAAGATTTAGGGCAAATGAAGGAATTTTACTAAGATTTAGATTAATACATGAAGTCATATTATGTAAATGATTTACAATTTTGGAAGAATTATAGTTGTTGATGATAAACATGCAAAGCATGGTTGAAATATGACAAACCAAAATGAAAATGCAAAAGTCTTAGTTCTGCAAATAAACTAACTTGATTGCAATTGGCAGACAGTGAATAAAATCACATGTCAAACAAATGTAAGGTAATATGCTTTAACTGCAGAAACCCATGAATCATACTGCAGGGATAGGTGAATTAGAGCAGGAAGACATGGGGAAAAATCCTTGCGCTAATTGTAAATATCAGTGTTCATTGGAAGAAACACAAAGCAGTAATTATAAAAAAAATAGCTAGATGTCACACATTGTAATATGTCCACTGAAAATGCAAGAACCTAAGGGTAAGGATGTTAATCTTAAAATTACACAGTGCTCCAGCCAAAGGTTATAACCTATTTCAATTGTTCAATCCTTCAGAAAAGGAATGTGGCTTAGGGCAAAAACCAGTGCCAGAATTTAATATAAATCAACTACAAAAACCTGTTAAAAAATCTGAATCAGGTTTGGTGCCCTACATACAGCCTGGTTTGTTTATTTAGTTTGCTCTTGTACTTTCCCTGATATGGAGATTTGCTAGGTGAGAGATTCAGAAATTAGTCTGAAAGCTAAAACAAGCTGAATTCCACTCCTAGGCCTGGCCTATACTAGACCAGGAAGGTTAGCTGAAGGTACACAACTCCAGCTACGCAAAATGCCATAGCTAGAATCAGCTTACCTTAAGCCAAGCCCTGGTGGTGTCCACACAGTGGGAGGCCCACAGGAGCAAATGCTCCTTTCGACTTCCCTTACTCCTTGCCAAAAGAGGAGTACTGGAGCTTCCCTCAACGTTCAAATTAGGGTTCTATACTAGACCTGCTAAATCAAATGCCAGATTGACCTCTGGAGTGTCGATGTTCCAGTATGTATAGACATGCCCCTAGCGATTCTGCCTGAGGGAAGTTTCCTGATGTCTCCCCTGGAAGAAATGCTGGCAACAGATTCCCAAAGTTGAATCTTACCTGGAGTAATGCTGTTGCAAAAAAACCAAACATCAATCTGGGATGCATTAACAGGAGTGTTGTGAGCAAGACATGAGGGCTGTGTCTATACAGGCCCCCTTTTCCGGAAAAGGGATGCAGATGAGAGAA
>JANRFK010001158.1:17662464-17679988 GCA_030068395.1 Apalone spinifera
TCGAACTAATGGCTGTTAGTTCGAATTAACTTTGTAGTGTAGACATACCCTCAGCTCATCATGATTTACTGGAGTATGTCAAAACACACTAGGGAACAAGATCTCTGTGCAGCATGCTGGAGGGCTGCCGATCCACACACCTGGTTGCTTTACAGCATCGGTTCCCTCTGCTGGGAACTGGGGGCATGAAGAAATTCCAGGGGGGGGGGGCGCGAGGCGAGCCAGCCTCTTCCCTTCTCCCATCAAGTTTACTGCCCCGGTCAGTTCCTTTTTTTTTTTGCTCAACAAGTTAACACGTTTTGCTGCTATTTCTGGAGTGGGGGGGGCGTGAGGGTTTTTCAAAAATCAGAAAGGGGGCGTGATGCCGAAAAGTTTGGGAACCACTGCTTTATAGTAAATGCTCCTGTACATATGCCCTTAGACCCGTGGTGTCCAACCAGTTCTGAAGCAATAGCAACTATTGTGGTTACTGCTATAGAAAACTAGCTACACTCAAGCAGCCAAATAGCCACATGTGACTAGTGGCTAGCATGGCACCATGCCTTACATGACTCCATGGCCTTAGATGAATAGTGGCTATGCTTCTCCTCTTACTGAATGCAATGGGAGGGGTTTTTTGTTGAACTTAATGGAAGGATCAAGACCCAAGAATAAACACACAAAAAGAGATGCTTAAGGTAGGATTGTCTACTACCTTATACTAGTGCAGTCATTAATATATGTGAAAAAGGTATGCCAAGTGTGTGAAAGAAGCTACTTGATTTGGAAGCTGTTTAAATCACTTTGCACTCCTTTTGCATGGGTGTAAAGGTTTACACAGGATTAAACTCAGTAAAGAAAGTGGGCCTTCATTTCTACAGCATGTTCTCACCACACAGACCTTGCAACTCTCTTTATTATCATCCTGTGAAACGTCACTAACATTGCCTTCAAGAGGGCAAGAGATAAGCCATCCATGAAAGATCCCTTGATTGCAGTGTGTCAAAGAAAGTAGGCGGCTGGGGTGAAATAAATGAAATGGGTAACACTGCCTTCTTCCCAGGATGAATTAGTTGAGAGTGGGGGAAAGAGCTTATACAAAAGAAAGAGATTTGGTCCTGTAAAAAAAAAAAAGAGAAACAAGAATAATTCTGCTGTCAGAAAGAAAGAACATTAATAGTCTGCAATCAGAAAGAAGATGAAAGCTGCTCCAACTAAGTAAAGTGAAGCAGCAGACTCACACTTGAGAGTTAGCAGAACTAAGTGCCTGTTAAAAAGTCAGAAATCAGACAAGGAAACATGCAGGGGACAAGGTTAAATATCATCAAAGTGACGGATTGAAAGAAGGTCAATAACTGCATGGACAGGAAAGGAAGATGAATAGAAAATTGTTCTGGGCCATACCGCCACAAACCTCCATTCAGCAGAAAGGTATTGATGAGATTTGAAGTGACCAAGAAAAATGCGTAAGATGCACCCTTCTCATTTCTACAAAGGGAGTCAAAAAACGTAGAAAGAAAGAAAAGCTAAAGTCAATGAAACCTCTCACATGGAGCAGGCCCCAAACACTTGTAAACAAAGAAGTGTTGCAGGAACATGACAGAAGAGAATTATGTGTTGATGATGTAATTAAAAAGCAGTTCTTCTGTGTATTTTTAACAAGAGAAACATTAACTTATTTTGAAAAAAAAAAGAGAAAGACCTACTTTGTTAGGGAGCCCTCTTCTAGGGAGTACTTTACTCCCAACTTTGCTAGGGAGCCCTTTGCTAGGGAGCCCTTTAATGAGGCTCCAGCAGTAATCTACATGCCTAAAACACAATCAGAGCAGCTGGTCCATTGGCCACCGCAATAACTGTATTTAGAAAACCAAGCAAAAACTTCATTTAATCCATCTACTTTCCCTATAAAACCTGAGAGGAGATACAGTCTTATAGTTAAGGCAATGGACTGGGACTCAGAAGATCTCATCTTAATCTTAGCTATGCCACCGAGGTCCTGTGTGACCCTGGCCAAGTCTGTGCTTCAATTCCCCATTTGTGAAATGGAGGTAATAAAGGAATGGTGCTTTGTCTCAACTATTTAGTGTCAGCCTCTTTGGAGCAGTGGTAGTTTCTTATCATTTATGTGTGTGGTCCCTACCACTCTGAGACCCCAATTGCAATTTCAGCTCCTAGGCCCTAGCGCAATGCAAATAATTATAAAATGAGGCGGGGGGAAGGAGACTGGACAGGAAATGGATAGCATTTTCTCATCCCTGTGTCTCAATTCAGACCTAGCTAGCACACAAGTATGACTGAAAGTGTTCATTATACAAGTACATGTCAAGCTGCCTCAGTGTTACTCATCCTTTTGAGCCTCTCTCAGGGCAGACTGCTAAGAAGCAGAACATGAACTCAAACTGGTTGTGTGTATTGTATACTTCCATTTCACCAACTGATTATCAAATGTGAATTCCTCAAGCACTATAACCACCTGAACATGGAGTCATCTTGGGCATTCAGGTCTATCTGGCCACCCATGGGTTATGGGACAGATTGCTCCTTATGCCAAAAATCACAATACTCAGCTTACTCAGATGGGCAAATATAGTGCCCATCTTTAAAAAAGTGAAGAAGGACAATCCAGGAAACTACAGACCATTCAGTCTCACCTTAGTCCCTGGAAAAACCATGGAGGGGACCTCCAGGAATCCATTTCAAAGCACTTGGAAGAGGGAAAAGTGATCAGGAATAGTCAACATGGATCCACCAAGGTCAAGTCATGCCTGACCCATCTGATTAACTTCTATGATGAAGTTACTGGCTCTGTGGATATGGGAAAGTCAGTGGATGTGATATACCTTGACTTTAGCAAAGCTTTTGATACGGTATCCTACAATATTCTTGCCAGCAAGTTAAGGAAGTATGGATTGGATAAATGGACTGGAAAGTGGAGAGAAAGCTGGCTAGACCATCAGGCCCAACGGGTAGTGATCAACGGCTTGATGTCAGGTTGGCTGTCAATTTCTAGAGTAGTGCCCCAAGGATTGGGCTGGTTTTGTTCAACATCTTTATTAATGACCTGGATGAGGGGATGGATTGCACCCTCAGCAAGTTTGCAGATGACACTAAGCTAGGGGGAGAGGTAGATATGTTGGAGGGTAGGGATAAGGTCCAGAGTGACCTAGACAGATAAGAGGATTGGGCCAAAAGAAATCTGATGAGGTTCAACAAGGACAAGTGCAGAATCCTGCACTTGGGACGGAAGAATCCCAAGCATTCTTATAGGCTGGGGACCAAAGTGCTAAGTAGCAGTTCTGCAGAAAAGGACCTGGGGATTACAGTGGATGAGAAGCTGGATATGAGTCAACAGTGTGCCTTTGTAGCCAAGAAGGCGAATGGAATATTAGGTTGCATTAGGAGGACCATTGCCAGCAGATCTAGAGAAGTGATTATTCCCCTTTATTCGGCACTGGTGAGGCCACATCTGGAGTATTATGTCCAGTTCTGGATCCCCCACTACATAAAGGATGTGGACGCATTGGAGAGGGTCCAGAGGAGGGCAACCAAAATGATCAGGGGGCTGGAGCACATGACCTATGAGGAGAGGCTGAGGGATTTGGATTTATTTAGTCTGCAGAAGAGAAGAGTGAGGGGGGGATTTGATAGCAGCCTTCAACTTCCTGAAGGGAGGTTCCAAAGAGGACAGAGAGAGGCTGTTCTCAATAGTGACAGATGGCAGAACAAGAAGGGATGGTCGCAAGTTACAGTGGGGGAGGTCTAAGTTGGATATTAGAAAAATCTATTTCACTAAGAGGGTGGTAAAGTATTGGAATGGGTTACCTAAGGAGGTGGTAGAATCTCCATCCCTAGAGGTTTTTAAGTCTCAGCTTGACAAAATCCTGGTTGGGTTGATTTAGTTGGGATTGGTCCTGCTTTGGGCAGGAAGGCTGGACTTAATGATCTCTTGAGGTCTCTTCCAGCCCTAGGATTCTATTAACATGGAGTCATCTTGAGCGTTCAGGTCTATCTGGCCACCCAGGCAATCCTGGTTATGGGATCGTTTGTTCCTTATGCCAAAAAAACACAAAACTCAGCTTACTCCCAGTCCCAAAGAACCACTCACTTACCTTAGGTCAGTTGCATCTTACAGCTCCCACCAAAGATAACATTTGTAGCTAATCCTATGAAAAACTATCTAAAGATGTAGGAACTAGAAATAAGACATGAATTATTTATACAAAGTTAAAGCAAGAAAACACACACACACGAGTTACAATCTTAGGTTTCAAAAGGTGATAGAAGCTGCTGCAATATGCAAATGCTAAATATCCCTTAGGGCTAACCCAGCTAAGCAGCTGGTGATCCTTGCCTTATCTTTGGAAATCTTCCCCTCCTAAAGTCCAAGCAGCATGGAGATACATTTTCTTCTTTTATCCCCTTTCCCATAGAACTGGGATAAGCTCACACTCATGTCTCCTCATTGTGAGGAGTCGGAAGAGGAAGAAATAAAATTAACAAAGTCTTTGTTTTTTTATGTTCCTGGATGGCTCATTCAGTTTCAATGGGCCTTCTTGGTGGGCAAAACCTAACACCTTCTGGAAGAAGCCGTCCTGTTTTAATTAAATTAATTCATTAATGTTTCTTCCCTTTCACTTGTGTAAGTCATCAGAGGATTACAGTGCAAACTCTTAACGTAGCTTTATAACATGAGGTATAGCTGTTGCAAGTCAAATGAATACATGCAGCATCCTAAAAGCATTTCATAAAGTCCATAACTGAACATGTGAAGTTAAGATCTATTTTAACAATATTAACACACCAATGTAGACCATTTTTCACCTAGGTATTTGTCAGTGGTCAGTTGAATCCTAGTGGCCTCATGTGAGCTGACACCTGTTCTGTCATCACTCCAACAGCATTTGCTGACTCTCTGGAAAGTGACTCCCTCCAATTACCAATAAATAAGTGTCCCCAGCACAACAACAACTTCACTAACTGACATCATTGTTAGTGTAGTCTCTGGAGAAGCCCCTGACTAAAAGATATGGAAAATGATCTAGTCTTTCACTCCTTGGGGTGGTCTGCCCAGGGCAGGGTTAAGGCACAGAGACAAGCTTTTGTGAAGATGCTTACCCTGCTGTAGTCCAAGCTACTGTATTTTCTTACAGACTAAAATTTCAAGCAATGGATAATAAGAACAAAAGATCCATTAAGACCATAGAGGAAAATGTAGCTCCACTGCCACAGTGACAGGTGAGCTTCAAGAACTTAAAGAGACAGACTACATTTAGTAAACCCGGTGCCCCCTCATCTGTCTGAGCACTCACATCATGCAAGTACTGTAGTCTCATTGCCTGTAGTCAAGTGAGCCTAACAGGAGGATTATGTAATACTGGCCTAGTACAGATTATCATGTCTCCCACTAGTGGCTGGCAACCACTAGTTGCCAAGTCTTAATTGCTGCTGAAAGACTTCTCCATTACTCCAGAGGCAACATTTGGTACATGTCACAGTGAAGGCCCTGGGACTGATTCCCCGAAGAGGCAGCCACATAAATGAAGCCATAGATGCTTCCTCAACAATAAATCTGTTGGGGATAAAGGTTTGGGGAGGAATGCTACTATGGTTAATTTCCTTCCCTAGTCCATCAGAATAGCGGTTATCAGATAAGCTGGAGCACATGTTGTTTATACTTTTTCTCCCATGAGTAGTCACTATGATGTCTGCTTGCTCAATAATACACAGACAATGTATTTCTGTATGTACTTCCATCTGAAGTATTTAAAGAGCTGAAATGAGAACTGGATAGTAACATAGCAACTGTAGAAAGAGGCAACATAAATGAATGATGGATGATACCTGAGAAACAAATGGACAGAGTGACAGAAAGCAAAAACAACACCACAGCTCAAAATTGATGACAGCTGTTTCAACCAGCAACCAGACCTAAATGCTTGTTCCAAAGCATAATTAGCTTTTACGCTAAAATTATTACTAGAGTTTTTATTAAGAATACCTGCAGTTGTTTAAGAAACCAATTAAGTATTTTTCTGTCGTGTGTGTTCTTACCTTAGTGCACATAAATATGGTATGTAGGCCTAACAAGTGGATGGAGGCAGAGTACCCCAAGGTCTTTGCAATGCTGAGAGCAACTTAGGCTGTCTAGCAAGGGACATATATTTTTGCAAAATTGTCTGAAAGTCTGACATAAAAGTTTACCCAGGTGAAGAGGCCTGTGAGCTGCCTGAACTGGCTGTCGAGAAGGTGAAAAGGAGAGTTGCCATGGGGGAAAGCAGCCAGTCCATTGTGGCCTGTGCTAATAGAACAGTATCACTGACTGATCCAGTCAGTCCACCCTTGATTCTCCAGCATGCATCACCATTTGTTGCCATTAATACCTGGAAAGTGAGTGAAATGTAGATGGGAAATGGCACATCTGCAGCCCAAATAATTATTACACTTGCCAGATTATGTGTTGAAGTGTAACGTGTGCTCCATAACAAATAACAAATTCTTTGGTAGAAGGTTGTTTAAAACTCTTTGAGGAGATGGAACTTGGTGAAACACCCACAAACTTCTTCTAATACAGGCCATTTATAACTAAAACTATACAGTCTGGGGGCGGGACTGTGCATGTTGGTTGCCTGGTTCTTCTCCTGCTGGTCGGGGGGGGAGAGCGTGCGGGGAGGGGGGGGAAGCAGGGGCCATGCACCCCAGTTGCCAGCTTTACCCCGAAACTGGAAACTGGAAAGGGTGGTGGGGTGAACTAGGGGGCAGGGGATATGCACAGTCCAGCCACCAGCTTCACCATGGGGCCAACCAGGGGTCACGAGGGCCTGCTGCTAACACTCCCCGGGCCAGGGGCCATGCAGTGGCTGACAACTGTTCCCTAGGGCAAGTTGGGGTGTTTGCTGCTGGCTGGCTGGTACCTTCTGGCTCAGACACTAGCTGTCCCCCTGTGGTCATTTCACAGTATAAACTGTTCCTCCTGAAAGACCCATCCCTTTCTATTTTATGAGAAAAAAAATCAATCAAATTCCAGGCACATCCCATTGTCCCAGCACAACCAAACCCTGACCTTGCTTTAAGTTAGAATAAGAGGCAGCTGCATACTGAATTTGGTGGTCCTAGCTCTTATTGTTCAGGAGGAGTTCTTGAACAAAGGACTCACGGACAGACAAATGCACATTACTAAAATATATAGACAGATTATTAGAATACACTAAGCACAGCATAGTGGTTTACTGCATCATTCATACCTACAATCTTGCATTAAGGAGACTTTTGGAAACGGAGAGGGAAGAGAAAGTAAGTGGAGCCCATGGGAATGGAGGTCCTGATTCAGTTTGTACTATCTCAGAGACTCACAAACCCAGGTATTTTATATCCTTCCTTATGGTAATAGTATGGATATATACACCCTTTACCTTGATTATAGTAAGGTCAATAGCTGCCCCAATCCATATGTGGGCTATGGGTGTCCCTAATAAAGAATCAAACACTGGTATTCTTAAAATTCATTATATGTACACAGTTCAGCTGCTTAAATACTGCATAGAGATACAATTGCTACTGTACCCCAAATCTCCCCTCTTGGAATATCTTGTTCTATATTCACGTGTGGTTACCCATTTGTCTCTCAAAATGAGAGTGCAAATTATCTGACCTGGAGTTATTATCATCGTAGGTCTATACAATATTCAGCTAAATTCCAGCAACTCCCTTCAAGCCTTAACCTAATATATCAGGCCCTTAACAATAAAAAAAACTTAATAACCCATTTACTTATGTTCATCAATTTGCCCCGATGCATATTCTAAGCTAATAAACAATACACTCCTATCAATCAAACTCCTATAATGTCATTTGACCTCTAGCAAGCATATAATCATCCTTGAGCTATGAATCAGTGTAATAGGTCAACACACTAACATTTGGCACACATTTTGGTGATGACAATAGCGCCAATAAGCAAGGCAGCTAAGATTCTGTCTTACTATATTTTAGAAAACTAAATAAACATCAAAAGAGAACTATTTTAACTGAGGGAAAAAAAGTTTAGAGGCGAAAAAGGCATTCTTTCAAAATCGGAAGTAAGATTGTAATGAAGGAAATAGAAAGGAGCATAAATTCTGGCAAGACAAATGTAAAAATGTAATTAGGCAGGCCAACCAAGAGTTTGAGGAGCAACTACAGAAAACAAAAACAATGCTGTTCATTTTTGTAAGTATATTAGAAACAAGTAGACCCAAGTCACTGCAGATAAGCCAAATGAATTCTTTGCACCAGTCTTCCTGGCTGAGGACTAAAGATGTTAAGAGGAGTAACTGTGTAATCGTGTAGTCGATACAACTTGTATCGATTACACAATTAGTCGATAAGGGAAGGCACTCGGAGCTACCCTCACTGTGTCTCTGCAGTTTAAATGTAGTAGGCAACCCGCTCCTACTACATTTAAATTGCAGAACTACAGAATGGGTAGCTCCTGGACCCTGCATGAGCTGGGACTGAGGCAGGCTTGCTCAGTTTTGGATTTTGCCAGGTCCAGCAGCCCCTGTTCATGGCCAGCCCTAGTTGCCTCAGACAGGGGCTGCTGCCAGAGCAGCCTATGTTTGTGGTGGCTGAAGCTGGCTGTGGACAGGGGCTGCTTCATCCGCAGGGGGTCCCAACTCCCTGCTGGGACCTCCTGTGGACAGGGGCTGTTGCCAGAGTAGCATCCCCTGCCCCCGCACTCTGCTGCCTCTGATAAAGGCTGCAGTATGGGTGGCGGGGCAAGTGGTACCACGGAGGTCGTGCTAAGGGAGGCTTTTAAGCCAGCTACCCCCAGCACCAGATCCAGCTTCTACTCCCTCCCCTTTCCTCTCCTCTCCCCCCCCCCCCCCCCCCCCCCCCCCGCCTCTGATATAGAGGCAGCAGGGGAGAAGGGGAAGGAATGCAGGTATAACCCTAGGCTTATCGGGTAGTCGACTAATTGACTACTCTTTTACATCCCTACTGAGGATGTGAGGGAGATTCTTGCACCATTACATTCTATTTAGGTGACAAATCTGAAGAATTGTCCCAGATTAAGGTGTCTGTAGAAGTGGTTTTGGAACAAACTGATAAATTCATAGAATCATAGCATAGAATCATAGAATTCTAGAACTGGAAGGGTCCTTGAGAGATCATCAAGTCCAGTCCTTGCCCTCATGGCAGGACCAAGCACCATCTAGATCATCCCTGATAACTGTTTATCTAACCTGACATTTTTTAAAATTAAACAATAATAAATCATGAGGACCAGATGGTATTCACATAAGAGTTCTGAACACAACCAAATATGAAGCTGCAGAACTACTTACAGTTTAATTGGCCTCTGTACCAGATGTCTGGCTGGTAGCAAAAATAATGCCAATATTTTTTAAAAATCCCGGAAATTACTGCCAATAATCCTAATTTCAATACCAAGAAAAGTGGCTGAAATAATCAAAAAGTACAGAATTGACAGACACATAGATAAACGTGGTATGTTGGGGAAGAGTCAACATGGCTTTCCTAAAGGGAAATCATCCGTCACCAATCTTTTAGAATTCTTTCAGGGTGTCAACACGCATATTGTTGAACAAGGGACATACCTGGAGTTTCAGAAAGCTTTTGACAAGGTTCAAAGACTCTTAAGCAAAATAAACAGCCATAGGATAAGGACTACGGTCCTGCTAGTCCTAAGCAGGAACTGGTTAAAGATAGGAAACAAAAAAGTAATGAATAAAGAGTCAGTTCTCACACAGTGGAGAACAGTAAATAATGGGGTCTTCCAATGATCTGTACTGGACCAGTGCTATTCAGCATATTCATACATGATCTAGAAAATGGGGAAGTGGGTAAACAGAGAGGTGGCAAAGTTTGCAGATGGCACAAAATTACTCAACCTAATTAAATCCAAAGCTGTCTATGAGGAGTTATAAAGGATCTCATTGTAACCGGGCAACGGAATGGCAGATGAAATTCGATGCTGATAAGCATAAATTACTGCAAACTGGAAAAATAAACCTGCCTCTACATACAAAATTATGGGTTCTAAATTAGCTGTTAAAGCGGCGAGGAGTCCTGTGGCACCTTATAGACTAACCGAAGTGTTGGAGCATAAGCTTTCGTGGGCAAAGACCCACTTCGTCACATGCATCTGACGAAGTGGGTCTTTGCCCACGAAAGCTTATGCTCCAACACTTCGGTTAGTCTATAAGGTGCCACAGGACTCCTCGCCGATTTTGCAGATTCTGACTAACACAGCTACCCCTCTGATAAATTAGCTGTTGCCACTCAAGAAAGAGATCCTGGAGTCATTGTGACTAAAGCTCTAAGAATATTTGTTCAATGTGCAGCAGCAGTCAAAAAAATTAACAGAATGTTAGGAACCATTGGGAATGGCATAAATAATAAAAGGAGATTATCATAATGCCATTGTACAGATCCTTGGTATACCCACAGCTCGAATACTGCATGCAATTCTGGTCACTCCCTCTCAAAAAAAGACACACAGATTTGGGAAAGGTACAGAGAAGGGCAACAAAAATGATTAGGGATATAGAACAGCTTCCAGAGGAGGAGCGATTAAGAAGACTGGAATTGTTCATCCTAGAAAAGAAATGACTAAGGGGGGCTAAGATAGAGGTCTATAATATCATGAATGGTGTTTAGAAAGTGAATAAGGAAATGTTATTTACCTGTTCACATAACATCAGAAGAACCAGGGATCACTTGATGAAATTAATGGGCCACAAATTTATAAAAAGTAGTAAAAAAGTTCTTCACATAACGCATATATAAATGAGGTCAATGAAAACAAAAGCAAATTGTGTTAATGGGGGAGAACAAGCAATATGTCCCAAAGGAATCTGACCTGATTAACATAGCTTATAAGAAACTGAATCCTGCTTACTTTCAGTGATTTCCCTGGTTATTTTTGGTAATATCCTCAAACCTCTAAAAAGGACATTCAATAAAAAAGGTCACCTAAAAGTATTTGTAAAGATTAGGAGAGAGCAAAATGTGTTTACGGTGCACTATTTGCTACACGCTGTATTCACTGTCATGGAGGAAGAAAACTGCAGAATTAATCCTGACCTAGGAAATCAGGATGATATTGTGCAAGGTCACGTTCGTGGTTTATAAGATTTCCAGCAGTCAACCCTGAGTTATTGCTTTGTAAATACTCAAAATCCTAATTTTGAAGATACTCTACAAGAAGTTTACAATAGGAAATTACTTCCTTCATATGTCAGGATAAACATTCCATTAAAAAAAAAAACATTTAGCTTGACACCAATGAGTTCCCATATTTTTATTAATGCAGACTTGATTTCAAACTACATCTTTATCATTCTATTGTTTCTAACCCTCATAATAAGCACGGTTAACATGGATTATTCTAATGGAGAGGACGCTAATGGATTTGGGATGACCTCTGGCTGTTTGCACACCCTCTTAATCACTCAAGGTGAAATTAAATGTGGGATACATCGCCCACATAAAATACCCCATTTTGCAGAAGTATAAAGTGATTCTACATTTTTTGCCATAAGAAAACAGAGCTCAGAAATACAATTTTCTACAAGTTCCATCCTGGGTTAGTTGTTTGTCCTTAATTACTTTGCACAAGTTACCTTATGGCATGGTTTAGTAAACAGGGGAGGTGTATCATTGTTTGTATAGGACAAAAAGAAAAGACAACCCCAAAAATTATTGGCAACATTTTTTAAAAGAGCCTACTAATTCCAGAGCCTATGACCCTAAAGGAGTCAGGTGACCAATTCCCACTGATTTGGGTTTTTAGCGATGGCAGTTAGGCCCCTAACTCACAGAGGCACCTTTGAAAATCCTAGCGCAAGGGCACAGGTCACATTTGAAAATGGCACTTTTGGCAATGCCAGTTGTCCTCCCAGAGCAAGGTACAAGCAATTTCCCTTGGCATGAATCTATTATTGCCTTGAATGGAAATTAACTCGTGTGACAAAGGAATAGAGACCCAAGCAGGCTTTACCTTATACTACTCTTAATGAACAATGGTGCAAATCTTTTGGGACTTGTGTAGTAAGAGATGTCATAAAGCATCTTCTCTTTCTGGAAATCAGCCAGAAAGAGCTTATCTGGCTTCCTCGCCTTCTTAGCCCTTTTCTTTGCATCAGATAATTTACCCCCTACTGACATATCAAAATCACTATCATCAACATTGCATCAGATCTTGAAGATCCAGGGCACTTAACAATCAGATCATGCTGTGAGGACCATCCTCTTTTCTTCCAATCACAGTGCTGGGAGTAGGAGGGAAGAACTCTTACGGTAGCAGCTATTTTTAACATCTTCTAATCCCAGCCAATTCTGAAATACTCATGCATTGGCCACATTTATCATACGTTGCAACAGACTTCTTTGCTTATATACTTTGGGGAAATATAGACTAGATCAGGCCTGGGCAAAATACGGCCAGCGGGCCAGATCCAGCCCACCAAGCCACCATATCCGGCACACGGAGGCAGTGGGGAGCCCCAGGCAGGCTCCCCTGCTTGCCCCGCAGCCCCAGCGCCATGGAGAAACGCAGCTGCAGGGCTCCGTTTGTGTTTTAAAACTGGACGGGAGGGGGGAAGTTTTAGGAGCCACCCCACCCCCAACACATTCCCATTGGTCAGTTTCTGGCAGAAACCAGCCAATGCGAGCTGCTTGTTGGAGTAACAGGCAGCCAAGAAGAACCATGCTCCCTCTCCTCCGCTTAGTTATTCATGAAACACACAGCCAGGCAAGCAGGCAGGCTGGCTGGGAAACATTTTAAGTCTGTAGGTTGGCTAGTTTGGCAGCTGGCAAGTACATCTTTTGGCCACAGCCTGCTTCTGGCACTCCGCCCTTTCCTGCCTCAACTCTCTGCCCCCTCCTTCCCCTACTTAACATACCCAAACCCTCTGCCCCCTCTAACACCATACCCCCTTCCAGATCTGGCACCCCAATCTCCTGCCCCAGATCACAATCCCTTCCTAACCTAGGTCACATCCCAAACCCCTGCACTCCAGTCCCCTGTCCTAGGTCACAACCGCCTGCTTCATCCCAACTCCGTTCCAGACTCCAGTCTCCCTCCTGCAGCCCAGTCCCTTACCCCAAGCTCCCTTCTGTACCCAACCTCCATCCCAGACCCTGCATCACCTCCATTAATATCATGGAAGAGTGTGGCCCTCAACTGCTTTCCAAAATCTTGGAATGGCCCCTGTCAAAAATTATTGCCCACCGCTGGCCTAGATAGAGCTAGTAGAAGGTGAGTGCATAATTGGTTAGAAAACTGTTCGCAGTGGTTCACAGTCAAGCTGAAAGGGTATATCACGTGGGGTCCCACATGGATCAATTCTGAGTCTGCTTCTTCAGTATCTTCACCAGTGATTTAGATAATGACAGAGAGGGTACCCTTATAACAGGGGTCTCAAAGTCACACCTGCAGGCCATCAATGGGACAGAGCATTTTGCAGTCTGGCCTGGATGTCCCGGATGCCCAGGAGGATGTGCCTGTCCCGGTCCCTCAAACCACACCCCTTCTTGCCACTGCCCTGCCCCTTCCTTCCACTGCCCCTTCCTCTCTCTCCCATTGCAGCCCACTCTGGTGCAGGACAGCAACCATGGTCAGTCCCCATCATACAATCTCCTCCGTGGTAGGATAATTAGTAAAGGAATAAATTGATGAGGGAGGTCATAGAAGCTCCTTCATTGGAAAAAATTTAGTACAAATGAGACAAAAACCTGTCAGGGATGGCCTTGATAATACTTAGTCCTGCTTTGAGTGCTGAGGCCTGGACTAGGAGCTCTCTCAAGGTCCCTTCTAGTTCTATAATTCTATACACAGACTGCTCCTTAAGTAGCATAGAACCAGGAAAGGCCATTTGAAGGCAATTGGTTGTGCTAAAAGACAAGCAAGCAAGCAAATAAGAAAATCCCTCCAAAATGATGCAGACCAGATTCATCATTCACAGTCACTTTGAAATCCTTCCTAACACGCACACAAACAAAATCTCTAAAGGCAAGTATTGCAAAGGATAAAGAGCTCTGTTAGCTAATAAGGGCTGAGCCTTCTCTCACAAAAATAATAATACTGAGATGGTGCGAGCTATCAGAGGAAGTGGAAGCTGTGAGGTAGGATTTTTAATAGGTTGCCTACTAGTTTGCTTTATGTGATTTGCCAATTTCTCTGGAAAATACTCCCCATCTCCATAAATCCCTGTTCAATAGATTGTGTCAAGGAGCTCCCAGAAAATCTCTAGCAGAAGTTGAGTAACCAGCACTATAAAACTAGAAAGTATCTTTTCTTTCACTGTTTCCCTTAAATAAGAGAAATTATGCACATATTTCAAACAATGGAACCAAAGGTCAATGAAAATGAAAATGAATCACTTTTAAAAAAATGAACTATTCTGATCAAGGTTTGAGGCTTAATTTGAAATTTCTGCTCTCTGCTTTGTCACATGTGCATTTACTTACACACATACACACACCATTTGTATTCCTGAGCTGGGGACTCCATTCTGCGAGAGGCACTGTTCACAGATAGTGAAAGACAGTCCTTGCCCTGAAGAGCTTAGACTCTAATTAGAAAGCACAGATGGTGGGTAAAGAAACAGAGGCACAAAAGAATGAAATGATTCACAAAGGAGCTCAGTGGCCCAGAACTCAGATCTAGGCTCCTAGCTGAGTGCCCTAGCCACTAAAATATGCTGCCTCCACTAGCCCTGACAGCAAAAAGCAATGTTCAGAGTCCATATTTCACACACACACACACACACACACACATACACATACAAACAGCAACACAATTTCTCCCTTGGCCTAGTCACATATTGCATCTGAGACACTTCCTAAATACATAGTGCAAATGTAACATGGACATATTTCTAAACATTCAGACAGGCAACAATTAAAACAAGTAAAACAGAAGGCACATCCTACTTTGTGTATGAAAACGAGTAACACTCATTTATAGCTAGATTTTTCACCAAGAGAGAGTACTACTGTTTTTCTTGGACAAGGATTATACACCCCTCAGCAAACAGTAATACCCAGGGATCTCAGATTTTAATGGGACCCTTTTGGGGAGTAACTGTTCACCGATGCAAGTGTATGATTCATATTCCAGCCCTATGTTAGCTTGGGCTTCATTCTGAGCACCTTTTTTCTTTCAATCTATAGTATGACCAGCCAGACCTGTGTCCTTAATTAAATCACTGCCAAGATCTCATCCCAACACAGTGTTCATACATGAGTTAACTAAACAAAAAACAAATCCAGTGAGACTGGTCCCACTGAAATCAATGGCAAAGCTTTCTTTGACCTTGGTGGTGCTAGGACATCCCCTCCCACTCAGTTCCAAGCTGACTCCCTCCTCTACATTTTCCAGTGCATCATGTCTTCCCCTTCCTCTTCAGGAGAGGAACAGGCTTCATTTTTGCAACCCTACAACTGCAAGCACATTAATAACATTTCATAGATAATAAATAGCAGAAAGATTGCACGTGGCTTGTTATGCCAAAGCCCCAATACCTTCAATGGGACTTCAATTGGGCTCTAACAGTTTCCTTTGAGATCAATACCATTCACAATCCCACTCCAGAAAAGCAAATAAGCATGTGCCTAGCTTTATGCTTATCCTTATAGTCACTGCTCCCCTGATTTCAATAGGACCATTCTGCGCATAAAGTTTTGAGTGGTCTGAAGTGCTTCACTACCTACAAACATGTCCAGATGTGACTTCAAGACTTCTGAAAGAGTTAAAAAGTGATTTTTTTAATCTGAGCATCTTTCCCCTTTGGAATTGTATTTCAGTATTTCATTATGGAGAGTTTTACTAATGCTTGCCTATGGGGATATGGGTAATAGCACCATCTGACTCATCATAATTTCATTCAAACTCATATTGCCTTTACATTTTATTTCTCTTTGCCATTCCGGCATGTAACTACCAGCAGCAGACTGAAGTTTTACCTAAATGAGAGCATTTCTACTCAATGAAAGAGCATTATTCTATGCCATTTGCTTAATAGTTCATATTACTGTGTAGGGAGCATTGCATCCTTAGGCCAAGTTCCTGGCACCCAGTTTGTTAAAAGTTTCAAGGGCAACACAATTTACTGCCTTTGCATGATAAAAAAAAAAAAACAACCTGTCATGTTTGGGTGAAATGATGGATTCACCATTAGATGAACATCTGTGTTTGTATTGATATGTCATAACTGCATAGACCCTGTGCTTTAATCATTCCTAATAAAAATACTATGTATTAATGGTGTATGTTACAGCCAGCATGAAATAGGATTTTCTCAGATTATGTCTACATAGGCAAAAAAACCCAAACCCCACACCGCACAGCAGTAAGTCTCAGAACCCATATCAATTTACTCAGGTTTGCTACAGGACTAAAAATAGTTGCATAGACATTCTCAGTTGGGCTCGAGCCCTGACTCTGAAACCTGCGAGGGGAGGAGAAGAGAAGAAGAAGAGATGACCTCAGAGCCCAGACTATACCCCGAGCAGCAATGTGAGTTTTTTTAGCCTTGTGAGTCCAAGTCAGTTGACTCATGTTCAGACTCACTGCCTCAGGGTTTTATTTTGCAGTGTAGATGTACCCTAAAGGTTGGGCTCTGCCAGCATGATGCTGATTAGAACCTTTTCTGCAAGGGCTTTCAATGAAGCAATTGGACAGGGAGGCAGAGGGAGTAAGATGGTGAATAGTAAGGACCACAGAAGCATCAAAAAGGGCAAAATTCACTTGTGAAGGTATTTGCTAAATTATCCCAGCTTTTGCTGGAGAGAAGGTATGAAAAGTAAGGGTAACCAACATATAGGAGAATAACCTATTGACTTGTGGACAGTGTTTTAAACAGCTACCACCCACTGCTGGTGGAATTCATATTACCGTCAGGAACTAGTGCTGACACAGACTCTGAGTTTAATGAAGATTAAGTGAGCTGCTCCTAATTAATTTCTGTGCTTCCACTTCTGGAGACTGCTCAGATATGCTTAAACATTCCTAGTAGCAGAAGTATGCATCGATATACTAGAAACACAAGTTCACCTCATCTACATAGTTCTGTGGGATACTGAGTAAAACCAAAGCCCAGAGCACATATGCTATGAAAGACACAAGGAACATATTTTAAAAAGTGCTGGTGGAATTCCATATTAGATCCAATTTCCATTCTGTTGTGTGACTACATTATTCTACATTCCATATAGCTACATATCAGTCCTGGTGCTAAACGCAGCTCCTCCGTCCTAGAGGTAACTGCAGTTCAGTGGTAGGCAATGGTTCCTATAAAGGATCCAGAAGATGCTTGTGATAGTTCTGGCAGCAATGTACAATGTAAATGCAAAGTATTCAACAGAGGAGTATAAATAAATAAATGAGGCAGCAAAATTAGGAAGGTAGGAATTGCCAGACTAGATCAGACCTGAGATCTATCTGTTTAAGACAGGATACTGGATTGGTGGCCAGCATCAGATGCTTCAGAGAAAGGTGTAAAAACCCTGAAGTGGGCAGTGAAGGGGTACTCTCACTCCC
>JANRFK010001158.1:17695738-17725381 GCA_030068395.1 Apalone spinifera
GGGAGGGTCATGGGGCCCGAACTGCCAGGGATCGAGGGGAAGGGGGGGCGGGGCACTGATGTCAGCGTTACAGATGCACAGACACTGGGCTACTATATATATGATAATAGGCTTAGTAGTGTGGATGCTCCATTTATAAATTCAACCTTGGGGGGGTATTATTTCAAAATAAAGTTGAAATATAGACCAGGGCTAAGGTGTGACAGGACTACTCATTGTTTTTAGTTATAGACTAACACGGCTACCCCTTTGAGGCTGCAGAGTAAGCTCATTTTCTCTCTCTATATGTGACCTAAGTGCCAATATATGGGACAGTGAGCCACTCCCAGGCTACGTCAGGACTACGGAGTTTTTCCAGGAACATCTCTGCTCTTCTGACATTTTTTGTGGCAGACCAGACATGCTCTTTCGGAAGCTCTGTCTTCCTCGTGAAAGGAGGAAGAAGGGCTCTTCCAAGAGAGGAGGCTTTTCTGAAATTTGGGCCAGTATAGACAGGCCAAATTTCGGAAAAGCCTCTTCCGAAAAAACAATCAGAAAAAGGTACACAAATTGCGGAGCACAATTTGCATACCTTTTTCCGAAAAAAAGCAGCAGTGTAGACGTAGCCCCAGTAGGTGTGTGGGTTACATATTGTACAACACAAAGCTAGATATTCTGTATTTTTTATCTTTCCAGCCATCTAGGAAGGGGCAAAGCTATTTAAGTGCTTTCAAAAGCCAGTTTTCACATTCTCACTGATGTCAATAATGATAAACTACTAATTTTCCCTTCACAAATCTATCATTTATAGGAATATTTCTTCTTACAATTCCTCAGCAAAAAGTGTAAGACCTTAGGTGACAGCAACTTGACTTGATATTGCAAAACAGCTTATTACTGTTCTTTGATGTTATGGAGATTGCAAAACATCACTGTTTTTTAGAGGGAGCACAGATTGCTAAAATTAGTAATGATTTCTTGCAAGAGGCACTTGGATTCTTTGCCAGAAGATAATAAAATACCCCATTTGAGATGAAGTAATGTCGGGCTCTTCAATTTGTCCAGCACTCAGAATGTGATGATAAAATACAAACAGTCTGACTGGATTTCAGCAATACTTAGAGCACAAAAAGTTAACCTCCTACTTGTAGAGGAGTACTTTTTTCATCACACTTAATAATGATAGTTTTATTATAGTCCATGTAACAGCTAATCAATAGCTTTTGATACTTGTTGCAGTCAACACCAGTTCCTGTGTGCCTACATAATGTCCACTATTAGACCAAACAGTTGTAAGCTTAATCTGCTTACTGGCTATGGCTTTCAGTTTAAAAAAAGTCCTTTATTTATGCCTCATTCATCATTCTTAACATTTTTTTCAAATCTGTGCTGAATGCTCTACAGAAGCAGGGTGGGCGAATAAACCAAGACTACAGCCTCTGACTCGCTATTTCAGCACATAAATCTCTTTTCCCCCCATAATAATAGCACAACTCATATTTTCTTACACTTCAGGTTTATGTTAAACTATTTTCTCCTCATCTCCAAGGTTAGCTTGCTGGAGATTTAGAGGGAAATTTATAATTCTACTTCTTCTGGACATTTTTAGAGAGAGCTAGTGCAAAAATGCTGCTCATATTTTCTTGAGAGAAACTAACAATAAAACATCACACTTCCACTGACAGCAAATGAGACTACATGTAGATTCTGAGATCTGAGCCAAAACTTTCTGAGGTCGTTGGCCTTTGTTCCCATGGCCTTTGGATCAGGCCCCTGCTGCAGTTGATGTAGTCCCACAAGCCAGCCATACACTTCTAATACCTTTAGTTTTAATTATATTTTTCACACTCTCTGCTGTTTCTTCTCATATTCTTGGGTCATGCTGTTTTAATGAGGTGTCATTTACTGCGCTTATTCATAAGCCAATATTTAAGAGCAGAAGGAGGTTCTTGTGGCTCTGTCTAAGATTGAGTCTATAAAGTAGGGCACAGGTTCCTTATGGGGATGTCACTTACATCCAAACTCGGACAGATTTCTTTGGCAAGCCACTTACAGCCACATTTTAAAATGTGCCCATTCATTTTGGGTTCCTCTGATTTGGAGTGCCTGGCTTGGGATATTTTTGGTCTGGTTTTCAGGTGTACTGAGTAGCTTCAGCTTTCATTGACTTAGGTGTTGAAACTTCAATAATCTGGCCGTTCGCACCTCCAACAGGGTGCTCCAGAACTCAGGCACCCCAAATCAATGGCTACTATTAAAAACATTAGCTTAAATTGCCTTAGTCTTTCTGCACCTCCTAACTACAATGCTGTGATGAAACTAAATTCATTAACTTCAGTTACTTCAGTAAAGCACTTTGAGACACTAGGATGAACATTATACAAGTTCAAATTATTAAAACTATATATGGCCGGAGTCCATTTCTAGCCTTATTGGAGAATTTCTTATTGTGCTCTCTCCTGACACGCAGGTGCCTTGTGGAGTGGAGACGACATGACAAGCAAAGATAGTGAGCTACAGTTCGAGCTGGGGAGCAAGAAGACACAAGAAAGAATATGATGCTTGGGTTGTTTCTGTAAATTATTCAGTGCCTCCTGCCCTAGAGCTAGAATTTTAGTGCTAGCAACTTCTGCAATGGCTTCTCATGCCATTGTAAAGATTCTGAAAAGCATTTTCAATCTCACTCCTTGTTGCTGGACCCCCACCAACCTGGAGGGAAACAATAGATTTTTCTTTTATGGTCTTTCTTGCAATTGTGTTATAGTCTCCTCCAGTTTCACTTTCCTTGCCTTATTCATTAATTTCATCAGTATGTTTCCATTCTATTCTTTCCCTCAAATCTTCCTTTAATATTAACCACCTCTTTTAAAAGTCTGCTGGTTTAAATAGTGTTTTTAACTGTTCGGCCCTTTTGTTGCCTCCTGCCAACTCAATATGCTCTCTTATCCTTTGCTATTATGTGTTATTTTATCCAGCTCCATACTCTTCCTAATGAGATTCTCCTGCCCTGGACCTACTAACGAATCACTCTAATTCCACACTTGCTTTCTACTTACTGAAATACCCAAGTGTCTTTTTGCCCTTTCATTGCCTATTATTGCCTCTCCATCTTAGCTGATCATTTTATTACTTGACCTCCCCATTTTCCAGTCTCACCCTTTCCAATTTACCAGCTTCCCTCATCCTCTCCTTTGCTATTAGTCTTTGAATATTTCTTACATGGCCCAACAAACTCACTGTCTTCAAATCTTCTTTTCTGTTTCAGCATGTTAATTCATAACCCTTTTTTCCATTAGAATCAATAATTATGCAAGTAAACACATTCTGCTGTTCTGGTAGGAACAAAATATTGATACCGTTGTTGTAAATGCATCATGACATATGGCATCATGTACATTTCACAAGGCCCATCTATACTATAGAAATAACCACTCCAGAGGATCTCAGGATAAAACACACATTATTTTAAAACATGATTTTAACCAACACTCTTTCAAACTTCCCATCCACTGAGAGGCTGAACGTCACCTTAACCATGTTGCAAGACAGCCATGTCCCTGGATTCAGCTGTAACTAGTATACAGATGGGCCCCTTGTTACTGCCCATCCCAATGTTTTTTATTTTCCCTATATTAAATACTTCAAGAAATTCCACAGGTCAGAAACACTTAAAGCTCTTTTTCTACTTGACTTGAATTCTCAAGTTTTCCATAGGGATGGCAGTGGGAATAGAGTCAATGAAGATACACATGCTTTAGCTTTACCACTCAATTAAACACAAAGCACTCTTCATGTACATAATGAATGACACTTCACACTTCTACATGCAAGGAAAATTTACACTGCCCTAAAGATTTCTTCTCCTCTGCAGGGATTTGTTGCTCCCAACTCAGAATGAGATTGACTATCTTTCTGATCGACAAAAAGAAGGTTTGCTGTGAAGAAGCCTTCCTCCATCACACACTCAGGCCTTCAGGGACCTGAGGTCATCACTGTATTCTGCCCTGTGACAAGTTTCATTAGGAATTCACCACAAGTGGATTTGAAGCATACTGCCTTTAAATAATAGGCCATAGTATCCAGCTGCTGTGCTACCATGAACAGATACAATACAAGTTCCCAGAATTTTCTTAGATACCATGGACAAATGATTGTGCTCAAGTCTCCAGAGCCTGAGTCTGATTTCTACTTTAAACCTCGCCTTTGTCCTCATGCATAATTTTGCAGCTAGCCAGCTACCTAGTCACAGAAGGATACACGAGAGCAAACCTGTCAGATCTTTCACTTTCCCAAGGAATCTACTTCACTGAATTTTAGTGGACACTTTTTTTTTATTGGTCATAAATCACCTATGTTAAGTTAAGAGGAACAGCAAACATCTGCACAATCAACTGCAAGAAAGGCAAATACTACATTTTATATTGTATTGCTGCTCATCTCATCTTTGCTTGAATTCAACATGTCAGTGACTGTCTTCAGCACATGGAGTCCTACTTGTGTCTCATTAATGAGATTCTTATAATATAATATTAGTGTCATCTTCTAAATGGTGAGCAGATTGACAACACACCCTCCCACATGCTAATATGCTCAGGCTATTGTTTTATATCAGAAATCTGAAAAGAAAAGGGAAAGCAATGGCACCTGGCATTTTACAAAGCAAATCACATGTGAGAGAAGCACAGCAATGACCCTTGGAGGTGATCTCAGCTCAATCATCTGACAAGGTATTGCCTATGGAGGATCTTGACTCCAAGTATTACCTTTGATAACATGAGTAGCACACGGTGATCCTGCCTGTCAGACAGTTTTACATTAGTATCTGATCAAAGCAGGGAGATGCAACATAGTCTCAAATATACATCTATCGACAGCTACTATATATTTGAGAGAGTTTGTCTGTTCAACAATTCCCCATAACAGTGAGAGCTAGGATCAACAAATTCAGTATACAACTTCCTCTTTTCTTAACTTAAAGCAAGATAAGGATTTGGTGGGCCAGGAAAATGGGATGTGCCTGGAATGGGATTGCTTCTCATAAAACCATACAGAAAAGAAACAGAATCACCAGACAGGTGAAAAGGCTGGCTGAGATTGCCCCAACCCCTCAAGGACTTCCCCAACCCTGAGTCTCCCTTCCCTCCCCCATGTGCCCTTTAGAGAGAGTGGGGGATTGAAGATCATGGCCCTCCCACCCCTTGCCGATTCATACAGGGAAATTGCTGGCTGTTCCCCTTTGCCAGGGAGCTAGGGGAAAGTGCACCGTTTGCTGCATTCCTCACTCAGGCTGGGAAAAATAGGGAATAGACTTGCCCCAGCCAGGTAACACACACCCTCCCCTGGATGTGCCCACTGGAGCTGCAGTGATCATGGAGAGGTGCTCCTCACCTAGCTCCAGCTACTGCAGTTAGAAGGCCGGGGTAGTCCTCTCTCTCTGCGGCATCCTGCATACTGAACCCCACATCCTCAGCCCCATCTCAGAGCAATGATTTAAAAAACAAAAATGAATTACGTTAACGATCCAAGCAATGCTGGATTGTTCCCCTTCAGCTAGGGATGCTAGTGTCATAACCATGAGATTGTTAGAGCTACTGCAGAGGTCATGAATTTTCTGTTTCCCCACAATGATGTTGCAACTTAAATGAACTATAGAATGGTTGATAACCTAACATTAATAAATCTGGTTTTATCTCCATATTACGATAGATAACTTTAAAAATCAATAATTGCCAACTGATTGTGAAAATGGCTCCTATTCTGGGGGCGGGGAACAGATACCTCAGTGCTGCACTGTATTAAGTCCTGGACCACCATCAACAGGAAAATATCAGACTTGATTATCTTTTTAATTCTACATTTGATGTTTAATCCACTTAACTTAATAGAATTTCACACAGTGATTCCTAGATGCAGCATCTCCGAGTGAAATTCTACAGCCTGTGTTAGGCAGCAGGAGATGAGACTGGATAATCACAATGCTCCCTTCTGGCCTTCAAATCTGGGAACTCATTGAACCATTGTAGCTTCTCTAAAGCCTGCAATTAAGAATTACTTATGTCAGCAGCTCCCTGGGACCAAAAAGCTTCTGAGACTTTACTGGCACAAGGACTGGCAAAGAGATTAATCTCAGAAGTTCCCCACAATTTAAAGGTTACACAATGCAACCAAAAGATTTAATGTAATAAATTACACCCATGCTGGAATCTACACAGAGGGGAAGGGCATGCATTAGTGTTCATGTCAGACTAAGGCCCACCAAAGAGAGTTGGTGGAGGGAGGGGCAACTGCCCTAGGGCCTATCTATTGAAAGGGGTCCAGGGTTCCCAGTCACTGTCCCTTCTGCTTGAGGCCCCACCCCTTCTGAGAGCATGGAGATGCCCCTGCCATCTTGCCCAAAGGCCGGGAATTCTGTCAGCCAAATTTAGTGATGAATCCAGGTAACATGCCACCTAAGGTATATTGCACATACACTAAGAAGAATACCAGAAATCTTCATTGAATCATTCAAATAATTCAGGGCCAGTAGATTTTCCTAAACACTTGTCCCAGATCTATGATCTGAAATAGAAATTTTCACTCCCTACAGAAACTGAAGTGCAGGGAGGTATAAATTATACCACTGTGTGCCATGGGGTGGATTCTCCTTGAAGGCGATGTTCTTCCTGATCTTTCACTGAGTTGGAGATGCTTTAAAGCCTTTGCAAAGATCCACAGGACACCTGTGCAGGGATGCTGTGAATGTGAAAACCTCTTGACCAGTCCCCTCTCAGCTTCTCTGCAGTGCAAGTCTTTTGCAGGTTCTCAGAAGTAGGAGAGTTAAACAGCCACTTAATGCAAAAATATATATTCTCAGGGTCCTTCTCATTAAACCAAAGCCCTTTGGAGCTGTTGTCTGACATGGTGTCAATAACAGGCCCCCAGATTTTACTTCTGTACTTATTTCCTAATGACTAGATAAAACTGGTTTTAAAAAAATTATATGTAATAGCTAAGATGACTCCACACCTTCAGTCATTTGCATTTGTGGAGGAGGGCAAAGGAATGGAACAAATGCTGATGAATATTTGATCATTTGAATCTGAGCCACAAGGTTAATCATTTACTCTGCTGGTCTGCCAGTGGAGACTGACTTCATGTTTGCCAAAGAAGAAAAGTGTCCTGCAGTACCTCATTCCATCAAAGTCATCAAAAGCAATCATTCCTCAGCCTTGGCGTGCTTAGCAGTCACTTTGAAATAAGATGCTTGTGAGATCCCGGTGACACTGGCACTCTGCTCTTATAGCTCTAATACTATTCTAATATCATTGCTTCCTTCATTCTAAAAGAAAAACATTACTGTGGTTCAGACTGTTTATTTACCCACCAATTAACAAGTGTGATTAAAAAAAATCACCCCAGGTCATTCTCACACATGTACATCATTAAGAGTAGCCACCATTCCATAAGTAAAGGATTTCAGTAGTGAAGACAGGGCTGGTTTTTCACCCTGCAGCTGTACATGTTGGAACATAGGAACAACCATTCTGGGTCAGCTCAAAGGTCCATCTAGCCCAATATTTCCTCTTTTGACATTGGCCAATGCCAGGTGCCTCAGAGGAAGTGAACAGAACAGGTAATCATCAGGTGATCCATCCCTCGTCACCCATTCCCAGCTTCTGATAAACACATGCTAGGGGCACCATTCCTGCCCATTCTAGCTAGTAGCCATTGATGGACTTATCCTATCTAGCTCTTTTTTGAACCTGTTATAGTCTTCACAACATCCTTGGTAAGGAGTTCCACAGGTTCACTGTGTGTTGTGTGAAGAAGTATTGTATGTCCTTTTGTTTGTTTTACATTTGCTACATGCTCCATTTCTGAACTTTTTCCAATGCTAAAGCTTTACCCTTTTTTTAGACGAGTTGACCACATGATTTTACAGGCTGTGCATAACCACTGATGGATGTAATGAGGGCATAAGGCATGCTCTGCTACACCAAGGAAATGCAAGATGCCACACACGGTCTCCAAACTGGGGATGTTGCTAGTTCAGTTAGAAGCTGAGGTGAAAGTAAGTGAATGCGCCCTAGTGCGCAGCTTCAGTAAGAGTGGGCTGTGCTCTGGCAAGAGTCAGTTGAGGCATGCCTCTCTGCAAGAGGACAGCAGGCCATTTAAGGGCTCAGCTGGGCGTGCATTGTAGGGAAGGCATGAACATTTCGATGGGCTATTGGGAGGGACTGGCAGCAGCTCCCATCTGGCCATAGTGCCCAGCCCTGCTTTTGACGGGTAGTGAGGTGTAGAATCAGCTCTTGTCTGGCCATGTCTGTCATGGCACTGACCGTGATTATGGGGCAAATCCCGCTTTCTTGCCCCCATCTGGCATGACCTGGGTCTCACTTCTGCTGGGAAGTGGCTCTATCCAGCTGCAGCAGCCTGGTCCCAGGCTCAATCCTGGGGCAGGCCCTGTGGTGTGGCCCCCATCTGGACGCGGTCCCACTCCTACCATGATGAGCCAGTCCATCCTCATCCCTGCCAAAGGGTGGGGCATAGAATCAGCCCCTGTCTGGCCATGGTTGCAGTGGCCCAGCTCTGGTTCCAACCCAGGGGTAAGCCCCACAGTCTGATCCCCATCTGCCATGGGAGGGACTGATAGTAGTGGCCCAGCCAGGTAAGTTAACTCAGTTTCCCCACACTCTCCCTTCCCCCAACCCCTTGCCTCTTGAACCCTTCCTCACCCCTATTCCATGCCTTGAGTCCCTCATACATCCCAACTCTAACTCCTGAACCCCCATACATCCTCAGTCACCTGCCCTGACTTCTGCAACCCCCCACACCCGAAACCTCTGCCCTGAACTCCCCCCCTCCTCGCTGTACTCCACTCCATACTTACATTTCTTACAAGTATTGTTGTATCACAACCTCCTTTCCCCCTGCCCCACCCTTGAGTTGTGATATCACTAAAGATGTTAAGAGGTGAGTAACTGTGTAGTTGATACAATTTGTTTCAATTTGTCAATAAGATTCTGCAGTTTAAATATAGTAGGAGCTGGGCACTCAGGCAGCCTGGCTCCTACTACATTTAAACAACAGAGGTACAGTGGGGGTAGGTCCTACAAAGCCAGGACTGCTGCCACTCTGCATTTTAAATGTAGTAAGAATTCCCACTGGGATCTGATAGAGGCAGCAGCGGGTGTGGGGGGGAAGTGGCACTGCAGAGATGGTGCTTGGCAGGAAGCAGCTTTTAAGATGGCTCCCTCCCCTGCCCCATGGCTCCTGCTTCCCCACCTTGCTGCCTCTGATAGAGGTAGCAAATGAGGGGGAATGCGAGTGGTCAACTCAGCTACCCGATAAGGCTAGGCTTATTCAGTAGTTGACTAACCGACTACTCTTTTAAATCCCAAGGTAGTACAGTACTGTAAGAAATTTAATTTACTTTCACCCATAGTTAGAAGCTTATATAGTGGGGCTGAGCCTGTTCCTCCCCCATAAATTGGGAATTTTACCATTGACTTCAGTGGTAAGTGAGCGAGGGAAGGGGAAATAGGGAACGGAAACTAAAGAATGGAGAGATGAGAGATGAGAAATATCTCGAGATATTTAAGAGTAGGTTAGATAAATGTCTATCAGGGATGGTCTAGATAGTACTGAGTCCTGCCATGGGCAGGGGACTGGACTAGATAACCTCTTGAGGTCCCTTCCAGTTCTAGTGTTCTATGATTCTGTGAGGTGGACAGAGGTTTAACTGTCTTCTCATCACTTATTGC
Organism: Apalone spinifera; assembly: GCA_030068395.1. NCBI lineage: Eukaryota > Metazoa > Chordata > Testudines > Trionychidae > Apalone > Apalone spinifera. The sequence continues at coordinate 17,705,461 of JANRFK010001158.1, forward strand.
TATCACACCTGAAACACTCACTATGCTGTATGAGAAGCATCCCTTTTGACTTCAAATGCAGCCTCTGGTTCCAGCTGCCTTCCAGACTTCTTTCAGTTCATGCTTTTATGTGAGGTCTTGAACAAGACTGCACCTGAAGCAATTTCAAGGACAAGGTGAACAATCCAAATGTACAAATATAGGCCTTATTTCAGCAAAACGCTGCCTGAGTCTCTTGTAAAATAATACAAAGTATTCAGGACATCTCCAAAGTACATTGTGAAAGCCTCTTCGAATAGAAATTTTAGCCCAGCCAGAAGCAGATAGCAATTAACAATCTATGGAGGAGAAAGCACATTCTCACAGCCCCAGACACAGATCTTCCAATTGGATTCATGCAGGAACCCTCTCACACCTTCATGGAGGCTCTGCTTAGCTACAAGGTGTCTGCCCTACTTTCATCAATTGCAAAGTCAGGGTCCAACTTTGCAGACCTACATGGGCTGAAAAGGGTTAATATCAGTATCCACATTTTCAGGCGCTAAGCTAAATCAGCCCATTTGAGGATTATCTAGTGTTGCTCCTCACATGGCATTTGTTCATGTAGCCATGGCAGGTATTAAGGAATCATTTAATATATTTCTTGAGTAATTTAAGTAATTTGTCCTTTATCCTGGTACATCACAATGCACCCGAGGCTTAATGGCCCATTAAAACATGCCCTGTTGTGTTTTGTGGCTTAATTAATGCAGTGTTGCTCTATTTTGACATATTTCTCAGAAAATTGTTTTTTGCAGAGAGGGCCAGCGCTACATTGGAAAAAAAAAGATCTCAAAGGGCATCAATCAAAAGTAAATATAAGGTTTTTCCCTGAGAATTTTTCTAATCCTCTTGGTGTTCAGATTATGGCACATTTAGATTTAAATTATAAAATTCGTTGATCACAGCAGGAAACATAGTAAGCACATTAATTACTTTTTGACAGAACAATAGAAAAGTTTTTATTCATTTCATTAAGCAGAGCTACATAAAGAAAAAGGAAGATTGTTACACGGACAGAGATTTTTGCTTCCCAAAGATGACATTGAAAATCCAGTGTAAAATGTATAAAAAAGAAGGAAAGAAAGTCCTTTGCCTATACCTCCGATGCCATTGTGGACATTATAACTATGAAACAAAGGCCTGGACTACATTGGAAGTTGAGGTCAAACTGAGCTGCATTAGGTCAAATTTGTAAACAATGAGTTCACACCACCAAGCCGGTTCCATCAACTTTCAGGGCCATTAAAGTTGACTTCTATTCTCTTGATTTCACAAGGAGTAATTGCTAAACTTGACTTCATATGGTTGACTGTACAGTAGTGCAAATGCAGCACTTTGACAGTCAACGTTCTTGGCCTCCAAGAGGTTTCCCAGAGTACCCTGCAGTGACTGCTCTGGCTACCAATTTCAGATCTGCTCCTCTGCAGGTGGACAGGAAAAGCCCTTGGAAATTTTGAATTTCATTTCCTGTATGACTAGCATGGCAAGCAGACCTCAGAGCAGGCAGCATGCCTGAGGAGCCCACCTGACCATGAACTCAAGTTCCATGAGTTCCATGAGTTCCCAGGATTGCAGATGAGCACCAGCAGGGAGTGTGCAAGAGATCCTAGACCTCACTGTTGTGTGTAGAGAGGAATCTGCTCTTGCAGAACTACGAACCAGCAAAAGAAGTGAAGATATCTATGCAAAGATTACAAAGGACACGGAGGAGAAAGGCTACACCAGGGATGCCCAGCAGTGCCAAGTGTAAATAAAAGAGCTGAGGCAGTCATGCCAAAAGATAAAGAAGGCAAACGGACGATCTGGAACATTGCTGCAAACATGCTGCTTATACAAGCAGCTGTATATGATCCTTGGCTGTATGTGTGGGGGGAAGGGGGAAGGGAGAATCCAACTATCTTCTTAGCAACAAAAGAAAGTTTTTCTTCACTCAGCACACAGTCAACCTGTGGAACTCCTTGCCAGAGGATGCGGTGAAGGCTAGAACTTTAACAGGGTTCAAAAAAGAGCTAGATAGATTCATGGAGGTTAGGTCCATCAATGGCTACTAGCCAGGATGGGTAGGAATGGTGTCTGTAGCCTCTGTTTCTCTGGAGGTGGATGACGGGGAGGGATCATGTGAGGATTACCTGTTGTGATCCCTCCCGCTGGGACCTCTGGTATTGGCCACTGTCGGCAGACAGGATACTGGGCTAGATGGACCTTTGATCTGACCCAATATGGCCGTTCTTATGTTCTTAAGTCCATGGATTCCTTCCAAGACATTCAGGCAGCCTTGGGCAGCAGCATGGAGGACAGCATGGAGGAGGAGAAGGAAGAGGAGAATGGTCAGCAGGTGAGCAGGGCAACCGATGACACTGAGAGACAAGAATTGTTTATAACCCTGGAGACAATTCCCTCCTTACAAGACGTATCACAGTTGGGCACTGATTCCCGGGAGGGCACTTCTGGTGAGGTCACATTTTTTATCTGGCTAAAAGTGGGTTAAAGCAACTGGGTGTGATTTGTGGTGGCCACTGTGCCTATACAGTGGAGTATCTCCAGAACAGCTTGTTAATGTGTCCTTCCTGCACATCTCCATAAAGCTCTCATTTAGATACCCTTTTATCCTTCTCACAAGGTTTCTGGGGAGGCCTGCCTTATTCCATCCCGCACAGTGGGACATCTTTCCATGCCAAGCCAGCAGTAAGTGATCTGACAACATTGCAGCACAAAGCAGTGCAGCATAAGGTCCAGGTTTCTGGCCACATTCAATCAGCATCTGCTCCCCATCACTCCGTGTGATTCGGAGAAGACTGATATCTCGCTTGGCTATTAGCTGATGCTTCTGCAGTAAACCTCCGTTTGCTCTTCCCCAATGAAGGATGCCACTTGTTCAGTTACAGAGCACAACCAATGCCACATGACTCAGGTGACCAATCATGCACCACAAGTTACGTTAGCAAAAAGTCAATGCAAAATGTTTGCAAAAACATGGGGACGTTACTGAGCAAATAGCTCAGAGGCTGCCAATTTCCTGTGGAAACTATTCAACTACTTCAGAGTCCCAGCAACTCTAATATATTAGCTCTCTGATCTGGGTTCTTCATTACATATCAAAGTCATGTTATTAGTTGCCACTTAATTATATGGGGGAAAGCAACCTCTGTCTTTGAGAAAATATTTAAATGTAGCTTAGAAAAGAGGTACAGTGACCAGCAGGATTTGGCTTGATACTGTAAAATTTTCTTTTGAAGTAAGTCAATCTTGAAAATTGCAGGGAAGAAAAGCTATAAACCATGCCTGCTGATAGGTGGGAGCAAAGAGGGCAACTGCCTCAGGTCTTGATGATTCAAAAGGGCCCAGGACTTCCTGCCAGCACACCACCATGCCTCTGAGGGCTCTGTGGGCTGCCTGGGAAGGTGCAGAATGCTCGAGGCAGTGCTGAGGGCTGCCCGTGACAGGGTAGCCCCATCCCCGCCAGTGTTCCCTCTAAGCTGTGTGTGATGGGGCAGACAGACCCTGCACTGATGGGCAGGGACTAGCCCAGGCCCAGCTGGCTGAGAAGGCCCCGCCACTCCAGGCATGCTCCCAGCAGAACCCAGGTATAAAAGCAAAGGGAGCCCTGCAGCGAGGGAGGCCGCAGGGGGAAGGAGTAGGCCAGGGAACGCCGATGTTTCTGCAGCAGCTGAGACCTGAGTCGCTGCTCGCGGCCGACCCTGGAGCAGAGCCAGCAGCCGCCACCCCCGGGAGGCAGGAGCGCCCGCAGCCCCAACACCAGTCCCAGCAAGGACCGGCCCGGGAGGCCAGAGACTAGAGGGAACCAGGCGTGGTAGGAAGCAGCCCAGGGCAAAGGACCGATAGCGCAGCTCAGCGTGTATCGGCCGGATCCCCCGCCGAGCGGGCAGGAGCCATAGTCCCTGCCTAAAGGGCCCCGGGCTGGGACATGGTGGAGAGGGAGGGCCCGGGTCCCCCTACCACCCTTTCCCTACCCTGGACAATCAACCCCTGATCCAGGAAAGGCTTCTCCGGGTGGCTAGGCCTCAAAAGCCGTATATACCCAGATAGAGGGGTACTGACTTAGTGGGGGGAGGGTGAACCCCTCAACACTGTGCCACACCACAGCACAGCTTCACAGATGATTAATCAGCCCCGCCCAGTCAGTCAGCTCCATGCAGGGATCCCTGAGCCCTTGAGTGGGTGGGCTGATTAATCACCTGTGAAGGTGTGCTGCAGTGCAGCTGAGCGGGAACACTGATCCCTGCACCTTCTTCCAAAGGCTCTACCCATTCCAGGGCCATGGAACCACTCTTCCTCCCCCCTCATCTTGCCCAGAGACCAGGAGAATCTTTCGGCCTCTCTGGTATAAACACACCAGCATGTGCAAGAGAGAGACAGAAGCTTGAACCCTAACTCTCCCACCCCATACAAGAGAGCTTCCATAAGAGAGTATATGTATTTTCCAGTTTCCTCATTCATGTCCATTAAAAGATAAAGCAGAGAGGAAGGAAGGTCTAGCACATAAGACAATAGCCTGGCTCATGGGAGACCTGGGTTCACTTTCCTGTTTTGCTACTTTCTGTGCAATCCCAGATGAGTTATTTAGGCCCAGATGCTCAAATATGTTTCGGTGCCCTCACTCCCATTGAAATCACAGTGGTAAATGAAATCAGTGGCATCTAAATATCTTTGAAGCTTTGGACCTTAGTCTCTCAGTGCTTCAGTTCTTCATCTGTGTAATGGGAACAACAGAACTTCCCTACCTCAAAGGGTGTTGTGAAATAAATGTGTTGTGCACTGTGAGGCACTCAGATACTCTGGTGATTATTAATAGGGTATTTTATAGGCTTTATTCTCTCATCACTTTACCAGCTCTTCTCCTTCGTCATCATTTGCTGTCACCTTCCTGTGATTTTAAAAGAATAGAAGTTTTTGCTTCTCATGTCAGTGTGATATAGAGCTTGCCTCAACATAAATGGAGTGGATAGGCTATTTATAAAATGGACTCCATAACAATGTAACCATCTTCCCCTGGGTTACTCGGGAACAGGCAACACTCACCTGCATGCATGGGCACCTGATGATGTTGATATGAAAGTAAATCCTGGGTATCCCAGTGGTGATGTTGGTTAGGAACAAATACTCTATTCACCCCTCCAGCTGGCCAGCCCCTGTATACACTCCATGGAGTGCCTTGGAAACCTCCAGGAATAAACCCTTTCTAATAATAATCTATAATAAACAATTATCAATAATACACATCTAATCTGCTTAAATTAGACTTGACACAACTTTCCCTTACAAAATTAAAGAGACAGGATTTAACAGACTAAGATTAAATAGCACACCTAATTTAAATCAACAGTGTGCAGTTGAATAAAATCAATTAACAAATAAAGTATACTTAATAAATGAAACTTATCTAACTAGCATATACACTGCCACCTCAGAGTGTTCACTTCTCTGCATTTCAGGATCCCAGGTGCTCGCATGGGTGCGCTTGAAGATCTGCCACTGTGCAAGTTCTGTATGTCATCCAGACAAGGAAACAAGCTGCTCAACGCTCCGAAAACTGGAGCTGCCTCTGCCCCAAATGCCAGCAGCAGTGGGTCCTGGTTCACTGGGAAGATCACTATGCCTCTCCTCAGACTCAGGCTCTGTCTCTATGCTGTGCTCCTTCCCTTGCAAGCACTTTCCCAAACATCAGCCCTAGTTACTCAAAGTTCCTTCCCTGCAGGCCCTTTTCAGTCAGTTCCAGACACGGAAAGAGTCTCTCCCCTTCAGGAAAAACCACCAACAGCCTCTGAAGCTCCCTGCTCAGGCAAAGCCCAGCAGCAACTCTTGGTCTGGACAGAGCTCCACAGCAGCCATCTGGCTCCTCTCTGCCAAAAAGGAGCCCACCACTTGCTCTGGCAGCACTGAGCACTCCTGGAAGAAAACAGTTTCCTTCCCCTACACACACCCTTTTCCTAAGACATCATGGGAGTTGTGGTCTTTAAGGCTAGATTGCAACACACAGGATGTTCCCAAAAAAGATCAGAGGCACCTATAGTAAAGGGGGCCTAAACAGTCAAAAGTCTGGCAATTAGGGGAAGGGATAAACACGGGGCATATTGAAAACAACCATTTGGAAATGTGAGCATTATCTACAGCTTTGAACTTCTGATCACAAGAGGCTATGAGATATCAAAACACAGCACATGTGAGGGTATCTACTTATATCCTCCTACCAGTATAATCAGTCCATTGTCACTAGATTCAATGTTAAAGAAAAAAAGAATCTAGCCGACAATAGTTGTTGCTTTTACCGTAGAATGTTAGAACCTCTATCTAGACATCGTGGACACAACACAATGACCATGAAGGAGCCCACAAAGGCCAGTTTTCTAATACAGCAAGGGTAAGGCCACGGATAGACTTAAGTGTAGCAAGAAATATCTTAAAAATAACCTGAAGCATTTCCAGAAGGCAATATGAAGATCTTAATACTAGTGTTGTTTAAATTCTAGCAACAGAATTCTGCGCTGCAACATGAAAAGTTCCATCCAGAAGCCTAGAATACTTGTCATCCAGCTGCGACATTACAAAAGCATAAAGTAATGACACGGCATCCTCCTGAGACAGCACGGGTCACAGTCTTGCGTATTTCAGAGGAGAATGAATGAGGTTTCTGTGGTGCAACTAAAATGGTCATCAAAAGACAGTTCACGATCAGTAGTGACCCCAAAGTTATGAACTTAATAGCAGGTTGTAATACTGATCCCATGAAAAGGAACTTCATTACTACATTTCAGGACTGCAAGGGAGGAAGTATTACTCAGAAGGCAATGGGGATTATCAACTAGAATAACATTTGTTTTCTGATGTCAAGTATCAGAGGGGTAGCCGTGTTAGTCTGAATCTGCAAAAGCGGCGAGGGGTCCTGTGGCACCTTATAGACTAACCGAAGTGTTTGGAGCATAAGCTTTTGTGGGCAAAGACCCACTGACATGCATCTGACGAAGTGGGTCTTTGCCCACGAAAGCTTATGCTCCAAACACTTCGGTTAGTCTATAAGGTGCCACAGGACCCCTCGCCGCATTTGTTTTCTGATGTTTCAGGTTCTGAAAATGTCCAGCTATCCAAGGCTGAATGGTTTTTAGATTCTTGATCAACCCAGAAATGGCTTCGCCAAAGTCAGCAGAGAAGAAAACAGAAACCTGTGTCATGACAAAGTAGTCAAAGTCCCTTGAGCCTCTCTTTTACCATCTTCTCCCCCACCCATGTTGTTCTGAATCAACCTCAGTTATGTGGCACCAATGCCTTCCAATCTGTTGCTCCCTGCCTAGAACAACTGGCTACCATTGTGGCCAGAAGCAGTACTTAATCCACCACTCTTCCAGTTGGAGTAAGCCCCTGTGATGTGGTGATTGCCCAGCACTGGCTCATAAGGGGTTAAATAACCCTGGGAGAGAGCTGAGGCTGAGAGCCAACTGTACGAGGACTTGAGGCTGCCAATCAGGGCCCAACTAGGCCTTATAAAAAGGTGACTGGCCAGCAGGAGCTCACTCTCATTCCATCTCTGGAGGGAGAGGGACCTAGATGCCTGCTAGCAGGGATACCTTGGACTGAGTCATGTTGGGGAAAGGCAGGATGAACCAGGGGAGCTCAGGCCTGAATAAACTCCAAGCTACAACCCAACAATAGGGGCACAGGGAGGTACCATGTTCCAGGCAACCAGGGAAGGAGGAGGAAGCAGGTCAAAACGCCTGAGCCACTGACAAAGTGGCTAGTTTAGAGTGCAGGGGCTAGATGATGAATGGCAGTAGGTCACTGAGGCAAGTAGTGGCTTAGGGGTAATAGGGTTCCCTGGGAGGGGAGGACCCCAGAGCATGGATGCTGTTGTGAGGCAGTGATGAGGGGAAGAAGCACCATGATCTGGGAAGAATGTGGGGCATGAGGCAACATGATAGAGAAATGGAAAAAGAGAGGTAACAGCAGGCGAGACATCGGCCAGAAGAAAGCACTCTGGAACTGAAAGAACTAATTTCCGGATTGACCGGGGGAGGTGCCGAGGCGGTGAGTCTGAACTGTTACAGACCCCTTTGGACCTTGTACTGAAATTTCAGCCCACACTCATCACTGATCAAATGCTACACATCTTGGGAATCTTACGAAAATGTGAATGTATCTAGGCTGAAGTCAGTCCCACTCTAGAACAGTGTGTGATTTATCCAGTGTATGTATGATGTGCATTTCTAAGAAGACAGATATTATGAGGAAGCTTTCTCAGACAGTCAAAGCAATGAAATGTGTGCAATATTTTGAAATCGTGGGTGACCTAAAAGTATCATTCATTAATGTTTAAGTGCCTGTAATTGATCTGAAACAAAACAGGGACAGGATAAGATGCTGATTCTATGCTGCAAATTAGAGTATACACAAAACATAATAAATAATAACCTATTAGACAAATGATCATGGTTCATCTATTACAATCAGATGGGAACGCAAAATCAATCCTCCAGTTCACAAAGCCTCCTGTCCTCCCCAAGGATGCAAGAGAACTAGCAGAAGCTCCTACCTTTAGGACTGCAGAAGAGAGACTCTACAGTTGCTTCATAATCCACAGGGAGAATTCTTTCCTCCATATTAGGGAGATACCAATCATACAGCCCAGGATCTAGTGCTTGCTTTGACTAGAAGTGTTTTGGCCTTAAAGTGCTTGTGGTCTGAAATCTGACTCCCATTCTTAAGCAAATGTGATCATTACTACTAAAGAGCAACAGCATTGCTTTGCTTCTAGTGTAATGGGTTCTATATTTGTTTACCGATCAAAATCATTTAAAAATGTGTCCCAGATGCTGAAGATCTCATATATTGCTTACAACAGATGCAACTAGGACATGTCAGATGTCTGCCAGGGCATCCTGACTGCTTGTCTTTTCCTTAGTGAGCGCTGCCGGCTGAAAGGATTTTGAGAGCATCAAATATTGAGATGTAAAATTTTTCATACTGGAGACATATAAATCCTGAAGACCTGGTTCTTCTTTTGAGAAATGTATAAGCCACAAACTTTCATTGCACATCATGAATGTCTTGCTTTTAAACATTGGAAATCTGTGTTGAAAACATTTGCTCGAGCAGTCATTTCTAGGACAGCAGATTTCCTTCTCAAGTTTAGGCCTTTTATGTCTTGCAAAAATAATATTTTATAAGCTTTATTCGCTCTTCACTTTTACGCAGTCAATGGGGAATGTGATATATATAATATAGATTAATTCACAATTTTGCTATGTGAGAAACAGCGTATCGACAGTCAATCATTACCAGGGATTGAACGGTGGAATCTCTAGAGTTGAACATTGGGCCAAGAGATCTTGAGCTAAAGGGCTTCACCCTGTACCAGGTAGCTGCAGTAGACTAGAATTTTAGTAGATCAGACAAAGAACAGGATCGGTAATATACACTGAACGGCAGGTTATGTGGCTCTGATACCTTTCAGATATTAAGGACAGGGAGAATTGGGGAGCGGAACAAACGGGAGGCCTATGAGAAAAGGTTGGAAATGCTTCAGAAAATAGAAAGGGAACAAATTACACTGATCCTATTTTCCATTTCCCCAAAGTGTGCAAAATGAACTAAAATTCTGGTTTGTGAGTCTAACTCGACTTTGGAGAGCTTGGTATAATGCACTGAACATTTGATCTGCTCAGACTAAAATGATTGGTCAGATTTTCGGAATTAGCTAATCAGACCACTGTGATTTGAGCAGGAGCAACAGCAAGCTAGATCCTTCTAGAAGCTGGTGGACAGCAGCAAATTTTAAAATAAGGAAATCAGACTTTTGTGTTTGCAGTTTGTATAAAATGACACCTGGGTTTATGTATATTGGTTCAGTCTCTTGTACTACACTGCACAAGTCAATAAAATTCAGCACTCATGGGTCCTTTGTTACCATGTTCCCTGTGGTACATTTCCTGCACTTTTCACATAATATTACCTCTCCGTGTTAGTTTCTGAAAAAATCTTGGACACTCAGATAAATTGTGGTTTAAGTAATAAGCTATCACTTCAGGGCAATGGGACAATTATACCTGCACACCTGCTCAATTGCCGACAGTACAGGAAGCCTTTTCTTTCCTCTGATCACAGCACCTGGGTTTCGATGAGGATAAATATAAATCCTGACACCTGAAATCTGGCTAAGAATAATGCTATCCATTCAAAAGACAAAAATTATCACAACGAACCAAAATGATTGGAAATTGCCATTTCTGGTGTAAAAGGCACTAGAACAAACTGAGCCTGACCAATTGTCAGTCTGAGAATTAGTCACTGAAACCATTTGATGAATAATTTTGGAAAACAAATATGTTTGGAAGTAATTTGCTTACAGAGAATTTGTGAACAGAAAAAAAAAGGCAGAAGTGATCAAATAAAAGATTTACTACAAATTATTCACTCAGCTTTACTGAGAATCACCATAGTCTGATGGAGTATATATGGTGGGACATAAGGAAAATCTACAAAAGGTTTCACAACCTTTAATTCAAATTATTCATCTAGATATTTACATGCCCCCATAACCACAATATCTAATTGCCTTCTAAAGCTAGAGCTCTTTCTCTCCATTCATTATCCTTTCTAGTCTTGATTGTGATTTTTGTTCACAAGAATGTTAGCAGAGACTAAATCGTGTTCCCACAAAGGCAGGAATATATGGAGCAGAGATCAAAGCCCTCTGATTCCCATCTCTTCATTCTAAAAGTTTCAGTCTTGCCACCATAACCCCAGACTATACTTCGAGAATATGGATCCTTAATCACTGCTTGTGGTCCTCAGAGATTTTTTACTCTCATGCCCTACCTCTAAAGGACTTAGGCACATCTGAAGCTTTTATGCTAAGTGACTTAGGAACATAACTCCCATTGAAAACCATTCAGGTGCTTTTGAAAATTGAATGCAAGTAGTAGAGGCTTGTGCTTTTAATAAAAATAATACCTAGTACTTATATAGTGTTCTGCATCAGCAAATCTCAGAATGCTTTACCAAGAAGGTAACCATCACTATCTCCATTTTACAGATGGAATAACTAAGGCACTGGGAGCCGAAGGTGACTTGTACAAGGACACTCAGCAGCCCAGTGGCTTTGAGCCAAGAATAGAATCAGGGCCTCCTAAGTCCCAGTCCAGTGTTCTGTCTACTGGTTCTAGGTTCATACCCTACTATCAACCCAAATAGGGCTAGTTATGCAACTGAAGGCTATAATTCAAGAAACTTAAGCATGTTTTAACAGTAACTTTACTTCAGTGGTTCTTAAACATGTGTTTTAAGTTAACCATGTGCCCAAAGCACCCTTCCTGAATTGGGAATCAGGAATCAATGTACTTTTGTTGAGTAAACAGCACAAATAACATATAATGAATAATTAAAAATAAAGACATAGGCTAGGCCAATGGTTTATGAACAACCGGTAGGCCTCTAAAATGTTCCTCAGACAATTCTGAATCATTAATAAAACAGTTTTATTTTTGTAAATAATGTGTGAACAGGAAAAAGGACTAATATGGGTCTCACTAAGGGTACATCTACACAGCAGCATTATTTTGAAATAACTGATGTTATTCTGAAATAACATATTGCGTGACTTCACTACAAACATTTATTTTGAAATAATGTCGAGCTGGAGGACTTCTTTCTCTAACTCATGGTAACCCTCACTGTACAAGGAGTAAGGGAAGTCAAAGAAAGAGTGTTCTTCCTTCGACTGCCTGCTTCGACTTTCCGCCAAAAACTGAATTAAGCTATTTTGACTTAAACTACACAATTGACGTAGCTGAAGTTGCGTAGCTTAATTCGACTTTAGCCCTGCTGTGTTGATGTACCCTAAGAGAGCTAAACTTGTTTGTTTAAACAACTACATTCGGGACCCTGAGAAAAATTCTACATTATTTAGCACACTGGGAAGGCAGTGGAGACAAACTAAGAAGGAAAAATTCAGGAAACAAAGGCAAAACCCAAACCTCTGAGCATAACAAGTGTCAGAAAATAAGAAAAAAGTTAACTTAAAAAACACTTGAAAACGTTCAGAGGTTGAAGGCTCTATTTGAAGCCGAAAAGAGCTTCTTTTGAAAAGGCCTCTGGGAATATCTCTTTACTGTGACATGCTGATGATGATCTCTGCCATGTGACATGAGTTGAGGAAGGATTGGATACAGACAAACTTAAAAGAAAATGAACTTGCTCTGACAGTACTCCACTGTCATTTTCTCAAAATCCAAAATCTCACACATATTCACATCCTGCTTCCACTCTACACCAGCTCACACTCACAAAGGTCAGGGTTGCATGATTCAGCACAGCCGAGTCAGGCAGGTTTGGATTTCCACTAGAACCATTCAGCTTGCCCTTTTTTATAGTAGGGCAGGGAAAACCAGTTCAAGACTTGACAGAACTAGAAGTTTAAATATAATGAAGACTACACAGATAATTACGCCATATATCACATGCACTTCTGGGGAGCTGGGACTAGATTCTCTGGCTCCAAATACTCAGACTTTCTACCACTTATGCTAATGGAGAAAGCCTTTAAGTAGTGATTAATAGCTTGTATTCTTTGTGAGCAGCCAACAGAGGGCAACATCATATGTTCATGCACAATCACACAAAGCAGTGCATTACAAAAGGAAAGGCTCTTCTTAAGGTACTGCCATTTTGCCTGGAGTAGGGAGAGAGGGAAAGTGGCATTTGTGTTAAACTTTCCCAATGAAACCATGAATTACCACACTAGCACTCTCTGAAATGCTTCCAGTTCCATGCACGGAGCCAGGTAGACATGCAAAACTGCAGGGTGAGATGATGGTGTAGAGAGGAGGAGGTTAGATTTATGAGGAACTGGGATAGAAAACTTTTGGAAAAGGGGCAGGAGGCTATACAGGAAGGATGGGCTCCACCTAAACCAAAGCGAAACCAGATTGCTGGCATTTAAAATTGAAAAGGTTGTAGAGCAATTTTTAAACTATGGGCTGGGGAAAAGTCAACAAGTATGGAGGAGCACATGGATCAGATAAAGACATCCGTTAAGGGAAGATTTATTAATATGTCCTAGTAAGGAAAAGAGGATGGAAGATGATAAAATACAGGTAAGATCTGATCAGAAACAGTTAAATGAAAAAGAGTCCCATTCAATCACATCACATAATGTCAGACAGCAAAAAAGTGACAAGTTTTTAAAGTGTTTATATACAAACTCTAGAAGTCTAAATAATAAGATAGGTGAACTCATATTAAAGGATGATATTGCTATAATAGACAGAGCTGAAACTTAGTGGAATGAGGATAATCAATGGGACCAGGGTACAACATATATCAGAAGGACAGAACAGATTTTGCTGGTGGGGGGAGGGTAGCATTATCCGTGAAAGTAAGCATAGAATCAAATGAAGTAAAAATCTTAAATGAACTAAATTGTACCACAGAATCTCTATGGATAGTAATTCAATGTTCTAATAATTAAAATATAGCAGGAGGGATATATTACTGACCACCTGACCAAGTTGATGATAGTGACTGTGAAATGCTCAGGGAGAACATAAAAATATAAAACTGCAATAATAATGGGGGATGTCAATTATCCCCATGTTGATTGGGTACATGTCATCTCAGGATGGGATGCAGAGAGAAAGTTTGACACCTTAAGTGACTGCTTCTTGGAGCAGTCTTGGTTCTGGAACCCACAAGAGGAGAGGCAATTCTTGATTTAGTTTTAAGTGGTGGACAGGAACTAGTCCAAGAGGTAAATATAGCTAGACTGCTTGGAAATAGTGACCATAATATAATTAAATTTAACGTATCTGTGGCAGAAAAAACACCAGAGCATCCCAAAACTGTGGCATTTAATTTCAGAAAGGGGAACTACGCAAAACTGAGGAGGTTAGTTAAACAGAAATTAAATGTCAGAGTGCCAAAAGTGAAATCTCTGCAAGCTGCATGGAAACTTTTCAGACACCATAACAGAGACTCAGCTTAAATGTATACCCCAAAATAAAAAAATATAGTAAGAGAACCAAAAATGTGCCACCATGGCTTAATAACCAAGTAAAGGAAGCAGTGTGGGATAAAAGGGCATCATTTAAAAAGTGGAAGTTAAATCCTAGAAAGGAAAATAGGTGCATAAAGCCAGACAAATGAAAAGTAAAAATATAATTAGAAGGCCAAAAAAGAATTTGAAGAACAACTAGCCAAAATCTCAAAAAGTAAATTGCAAATAATAATAATAATAATAATGATAAGTGCATCCGAAGCAGGAAGCCTTCTAAACAACCAGTGGGACCACTTGTCAATCAAGATGCTAACGGAGTACTCAAGGAAGATAAGATAATTGTAGGAAACTAAAATAATTATTTGCATTGCTCTTCACAGCAGAGGACAAGAGGAAGTTTCCCAAACTTGAGCCATTCTTTGTAGGTGACAAATCTGAGGAACTATGCCAGATTGAGATATCATTAGAAGAGATTTTGGAACAAGTTGATAAACTAAACAATAGTGAGCCATGAGGACAAGATAGCATTCATTCCAAGAGTTCTGAAAGAACTCAATGTGAAATTGCAGAACTACTAACTGTAGTTTGTAACCTAACTTTCAAATCAAGTTCTGTACCAAATGACTGGAAGATAGCTAATGTGACACCAATTTTTTTAAAGGACTCTGGAGGTGATCCTGGCAATTACAGTCGGTAAGTCTAACTTCAGTACTGGGCAAACTGGTTGAAACTATAGTACAGAACAGAATTGTTAGACATATCGGTTAACAAAATTGTTGGGGGTTTCTGTAAAGGAAAATCATGCCTCAACAATCTACTAGAATTCTTTCAGGGGGTCTATACGGATCTTTTGTCTGGCTCCATATGGCCATTCTCATGTTCATAATTTTGGATTTTGTTCTAAACCTGACACTCTTACCAAATTTCTGAACCTTTCAGCAAACTCTAGTTCAAGCAAATCTGAGATGAGTTTTAATTGCAGGTGCACATACACTATCTTACATTTTTACACCCTAAACCAGGCAAAATGTCATGGGTAAGGTGGCTAGTTTTTTCTAGACGTATTCCTGGAGATTTCATCACATGCCGTAGTCTTTAATTAAAAATAATCATTAATTCTCCAGGCCAATCTTGGAGATTTGGCCAATCCTGGAGAGGCAAGGGCCAGATTCTCAGCTGCTGAAAATCATCATGCCTTACACCATCTTTACACCGACTCTGCACTAATAAGGCCTCAACTGGAGCATTGTGTCCAGTTCAGGGCACCACATTTCAAGAAAGATGTGGAGAAATTGGAGAAGGTCCAGAGAAGAGCAACAAGAATGACTGAAGGTCTAGAGAACATGAGCTATGAAGGAAGACTGAAAGAATTGGGCTTGTTTAGTTTGGAAAGGAGAAGACTGAGAGGGAACATGATAGCAGTTTTCAGGTATCTAAAAGGGTTTCACAAGGAGGAGGGAGAAAAATTGTTCTCCTTGGCCTCTGAGGATAGGACAAGAAGCAATGGGCCTAAACTGCAGCCAGGGAGGTTTAGGTTGGAAATTAGGAAAAAGTTCCTAGCTGTCATGGTGGTTAAACACTGAAATAAGTTGCCTATGGAGGTTGTGGAATCTTCCATCTCTAGAGATATTTAAGAGCAGGTTAGATAAACATCTATCGGGGATGGTCTAGATTGTGCTTGGTCCTGCTGTGAGGGCAGGAGACTGGACTGGATGACCTCTTGAGGTCCCTTCCAGTTCTAGTGTTCTATGATTCTATGATTGGCCTAGGGTGACCAGCTTCCAATTTTGGACTGGAACACCCAATCAACAGGGATCCTGGTTGATGTTCCAGTTGCCAGCACCGCACTGCCACTGCACCCTCACAGTGATATCATGCTGTGTGGCAGGGCTGCATGATGGCACAGCACCTGGTTCCCTGCCTCCCATTCCCTGCAGCAGAGGAAGCTCCAGCCTCCTGCATAGTGCGCCAACCTCAGCTGCTCTCTCCTTCCTCTCCCCCTCCAAAGTGCCACCAAAGCTGTGACCCCAGGTGCTGTGCAGTGCACACACCAGTCAGGGGGATCCAGGAGCAACCATTTGTGGGACAGGGGAAGCAACACCCCATCAGGAAAGGGGCACTAAGGGCTGGCTCTGACCTGAGTCAGGGGGACCAGATCTGACGGAAGTGGGAGTGGAGGGAAGGTGGGCACAGAAGGGCAGAGGCAGTGTTTGGAGGGGGAAGACTGAAGGGGTACAGATGGGGCAGAGGGGAGTCAGGCACTGGAGAGGGGAGTGCTTGGAGGAGAAGAGGGAGGGGCACATTGGGGTGGGGACAGGGAGAGGCTTTTCAGGTGGGAGAGCAGGAGGTAGCTGGAAAGGGGGACAGAATGCAACTTTGGGGTGCTGGGAGAAGTGAAGTCTAGTGCTGCTGGCCTTACCTCACAGACAGCCTGCCTGGAAGTACTGATTGATTTGGGAGAAGTTAAAGCATCCTGGTTTCCTTCCAACCATAAATGATCCACACCCCATCCCCCTCACCGCATCCCTCCCTGTCCCAACCTTTCTTTCCGGCCCACCCCTGCTTCCATAACCCTCACTGCATCCCTCCCCTATCCCATCCTGTCCTGCCCCTCACACCTACCCATCCCAACCCTGCACCCCTTACAGTTCTCTCCCACCCATCCTCTCCACCTCCCAGA
This sequence comes from Apalone spinifera, assembly GCA_030068395.1. NCBI lineage: Eukaryota > Metazoa > Chordata > Testudines > Trionychidae > Apalone > Apalone spinifera. The sequence continues at coordinate 17,722,164 of JANRFK010001158.1, forward strand.
TCCACCATCCCCATGTCCCTCATCCCCCACACCCTTGCACCCCATTCACCTCCACATACTGCTGCACTCCAATTATGTCCCTGCACAGCCCTTTGCCCCTCACATCTTCATGCACCTGAAGCCTTTAGCCTCTCCCTTCATCCCCATCCATCCCATATACCCTCCACATTCCCTCCTCTCTCCTTCACTGCCACCTCTCAGTCCCATCTTGCTCGCATCTTTGGCTTCTTTCACTCCCCAGTCTCTTTCTCCTCTCCCCATATTTTCCCTTCCAGTCTACCCTCCTCCTGGCTGGGTGATTTAGGCAGCCCCTGGAAAAGAGTATGAAAAGCTGTCTCTGTAGGGAGATGTGTACATGCCTGCATTGTACATGTGTGAGACTGTGTGCAGAGGTGCATGCATTGCCATGTATGTGTGTTTTTGTGTGAATACAATTTGCCACCTAACTTTTATTCCTTTTGGTGGTTTGCACACACAAAAATTTGATGACATAAAATGTGTGTATTCATATTAACAAGTTTTTAAAAGAAAAGAGAACTTCAAAATAAATGCATTTCTTAAACAGTGAATATTGTTGCAGTAATTACAGAACCAACATATCATACATTTCTTGCCACCTTTGTCTAGCTACATATTAGGGGACATGGTAATAGTTTTCAAGTACCCAGAGTACCTAAAAGGATGTTACAAGGAGGAGGGAGAAAAATTATTCTCCTTAACCACTGATGTTAGGACAAGAAGCTATGGGCTTAAATTGTAGCAAGGGAGGTTTAGGAAAAACTTCCTGTCAGGGTGGCTAAGCACTGGAATAAATTGCCTAGGGAGATTGTTGAATCTCCATCATTGGAGGTATTTAAGAGCAGGTTATATAAACATCTGTCAAGGATGGTCTAGATCAGAGCTACTCAACACACGGGCCCCTGGCCTGTTTGTTTGCAGCCCGTGGTGTGGTTTGGGTTTATGCAGAGCTCAACACATTGCCCGTGGGTGAAGTTTTGAACATGTGGAGCTTTATGCAGAGCTTTGAACATGGCCTCCACTGGGAGCATGCTCCACAATGGCAAGGCATCTTCCAGGAGGTGTGAGCATTGAAAGATGCAAGCAGATGGGCTGTCTGGAATAGAAGGGTACAGGTGACGGCATTTCTAGCCCCCATGGAGGAGGTGCCGGGAGCACTGGGGCACTGTGGGAAGTGCTGGCTGCTTAGCCTGGTAGACAGAGCCTGAGAGGTGCTGACTGGCTCACACTGGCCACATTTGGACCCAGAACTGTGGCTTAAGGCTTAATCTTTATATTCATGCCCATCAGTGTGAAAGAAGCTATTTGCATATATATTTGCATGTATATGCAACCACACAAATTGTGGCCCACAGCATGTGCTGTGAGTATCATTGTGGGCCCCGGGCTTCCAAAGTTGAGTAGCCTTGGTCTAGGTGGTGCTTGGTCCTATTGTGAGTGCAGGTGACTGGACTTGAGGACCTCTCAAGGTCCCTTCCAGTTCTAGTACTCTATGGGCATGTCTACATGGGAGCATTATTTCGAAATAGCTCATGTTATTTCAAAATAACAGAGTGCATGTCTACACAGCAAGCCTGTTATTTCTAAATAATTGCAAAATAATGGGCTTCTTACTCTGACGTCTGTAACCGTCATTTCACAAGGAGTAGGGAAAATGGAAGGAAGAGTACTCTTCTTTTGACTTCCTGCAGTTAGACAGCACCAAAAGCTGAGTTAAGCTACTTCAACTTCAGCTACACAATCAACATAGCTGAAGTTGCATATCTTAATTTGACTTTAGCCCACAGTATAGACGTACCTTATGATTCTATAAACTCTTTGATGCAGACTCTTTCTTTTTATGTGTATGTTCAGTACCTATCACCTTAGAGCCCTGATCTTAGCAGGGGTTTGTGGGCACTAAATAACAACTGTAAAAATAAATAATGTGAAAATATACGTGTTAGTGAATGCCAGATATATGCAGATGAATACATGTGTATGTATTTGTACATATGAGAGTCAGTTTCTACAGCTTTAATTATATAACTATCTGAACAAGTGTGTATTTCTGTGGTTGTGCTCTATAGATTCAACAGTGGGCCTTGCAGTTCTGATAATGTGTGTTCCTCATTCTATGCATACGAGGGAGGAGCCAGGTTCTTCTCAGTCCAGACTAATGCTCCAAGTCGTAGCAGGATGGAACCCGAAGAACCATCCAGGACACCCCCATCCTTTATAGGATTTTCCTTCCATGCGAGTCTATGCATTTTGCCTTGTCAGGACTTAATCGGTCATTCAGCATCACAGTCAGTCTTTCTGCGACATACATTAATTTGGAAATTGTTCTCACAGTCATCTGATATCAGCATGCTGATGACCCCATAGGGTGTTGTCTTCTGGCAAAAGTTGTTATCTGTTCCCTATCAAGGGGTGCTTGCCACTATCTTCAGGGTTCGTCAATCTGTATCGGTCCAGTTTGCATCTTCATTGTGCCTTAGCTTAGTTGATAATTATTTGATGTTTCTCAGTCTCCAGCCCCTCCTCTGACCATCTGGGCATGCAGTGGCCTTCACGCTTATCTCTCTAAAACATTCTCTCTCATTCACGCAAAGAATACATTTACACAATTGCAGCACAGAACAAAGGGTACTTCTAGTCACTTTAACAAAGTTACAGAGTCTTTCAACATTAAACCTCTTTCTATCTATTACAAGGCCTTTCCTAATATTAACATCACTGTATATTATAATATTCCATCCCTTGGCTTTAACATCAGAACATGCTAACATCAAACAGAGCTGGAGCTAAGTTAACAAAGCTGCCTGGCTTGTCTGAGGCCTACATCTTGTGTTTAAGTTTAATCCAAACCTTATGCTATAACATACATTCATTATAACTAACTAACTTACTACCTACAAATTTACAAGGCTACAGAAGGCTCAGAGAAGGGAAGGTCAAGGGTGTTCAATTTTCTGATATTAGAACATTGACAACCCTAGTTTGGCCCAACAACAGTCAGAGTTTAACCAGAGATACATACACGTCTTGCAGTGTTCCAGAAATTCAAAGCAATTATCCAAGGGTACAAACTCAAATCAAAGGAGTATTTGTTTGAATCATCACAAACTACAAGAACTGATTTAGTCTATCTATATTAATAGGTATAGAGAGATTGTTCTAAAGGGATTTCAAAGATCCAAGATATCTAGTAAGTCTCA
>JANRFK010001158.1:17725481-17744378 GCA_030068395.1 Apalone spinifera
GTCTTGCGCAAGAGCCTCTTCCGCGAAAATGGCAGCTGATTAGCTATGCAAATGCGGCTCGGTGATATTCCAATGCTGAGCTTCATTTGCATAGCTCTGGCGCAAGATCGCGCCAGTCTAGACGCAGCCCAAAAGTTTCACCTGAATCACTGAACTCTTTGTGATTCAGTTATCAATACTATACACTCTCTTTTCATCTTTATTTAAACCTTTGCAAAGTAGGGGACTATTTAAGAAAGCTATACAAACATGATAGGTGTTCCCTGTACTGTAAGTGTGTCTGATTGGAGGTTGCTGGTCAACACACTATGGGCCGAGATGGTAAAAAAACAAAAAACACTAACAAGAATGAAGTTGGAAGAACTAAGGTTAACTAGGTCTTTTCAATACAATGGAGCAGAGCTATGCATGTATTCAAGGGGTCTATAAAGTTTTATAATGTAGTGCCTGCTCAAAACCTCTGACGTTTATAGTACATCTCCATTACTACTTGCACTAAAAAACTGCCCATATGTCTTTTATATTAAAAATAAATGGTGCCAACTAGACAGCTAAAAGGCTTGATAGCAAGCAATTGTAGCTGACAGAATCAAACAGAAAATGTCTATAACTTTGAGTTTAAAGCAGAAGAGAAAGATGCAGCTTTATAGAGCTGATCAGTGAGCAATGGGATTCTTTGGGCCTTATTCTCATCTCCCTTTCACCTCTCCTCTGCCTACACCCATTGATTTAACAGCGCCACTCCCAAGTGAGAGCAGAGCCAGGAACCCTTCACATTCACTTGTTAAGGAGATGAGGTACTTAGAAGTAGTTTTTAATTTGATTCAATTTGTCAACAATAACATCTGCAAACTTCCATAATCGATGTCCAGATAGAGTGAGAAAAGCTTTTAGCTTTCAGCTTTTCTCTGGTTTTTATTTAATTAATGCTCTGGGACGTGGAAGCCTGACAGCACTTGCTGGAACTCTGTTAATGTTCAAGCAAGTGCTCTGCAAGCCAGCCTCTCCCACTGCTTTGCCAATTATCCCTATTCCAACGCCGCACCGATACTATTCAGAGCCTGAAAATGCAGCCGGTAAAGACCACCCACCTCTTTGAGTTGATCTTTCTAGTGCCAGATGCAGCCACCACAGGGAAGAGGTTAACATTCTCAACAGCCCTTACCACCTGGCCCCAGCTAGAAAAGGAAAATGAATGAATGGCATAAGTGACCACTGCCTTTGTCATTAAAAAAATTATCAATTAAAGATAGCTTGTACATTGTTTGTTCATGCCTTTGTAGTTAAGATAATGACTGCTGTTATGTAGCATGCCATCTCTAATCACTTTGCCACATCAATTACACACAAGCAGGTTGGAAGGCTGGCATGATACCAAAAGGAGATAAATAACCGATGTTAACATGAATAAATCTCAGAGGGGTAGCCGTGTTTAGTCTGTAACTTTAAAAACAACTAGTAGTCTTGTGGCATCTTAGGGCATATCTACATTACAGAGTTATTTCATAACTCGTGTTATTTTGAAATAACAAGACAAGAGTCCACACAGCAAGTGTGCTATTTCAAAATTATTCGCAGCAGGATGATTGTTGATGGCCTTCACCACCTATAGAATCCTAAAATCCTAAAATCACAGGATTACCAAAGCCCTCAGAAGTCCCCAAGCCCAAGCCCCTTCCCATACCAGGAGCAACCACAAGTACCATATTCCAAGCAGGGCTTTGTGAAGCCAGACTGAAAAAGCTCCAGGGACAGAGATTCCACCACCGTTCCTTAGGGAACCCCATTGCAGTGCCTCACCACCCTCCTAGGACAATAGTAAGAGAGTCAAACCTGCATGAACACAGCCCTGATGGTTGATCTCCCCATGCCGAACTGGTTCCCAACAGACTGGTAACGGTCCCACAGGGTGAGCTTCCAAAGTGCAATGGTGGGAAGCTTCCAAAGTGCTTCTGCAGGGGAGTGATGGATTGCAGATGGGTGTCCCATCACCAGAGGGCAGGGGCAAGCCAATTGCAGAGCTCCAGAAAGGTGTCCTTCTGCATGCGGAATTTCTGGAGCCACTGATGGTTGTCCCACCAATCTATGACAACGTGGTCCCACCAGTCGGAACTGGACTCCTGGCACCAGAAGCAGCAGTGCACGGTGTTCAGGAGAGGATGGATGGTATGTGGTACATGAGGAGAGCCTAGCCTTGGGTGAGGAGGTTCCCCCATTCCAGGTTGGTCATCCTCCTGCAGCACCACGTGGGCAGCCTGCATAAACTGTGCCAGGAGTCGCAACAGCAGGTCTAAAAGCCTGGCACTGCTTTGCAGCAAGTCTGGCTCCATGGCTGGAGTGCTGTACCGTCCACCCGGACAGCTAGAGCACACGGTGTGAATATGCTGTCCCTCAAGATAGGCAATAGAGAAGAGTCTGAGATGCAGCTGTAGAGAGGAGCCCCTTTAAGCATGAACCTCAAATAGCCTCAGGGAGCAGATACAGGAACTGACTGATGTCCTGATGTCCTACCTGATGTCCTACCAAGGGGCTTTAAATGTGATTCAGGCTCCAATCAGTGTAGACGTGCTATTTGGATATAAATCTATTTGATCAGTGTAGACATGCTATTTGATGGGGATTTGTAGTGTGGACTTGCTATTTCAAAATAGTTATTTGGGGGGTTAATATTTTGAAATAGCTTATTTTGAAATAACCTCGTAGTGTAGACATAGCCTTGGAGACTAATAAAATATAGAGAGAGAGAGAATCTTGAGCTTTTGTGGGCAACACCCACTTCAGCTTCAGTATTATGTTTATTTTTTGTTGTCTCTAAGGTGCCATGGGACTACTCATTGTTTTTAACATAAATAAATGCATACCAATTCTCGCATCAGTTAAAGCAAATAAATAAAGAAAAAGTTCAACCAAAATATTCCCTTGTAATCTTTTTGTCTTCATGACTGTGGGAGTGACCTATCTTAGCATGACTCACCAGAATGACAGGGAGTTACATAGTCAACGGCACAGTTAGCTGGGAAAATATCCCAAGTCAGCTGTAATTTTAGAATTTTCTTTTAAAGGAAGTAGAAACCAGGATCAATCCATGCAGCAGGGACAGATGGAAGCAATTTCAGACACTATGTGCATGAAAATAGAGCCCTAGGCTGCCGCCAAGGGAAGCACAGGCAACAAAAGGGGCAATTGCCCCAGGGCCTGGATGTCTGAGGAAGTGGGGGTGCTGCATGGTGTGCCCCAGGCAGCACTGAGTGGGGAGGATGCTGTGTTCTAGGTGGCTCTGATAGCAGACTTCCCTTGGCCCTGCCCCCTTCCACCTGATGACCTGTCCCTTCTGGGAGCATGGAACTGGCCCCCACAACCTTGCCCAGGGACTCAGCTTGCTGTTGGGCCCTTATGGCATGGCTCCGTGCTGTGATTCTGTCTCTTCACAGCAGTGAGAGAAACCAGATGATACTGATGGGGCCTCTTAGAGTAATATTAACACCTCACTGAGATGTGTAGGGCAGGGTACACCAATCACAGCTATTGTCTCAGGCTGGCTGTAGGCACATCAGAACCCTGGGCTACTAGAAATCAGTAATGAAGATCTACTTAAGGTGGAGATTATACTGCATCTGCCAATGCAGGGTTGTTACACTTTTCTCTGAAACTTATGGTCCTGGATCTGGTCCATCCTGGCAATCTTGGGCTACTGCTACACTGCCATTTTTTTGCAGAAGAGGATATATAGACTGGGCCAAATGTCAGGAAAAACCCCTCTTTTGCAAGACCCTGTAAACCTTGATTTATGAGGAATAAGGGATCTACACGGGGCCAAATAGTGGCAAAACCTCTTCCGCAAAAAGAATCAGAAGAAGATATGCAAATGCGAGTGCGATTTGCATATCTTCTTCTGCAAAAAAAGGCAGTATAGCCTCTGTGTTCTGTAGCCCTGTGTCTTATGACACTGCAGTCACATTTGCAAGCTGTTCTATACACCGTGCATGACCCCAGGGGTGGGGGCCCTAGATATAGACTTAGAGTCCCTATGGCTTAATCCATCTTTGCCATGTGGTAATGACTCACTAATGAGATATTATTGGGATAACTGTCCCAAATGTCCATCTCTGATTACCCAGAACCCCTTCTGGGTTTTTTTTCATTATGTAGTTTTCAAGCAGGCCACTTGCAGAATTCTGGATTATGTGACCTCCAAACGTTTCAGCACACACCTCATGCGAAATCCCTCTTTGAAATTCATGTCATTCCCTATCACATCACTAGCATTAATTTTGTTGCCAAAAAACGTGCAACTCCCAAATTGAACAAAGCTAACTATACCAGGACTTTTGCTATGTCTTCTGTTTAACTGGCAATTAAAAGAAAGGCTCTGTAATTGGCTTATATTAGATTAGACTCTGCTGTGCAAAGACAAACAGAACCAACCTGGATAATTAACAGGTGAAAGAAATGAATGTATTCAGCTCTCTGGAAATTCCAAAAATAAAAGTCCTTCACACTTGGCAGGGGATAATGTCTACAACAACTCAACAGTTTCTGTCTGAAAAGCTTTTACGTCCAGGTCTACACTAGATTCAGAAGGGCAGGTTAAAGTACGCAAATCCAACTACATAAAATACATAGCTGAGTCATCTTATCTGAAGGCAAGCTTGGCTCCATCTTCACAGAGGGAAACTGATGGGAGTAAATGCTCCCTTACTCCTCATGACTGCAAGGAGTGATGACCGGAGCTGCCATCAGCATTCGATTTAGCAGGTCTTAACTAGACCTGCTAAATCAAATGCCAGAAGATTGATCTTTGGTGCAACAAGTGGAGATGTGATCTAAGAGGCATACAAAAGTCAAAACGGGAATGGCATGAGCAAAATGATGAGAGCAACATATTAGGATATAGTCTATTTTTTGCTCAAAAACAATATACACATAGAATGAGCAGAGAATCCATCTACTTATGTATTTCAAAGCAAACCAGCCCATGCTCAGTTTTAGATAGTTGGACAAAGTGCAGTGTGTGGGTACCATATTTTCCACACCTTGAGCTGTGAGGAGCAACTCCTGCTATGTTCTACCTTCTCTGCATTCTTGTCACATTCTGCTTTCCAAGGGCATAATGTCCCAAGTTATCTTCTCTCCCTCCTCACATCAGGACTCAACCATAAGAGACATAGGCCAGATTTTGGAAAATTTTGTATAGTGGAGGTGCTGAAAACCATTGACCCAAGCCTTGGGCCTTGTATAGAATCATAGGACTGGAAGGAACCTCAAGAGATCATCTAGTCCAGTTCCCTGAACTCATGGCAGGACCAATCCCCATACAGACGAGAAGTCTCAAACCCCTGGCCCATAGGCCATCCCCAGCTGGAGCAGTTATTCAATCTAGCCTGGGAATCCCAGCAGGCTAGGGGTTGGGAGAAAACTGGCCATTCCCATTCCCCAAGCCCTCCCCTTCATGCCACTGCCCTGCCCTCTCTTCCCCTCACCGCACCCCATACCCTGACAATGCAGCTGTAAGGATTACAGGAGGCTTGGCGCAGGGCAGAAGCAGTGGTTGGGTCCCTTGCATGCCTTTTCAGCCGCAGGAGCCACAGGAAAGAGGTGTGCATTTGGTAGGTGCACTCCCTCCACTTCTGCGTGGCTCCTACCACCATGAGGAATGAGGGGGTGACCGCAGCTGCTGCCCCACGCCAGGATCCTCTGGTAATCCTGCTTCAGCATCCTTGGAGGATGGGGTGCCATTGGGAGGGTGGGACTGTAGCAGCAAGGGGCAGGGCTTGGGGAATGAGCTTGTGACAGGCCCCTGCCAGCACACCAGGATGCCTGGGACAGATTATGCAACTATTCCAGCTGGGGATGGCTCAAGGGCCTGGATTTTGAGACCTCTAATCTAGAGCATCCCTGACAGGTGTTTGTCTAACCTGCTCTTAAAAATCTGCAATGATGAAGACTCCACCACTTCCCTAGGCAATTAATTCCAGTTCCTAAAAACCCTTACAGAAAGTTTTTCTTAATATCCAACCTAATCCCTTGATGCATTTTAAACCCATTGCTTCTGGTCCTATCATCAGAAGTTAAGGAGAATAATTTTTCTCCCTACTGCTTGTAACACCCTTTTTGGAACTTGAAAGCTGTTATGTCCCCTCTCAGTCTTCTCTTTTCCTGACTAAACAAACCTAGTTATTTCAGTTTTCCCTCATCACTCATGTTTTCTAGACCTTTAATCAGCATTGTTGCTGTTCCCTTCTCCAATTTGTCCACGTCTTTCTTGAAATGTGGCACCCAGAACTGGACACAATACTCCAATTGAGGCCTAATCAGCATGGAAACCACTTCAAGCCAGGAGACTGCTGCAGCATAGTCTGCCTCTTTACTTCCAGCAACTGTGGCCCAATTCACAGCTGATGTAATTGATTTAAATGGAGCTATGCTAGTTGGATTTTAATGGACTTATGCTGATCTGAACCATCTGAAGACTGGGCCTGTAACTTGATGTAAATCATGTTTTAGGCATGAGTGCATTTTTAGTTAATCAAAGAATATCTCTTATTCAGATATACTTACCCACCCATCTTATTCCCCGCCTATCTATAAGAGGTGCTAATAAAATGAATATTTACTATGCAGTGGAATTTTCTGCAAATGAAATTCAAATTATTCTCCAGACAGTATCTGGAATAGGAAATACTGCAAAAACCTTGGCAAATGTTACTAGTGTGGGTGTACTCAATCTTCCCAACAGTACGGCATGCGCACAACTCCATTCACTTCGATGCAAGATCAAACTGCAGAGTATTCAGAGTCCTAATTTTTAATAGCACCACTGTATACATACTTTTGAACAACATAAAAAATGCATATCTTAAAATCAATGCATGTGTGTGTGTGAGAGAGAGAGAGAGAGAGCATTTGTGTGTGTGAGAGAGAATAATTGTTATCTTCCAACATGCATGAATTTTCTTCCTAGTTCAGTAATTCAAACAATGTGCTCATAAAATATTCTTTTCGTATCTCTCTTAGTATTCATAGTGTGCTCATGTAGTCTAAAAACAATTTAAACTGAACAAAAACTAGGGCTGCTTTTACTGATTCTGATATTGGATTCTTTCTTCTCTCTCCCTCTCCCCTCCATGAATACACAGTGAGTCAATCTCATATATCTTGATGGTTGAATAAGCTCTTTGATTTTTGAATTATTTTGAGATTAACTGAATTTGAAATGTGTGCTGCATGCAGTGTCTTGCTGGCACAAAGAGATGAGCTTTCTTATTGGCAGAAAAGTTGCAGAACTACATTTTTCATTATTACTCTGTATTGCTGAACGTGTGTTCCTGTCAGGCTGCTGGCTGCCATTATTGTGAGGGAACACCAGGTTGAAAAGTTCAATTTACAATATTCTCTCCTGACCTGCTTGAACTCCAAGGAGAGTAGCAGAGTGCTTCCTTCCAGCACGAATAAAGGCACATCATTTTTATATACGGGTAAATAAAAAATGCACATTGTATTAGGTTGTTTATGAGCTGTGTAATGCTAGGAATGCATAAAACCTGCCAGCAATGAATGACATTATCAGTGTATCTGATGACAATTTTACAGAGACCATTGCTAGAGTTGACTTCAGGGCAGAGGGTCTCAAAACTGTACACCACTGGGTGTCTGAGGACCAGCAACTTGTGGTCTTTGGAGAGCAGCTGCTCCTATCATTGCTCGCTCTCGCATTAAAACATAGAAGGAAATATATTATCTTCCTAATGTTATTTTTCCATAAAACATCCGCTGTCATTGCCATTGCCATGTGTTATATGATTGCACTAATTTGTTGTGTGGATTCTGCTAGCTGGAGCTAAAAGTTCTGCAGTGCCCTTTGACAAAACAGTATTCTCCCATAGCGCACTACAGAATGTTTAGAGTGCAACGTGAGGGTACATGCAGACCTTAGAGCATTGTGGATTTATACTCTAGCTAGCCACATACTGACTCATAGACAAAACTTTATGAACACAGAAAAGAGAGGAGAGGTGAATGTGACTATTGGTTTTGGGTAGTAGTTGTCGATCCATTTATTACATGTAACATTACAAACATTGACCCCCTTTTTGCCCATGAAATACCCTGTTTCTCTTGCAATATACTTTGTGTTCATAAGTATACACCAAAGAGTTTGGATGAATCATTTGCAAACTATGGCTTCTTCCCAATCAATCCCCTACTCGCTTTTGGTTATTTATTATTCATGGTTGGTAGCTGGTCACTTACGTCAAATGGTGCAAACCCAGAAGAAAGGAAATGGTTGAATGTTGTATCATGCCTGAAGAAGTTCTAGAAGAGAAACAGGAAGACCATAAAATAGGTCTAGGAGATACCAGCAATTTTATTAGTATTCATGTCATGCTTCAAAAAATCCTGAAGCCTTGGGTGAGGGGGAAATAAAGGCTGGCTACTAACAGTCAGTGAAACCGATGCCAAATTCAGAGAGTGAAACTCACAGAAAAGTTTGGGTTATGGCAGTTCACATTCAAGTTAAGGTAAATTCGCAATGACATTTTCATTTAATACATTAATATACTTTTCATTTCTCCCTTTAATCCCTTTCAGCATTCTGTCTCTCCTTGCGTCCCCATACACTTTATTCTGTTCTCTTGGATGATTAACCTATTCCACCTATACATCCCTTGCTATCCCTGATCCCTTCCTCTTGGCTGTATTCCTCTCCCTCATCACCACCATGCTACTCCTATCCCCAATTTCTTTCTTTCCATTTTGTTCCTTTTCTCCCTCTGTTCTTCTCTTCCCTGTTTCTGGCTCCCTCCTTCTGGCTTAGACTCCTAGTGCACCCTAAGCCAACTCAGCTAATTGTCATTTATTATTTAGATTGCAGTATGGCAGGTGCTTTTGAAAGGAGGAGAAAGGTGAAGGTGTTGCTCCCAAAATTGCTGGACTATCTAATTCCTGGAAAATCTAGAGCAGCAGAGTGAAGGCAGCATTGTCAGCATTACATTTCAGTAGTATCTACCATGGCTGATATAATTGAAATAAATTATGAATCCCACATTGCCACACTAACAAAAAGCAATAAAGCACAATATTTATGAAGAAACATCTTATTACATCAGACAGTTATATTATTCTAGTGCAGGCCTCTTCATCTCATATTATATTCAACACTGATTGTGAGTGTAAAGCAAAGATTTGCACCGTTATTATGCCAAAGAAGGTCCCATGTGTAGCCTTTAAAAAGGTAATTCAAGATTCCCTCTGGAAGTCAGAATGGAGCAACATTCCCATTCAGATCTTGAATCAACTCTGGCATTCACTGAAAAAAAAAAGACTAAAATAATGAGCCATATTTTGCAATTGTTATTCCACAAGTTAAATTATAATACAGGTTGGACCTCCCTGGTTTGGCACCCTCAGGACCTCACTGGTCCAGGACAAGGGAGTTTGCTGGATGGGGGTAGGGAGCAGCCTCTCCCAGGGCTCCTCTCCCCAGCCCTGTAGGTTCTGGCAGCCCCATCAGCTCTGCAGACTTGGCTGCCCTACAGACTCTGCAGCCCAGCAAGCTACAGCAGCCCTGCTGGCTCGACAGCCCCACTGGCTTCATTGCACCATCAGCTGCAGGCTCTACTGTCCCGCAAGCTCCAGCAGCCATGCTGGCTTTGCTGCACCGCAGGCTGCAGACCCTCACGGGCTCCGACACCAGTTTTACTGCCCCACAGATTGTGCTACCCCACCAGCAACTGAGCTCCATTGCCCTGCTGGCCATCTCTGCTCCAAGCCACCAGCATCTGTGGTCCTACCAGACCAGAGAGTCCCAGACCACAGAGGTTCAACCTGTAATTCCATTTACCTCTGTGGTTTTATTTTGGATTGAGACCAGCATGACTGAGATCAAAATCCATCCAATTGGTTTTAAAAAGAGATATAAATGCTAGAAGAAATTAGCAAAAACCAGTTACAGTATTTCTGTACCTCCATTGTGTAAGAAATTGTTTTCTGGAGGTGTAACATGCCAGATACCAACAAATGTCAAACTTCAAAGCTTGATGAAAAGATAATCTATTTTAGACCATAAGGATTACAAAAAAGCCCTTGCAAGCACAGATGCAACTCCCATGACTTCACTGGTTGGAGCAGGCACATAGATGTGTATTTGAGGGCTGAATTAGAGAATTTCCCAAATATTGGGTGCCTTGCATTTTTATCTGTCTTCTGGTGACTGCTCCTGGCATATTTAAATGGTACATAATGAGGGCATTTTAAAGAAATAAACGAATGTTATATTATCCTATTTTGCATTGAACAAAGTAGGGCAAAACCAGTTCTAACTCAGGCTGGCCTCTTTCCCCCTCTTCCAGTTTACAGTCCTGTCCTCTATTTCTTTTGCCCTGAACAAGGCTTTAAAAACCCAAACAGGTTGTTGAATACACTTTCCAGCACTCTGCCTTTAATAGATTGCATCAGTTATTATCCTTGCCTTCCTCTGAGAATGGGAACATCGTGTGTGCCATTTCACACTCCACTGACAGCCACCATTATGAGAATACTTCCTCGCTTTTTTTTTTTTTGGCTTCATTTTTGTTCTTCTTTCTGAAGCCAGAGACATTGTCAAAGAATGATATTTGTGAAACTCTCTGGCCTCACATACTGTGAAAATATTTTGACCCATGAAATGCCCTGTGACGTGACAGGCTTGTTAGTGACCCTGAGTGTTAATAGAACTAGAAAAATGTAAGAATTTTCATTAAAATTTTTGAAATCCTAAGATACTCAGCTGGGCTCATGGCTTGTAACTTGCTAGGAACAAACTCAGCCCAGGGTCAGTGATGTTTTCTAGCATTTGCAAACCTTTCAAAAAGCCCTGCACAAGATTCTGAGTGAACCTGAGCAGAGTTATGAAGCCATTTAAACCTCATGGATTTCTGTGCAAAATCAGGTGAAACTACGGTTTTCATGGAGCTTCACTCAGTTTGGGGATTGTTTTGAACACAAAACACAAATCAAAATGCCTCTTAAGCCCAAGCAAGCAGTCACTTGAAGTCCCACTTTTTGGGGGTGAGAGGATCAGATAATAGACAGCACCATGTGCTGGCATCCCTCTTGCTTTCTTGAGCAGCAGATGAAGAAAGGGAGAGAAATAATTCATTTCCCTCTCACTAACAACTCTTAGGACCACTTTTTAAATAAGAGACCCTCTCCTAAGTAATATTATGATCAGTTTTTCCTTACTCAAGCTCAAGACTTCATTTTTTAGGTTCTTTCTGCAGCCAGATGCCAAATATAACCTATTGTATACTCTTCAAAGTAACACTGATTTCCTCCATTGTTGCAATCTGTCTTTTTCTTCTTTTCACCTGTCTATAATAGGCCACATTGTATCTAAAGAACACAACAGACATTTCAGCTACTTCCCATATGTCTAGCTCTCTGCTGGCCAGCTCTTCTGTGTTATAATGGGCTCTTCTTCCCAACTGAAGTGACTTCAGATTAGGCTTCTCATTAAATGTCCCCAGTCTTCAAAAACTCCATCTGCCACTCAGCAGATGCCTATAACCAGAGATATTCTCCTGGTCCCATTACCTCTCTCCTTACACAGAATAAAACTAGAGCAGAAACATTCCTGATGGCCCTTTTCCCACTTCCGTCAAAGCTCTACGTTTCGCATGTAATCAATCCACTTCTTCCAACCTGTTATCAGTGATTTATTGACTTTGTGTCTGTTCCTAATATCATGTCCTATTCCTAAGGAAGAAAAGGCACCTGACCAAATTAGGAAGTAAGCTGTAAACCTCTGTTACCTATATTGCTGAATTAGCATATAACAGGCTCAGCTAGTCTTCTTTCATTAAAAGGCATTGTCCATGACATTCAGTGACCAATTCAAAACAAAGCCAGGACAATCTACAATATTGCAAATACACATGGCTTGTAAATACAAATAACAGATTTATAAATATAACTATCAATCATTTAGACATCCATAAACTACTCTTTGTACACACAGTTGATATGTACTCACAAAGTTACAGGTGCCAAATTCCACATATAATTGTAAAAACCATTTTCAGGTCCACTAAGAAAGTAGGTCCTCAATATCTCATCCCAGCATTGTATCAAGAGATTACATCCCCATACCAAATTTGGGTTTTCCCTCCTAATTAACATGCCATCCAATCCTTAAAATCTGGTCTTTATCATCAGCTGTTAATTGAAAACCCCCATCTGTGACTGTTCCATAGTGAGTGAGTTTAGATTGCTCATCAAAACCTGGGAGGGGGATATTTTAACTGACAGAACTGCAAATGCAACCTATAATCTGAAAATTAAATCGTTCTATCATTTATAGTAAACACTAGCAATGAAGTCATGACCGGTAATAAAGAATCAGTACTCACTTAACTGGCATTTTCTTTTGTGCATGAAGCAGAACAGAATCAACCTCATGCCCTCGTAGCTCTGGCATTTGCCAGACTAAGATAATGCTCATGAAAAGTTGTTTGTCGGCAAAGTTTAAAGATACTTCTTGATGAGAAACACAAAGCCTGATCCAAAACCCATTTAAATCAGTGAAAAAACATCAATGGTTTTTGAAATAGCTGCAAAACATAGTTGAATAAAAATGTGACATTCTACATCTGAACGGCCACATAGGTCAATATCAGATTCTGTATAAAATTAAACTCCAACCATCTACTTTCTTACAAATATTTTAAAGGAAATTAACAAAAAGGTTTAAATAATTCAGCATCACTTTAGGCCAATGTCAAGATTCTTTATTTGTTTATAAATAGAAACATGCAGTATATGCTCATGTGTCTGCCAAGAAAGAATATTATCTTGTTCCAAGACAGTTCTGCTTTCTCTAGATAGTGTAATTATTTCATTCTTGCAAAGATAAGTTTTCCAAATTAACTTTTACTGAGTCTCACTTTTTTCCTTCCTTCTTAAGTCTTATCACCACCTTTTGAATTACTAATAAGTTTGTTTATAACAGCTTCTCTGTAATAAATGTTTACCATCAAACATCTGTTGTAAGATCTATGCAGGCTTGAGGGCATAAGCTATGTGATTACACCATTCTTGATTCCTCACTTCCAGTCCTTTCAGCAGTGGAACAGTCTTTCAGCCAAGTATATTGTAATCTCTGGGCATTTTTTGCAAATATAATTGCTATTTCCTGAGCCTGACCTGCAATTCAGGACACAAACTGCCATCCTTCCATTTTCATCAGATCAGCAGTAAGCACTGGCAAACTGCAGATGTGTAGCCAACAATTTGAAGTTTGTTCACCTATACATGTTTCTCACCCACAGAACCACCATTATTTCCTGGGGCAGATATGCTAATACAGACAAACTCTATCACTAACAATTAGGATGCAATGAGGTGTAGAGAGTAAGCAGTATGTTCATAAAAAGCCAAGGAATCAAGACAGTTAAAAATCTGTAGTTGCTATGAAATATTAGAAGTTGTGTAATACTAAACCCATAGTCTCCATGCAATCTTCTCTTTCCATTTTTCATTTCCTTTCCCACTTGTCTTCTCCCCAAAAGCTCATCCTTCCAAAACAGAATTGGCTTGAGCAACCGTGTCAAATGGTCTGCACCGTAAATTCCCTTCTTCACATTTCAACTGCAGAGAAGCCCAAGCTACAAGGTTTGGATCCATATCCTAACTACCTTCCATCTTGCATTTACATTTCTCTTCCTTGGATTGGATAGTCCAAGGCAGAGGCATTTCGATCAAGGCAACCAAAAAAAACCCCCATGATTTATCTGCCTTCCTGGGTCTACTCTCATGGATGAGCCAAAAAGGCTCTGCTCAGAGATCTGCCCTTTTTCTACTACAGGTTGAACCTCTGTAGTCTGGCACTCTCTGGTCCAGCAAAATCCATGGTCTAGCATGGGTTTTAGTTAGCCGGATGTCCACTTACGACGAGTGTGGTCAAGTTTCCCATGGTCCCATAAATTTTGTTTACAGCCACCAGTCCTGGCTCTCAGTGTTCTGTGCTGTTTAGCTCTAATTTACCCCTAAATGTCATCTATGAACCCAGTAAGCAGTGGAAGTGTTGGCATAATGCTGCTAGACAATATTGACCTCCTGTGGTTCAGCAAATTCTCTGGTTCGGCTAAATAGTGCCCCACTCTGAGCTGTCCTTGGTTCTACCAACCAGCCACTCCCAATCTTCTCCCTTCCAGGTCTAGGCTGCAACTGAGATGCCTCTAGTCCTGCAGCTTCTTATATAGTCCTTCCTGGCTCCTGATTGGCTGACTTTCTCCTAACCACTCTAGCCACCCAGAGGACTTCTCTGTGGCCCTTTTGGCCTTAGGGCCTAGCCCTGTTACACTCATGCTTCCCTACAAGATTTAACTTGAGCTGCTATCGTGAGTTGCCCATGTCTTCACTCTTGCTTAAACCCCAGTTAGCTAAAATATCTTTCTTTGCAGTACAGACATAGCTTTCAACAATATGCTAAGCTCCAGGCCTATAAATGACAATGTGTGCATGGACCCCAAACCTGTACAGACCACTACTGAAGTCAATGAGGTTCTCCCATGTGAGTTGCTTTGTAGGATGAGGGTGTCAGTGAAAAAAAGGAAACCTAGGATGAAGTAGGGGGGTGAGAAGAGCTGAGGGAGGAGAGAATGAAATGAACAGGAAACACCAAGTTCTGGTAAATAGTGATACAAAAGTGCCACCTATATTCACAGCAGAGGACAGCACTTAATGGTAATGGATTCTTTAACACTGCTGTGTGATCAGTCCATGCTTTAGAGCATTATGATGGTTGAACATGCCTTGAGTACTCTAAGGGATGAGAATCAGGAGTGTTTCATAAATTAAATCAAATGCATTATGTGATCACATTTATTTTTATCTGTGTCTACAGCACTTGGATTTTCTTTATCACTTTAAAGAGAGAGAATACAGCTATGCCCTGCCAGCCCATCAATTTGTCAAGTTTAGATTTTGAAATCTGTATATAGCCATATAAAATTTACACCCACTGAGCATATATTTATACCCACATAAAAATTTATTTCGGCAGTGTTTTGCCAATATGTCATCTGTAAAAGTTTTGTTTAGACATTTATATATATTAGATGTAGTGGGCAAAAGGCTTTTGTACTGAGAAGCTGCTCATCTCAGTTATAGCAGGCAGTCTCGCCGCATCACTTGTGCACATGTTGGAAAGATGGGCATATCTTCAGGTCAGAGGCTCAACAGAACTATTTACTGTGGGTAGATTTTGATTCTGACTACAAACCCACACAAAAGAATGGGAGTGGAGTAGCTGCCTAGGCCTATAATAGCCCAACTAGAGTCATATGGAGAGTAACTCACTTGTTTACTTACTTCACCCCTGGAGCAGATGGGCTGGAGATGGGGAATTCCTCCCTTATTCACTGGCCAGAATAGCAAGTGGGAAGAACTTGAGTCACATTGCTATCACTTGTGCTCTTGCTCAGGACTATGCTAGAGGTCAGATGAAGGAAGGCTCTCTACTAAGGCCTGTGAGGAGGCAGAATGGGGCTGGGAAGTTAGCTCCATGCTGCGCTTATGCCAGGGTGAAATTCCTCACAAGGTTTCACAGCCCCTTTGTGGTCCCTATATATCATTTATCCAGGACGAGAATCTAGCCCTCTTCCTCTCACACAGGCAACACTTGGCAGCAAAGTAAAAACATCTCACAAGCAAATACAATAAAATGCAACAGTCAATAAATGACAAAGGAGAGGTGGTTGGTTTGGGGCTGGTTTCTGGAGGCGTGGAAGTGTCTAGAAATGGTAGCTATTGATTTCTCACTTGCAGGCAGAACAGAGAAGATCACTTCCTGGGGGTTTTTATTATTACTTTGCTAGAAAATAATAACACAGAAGAGCCTATTTTCTTCTTAAGCTAAGTACCTGTCACATCCTACTTGGCTCTTCTCATTCCCCTCTAGTTTGGATTTGATTATTAGGAGATAACTTATGAAAAGCAATTTTAAAGGTTGTATGTTCATTTTTCCAAATGTTTCTTTTAATGGGGTCTGCACATTCTATGATGGCCTGGCTTTGTATTAAATAAATATAAATAGGCTGTCTGTGATACATCTTCAATGATCAGCTGACACCAATCTGATTATATGATCCATAAAAAAAGCTTTTATGCTTCCTGCAAACCAAGTCTTTCCTTTCCATTGCTGTTGTGGAACTTTATATGGTTTGTGCCTGCTTGCTATCGTCAAGGCTGCAATTTCAGTAGGTAACTCAGCAACACTACAAGTCAGTGAAAATGGCATTCATATTAGATTGTCTTAAGCTCTGTATATGCGTACATATACGCACAAGTGAATTTAGGGCCAGATTTAGACAGGTACTTCAGCACCTAAAGATGTGGATAGGTGCCTAATGGGTTTTCCAGAAGTGCCAAAGCAACATAGGTGCTCAACTCCCAGAGAAACCTAGACATCTATCAGCATCTTTTGGCATCTAAATCTCTCTCTAAATCTGTCCCCACCACATACCCCAGTGCTTTTGAAAGGTGCTAGCCTGACACACTTGGAGAACAAAACCCTCTCTTGATGCCCAGAACATGAACACCGCCTGCACTATTATGGCAGAGCTGTAGAGAATTTAATAGAGAATGAGGATGATAGTAAATTCTCATCTTCATTTCATAGCTAAGAGTCACCTTTTCATATGTGCCTTTTAAGAGGGCACTGGCAGGGCTACAATTAGAGCTGTCCATTTTTTTCTTTCCTGTTAGTGGGGAGCACACTGGCAGGTCAATCTGTCACTGTCTCTCAGTGTGAGAGGATAAGCTTTGGAAATACACAAGAACTCTGCTCTTCTGACATTACTGATAGAATTCTTGTATAACTCAATCCCATGTGAACAGACTGCTGTGCAGACAGACCATGGAGAGAGAGGCAACAACATGTATGTTTGCGCCTGCCAAGCAAAGAAACCACAACCCTGGACATGGGTCACATAGGAAAGGGCATTACACTGCTATACACAAATGGGAGGACGGGCATTACATTGTTCATGGTATGCTAGGCTGTACACAAATGAGAGGGTAAAACTAGCCTCTCCATGCAGGTATTAAGTTTTTTCTCTAGCCTAAGGCCATTGCTTTAGGGGCAGGAGGGCGGTAGAGGGAAGGTGGAACCATGGCCAGCCCTATCCACCAGCTAGCAGAGCTAGTCTGGAAAGAAGAGCCCATGTGGTGTATGCTCTGAGGGAGAGGGAATTCTGGGAGACACTAGTGGGGCAGTGTCTCTAAGGAACAATCCAGAACCTCAACTGAGGGAAAAAGTTCTGTGGAACTAGGGAGGAAACCCCAAAGCTTAAGTACTTATCTGTCCCCCAGCATCAAAGCATCTCAATTCACAGTTATTAGAGGATTTATCACAACTTCCCAGCAAGGAAGGACAGGGCTATTATCCCCATTTTACACTTACAGAACATACAGAGAAACTGGATGATTTACCCAAAGTCACAAAAGATACCTGTGGCAGAGAATTATTTGAGCTCCAGTCTCCAGATTCCCTGGACACCCTCAAAGACACCAGATCAACCTTCTACTCTTTCAACTATACTAAAAGAGAAAGAGAGCATGGTAGATCACCAAGGGTACACTTACATTGACAGCTAAAGTCAAGTTAAGATATGCAACTTCAGCTATGTTAATTGCATAGCTGAAGTCGAAGTATCTTGACTTCTGACGTTGTCTATACAGCAGGAAGTCAAAGGAAGAATACTTTTCCTTCAACTTCCCTTACTCCTCATGAAATGGGGGTTACGGAAGTCAGAGTAAGAAGCCTGTTATTTTGAAATAGAGAGCTTGCTGCGTGGACACATGCTCTGTTATTTCAAAATAACATGAGTTATTTTGAAATAAGCGTGCAGTGTAGACATAGCCCTAGAGCTGAACTAGCTGTTGCCAGTTTTACACTTGTATTGATTAATGGATAGGCTTGAAGTTTGACCATTTGTATGGTTACATTTTATGCCTGTCACTGTAAAAAAATGAATAGACTGCAAAATGACACCTGTTGGACAAAAATATTCAGTCCTCTCTCCTAGCCTTTAGAAGTGAGCAGGGTGTTTTGTGCTCCTGTAAACAAAACTAGTCCTTCTTTGCTTACAGTACCATGATGGTGTTACTAAGCAAGTAGCTAACATTTCTCCAGACAACAATTAATGAGCTAACCCTGTGGCTTTTGACTACTATAAAGTTAGCTATATAAAATGTGTAATTTGAAGCTGAAAATTCTAAGATTGTGAAGGAGCATAAATTATAGTTACAGAAAACATTTTTCTGTGCTCTGTCTCTCTTGACTGGCTAATTCACTTGGAAAGAATCAGGCATTCTGGCCATAAGGTAGAAGAGAATGAGCAGGGAATAGCAAGGGTGGGCCCACTAGTCTGTAACCACCTGAACCAGTGATATGTGAGTTTCCTCAGTCCAGTTCAATATTAAGGTCTGCATTGTGCTTTAGAGAGACAGCTGAGCACTGGGTGCAGATCAGAGGTGCATTGTGGGGAAGGGCTGCCTTTAGGGAGCTGTGCCAGCATATGCACACCCCGTCACAGGAGCAAGCCTATTCTGGGGTGAGGATGCCACCTAATTGGCCATGGGGTTATTAGCTGTTTTTTTAGTCTGTAAATACCCCTGGTCTCAGGGCAGCACAATGAGTCAGTTAATAACCTGGGTAACTGAGCAGTGTGGCCTACCAGCCAGAGTCAATAAACCACTCTGGCCTCAGGGCAGTGCGGCTCAATGACCAAAGTCAGTGAGTTGCTCTTGGGTCAGGGCAGTGCACTATAGTAGCCAGAGTCTATGAGTCACCCTTGGTTCAGGGCAATGCGGCCTAGTAGCCAGAGTCTATGGGTATGTCTAGAGTACATGCCTCTG
>JANRFK010001158.1:17744478-17764978 GCA_030068395.1 Apalone spinifera
GCCTATTTTACATGCCTCTGTTGGCAGAGGCATGTAGTCTAGACATACCCTCTGAGTCACCCTTGGTTCAGGGCAGTGCACCCTAGTAGCCAGAATCTATGAGTCACCTTTGGTTCAGGGCAGTGCAATTTAGTAGCCAGAGTCTATGAGATTGGGATTAGAGCCCTGGTAGGGGGGACCCGGGCCCCCCCTGCTCCACTGGGTCCCAACCCAGGGCTGTGTGAGCAGCAGAGCAGTCTACCGCTCTCTCAGTGGGGAATCGAGCAGAAACACGATGAAAGTACCTGGGTGGGAGAGGCTGCTCCTGCACCCTCCGTGGGTCACTTCCTACTGGTTCTGGTGGGGTGTCATCCCAAGTAGCTGCTAGGTCTCCTGGCTCTCTGGCAGTGGCTTCTCCCTGGAACTCCACTGGGGCTGAGTAGCGGCGCCTCCTGGCACCTCCATTCACTCCATCTGGAACACAGGCTGTTGCAGCTCTGGAGCTCTGTCTGGAGATCTTTCCCCTTCGCTGGCCAGCCCAGACTGAGATGTTCTCTGGCCTTTTATACTGTTCCAGCAATTGGAGCATGCCCAGTCTGGTTGAAGGGGTGGAACTTCCTCTGCCCACAGGGTTTTTACCCCTCCTTTTCTAGTGCGGGGTATGCACACCTGTCATAAAAGGGCCTGCATCCTATCTTTGCCAAACCAGTCCCAGCCCTAGACATAGCTCCCCTTAACCAAATCCAAACTGTCCTTCCACTTTGCAGATACCAGAAAGGATACTAGAAGTGTCCACTTTCCCCTTCTCTTGCACATCCACACAGGAGGCAAGTATAATATTCCTGGCATGATTAGCTCAACAGATGCAGTGACAGGATACAAATATGGTCAAACAGAAACACAAGAAGAAATTCATGATCAAAATTGAATTCTGTTCTCCATGAATTTATCTTGCAGGTGTGGGTAGCAGAATTCCTTCCCCACAGCTGGCCTAGAATGTCTGTGTTCTCTGGCAATCCATACACAGACTACACAGAGGAGAGAGTTGGCTGACTACTTATTGTTGGCTGACAGGACCCCATGTCTGGGATACAAGTAGAAGGGGGATGGATATGTGTTTCATTAATTTATCAAAATTTGGGCTAAGACTGGGGCCCAAAAGCAAACTTTTCTGCCCACACCAGTTGACATTATTCATTAAAGGATTTTCAAACTCCAGAGTCTAAGGATCAAGTGCAAAACTTTGGATGTGCACATGTAGAATAGCTAAATAGGTATCTGTCTGTTGTTAGAGTTGTGCACATCAATGGATATTCCATGTGCAAAATTACAGGTGCTTTGTAGGCGACAAATTTGAAGCCCTATTAATTGGGCTCTAACGTGATACTATAGGTCCCAATTCTGATCTCATCCACAGTGATGTAAGTCAAGAGTAACTCCAGTAAAATTAACTGAATTACTCTACATTTAAACCATTGTAAGGAAGAACTGAATCAGGCCTGACATTTTCAATTCGTCTATTCAATGTATTGGAATTATTTACTTAAGACACTGAAAAATTTTCAGCTTATTTCCATTAGATGCCACAGCACAACATTGTTCTGACTGTACATTTCTGTGAGCTTTTACCAGTATGAAATTCACGTCTTTTCTTTGTAATAAGTTTTCACAGCCTGCAACGCAGCCTTCACTATACAAATAATAATTGACTTCTGAAAGAGGAGGTATAAACACTGCATTGTGTGATTTGCAAGGCACTTTGCTAAATTTTTCTTTTGTGTAGAAAATTCTTAAGGCGAGCACTGATAAAAAGGAAGCATAAGGGCTCTGTGTTATTAAGAATTAAGATTTAGGACACAGACTGCATGTGCAGGGTGTCACAAGAATACAAAATTACACTTGAGTAAGAGTAAATATAGGTTTGATTCTGCTCTTGAGTACAATGGGGCCAAGCTGGAGTTATCCCACTCATTTCAATAGAGTTACTTTGAATTTGTGCCTTTGTAGATGTGGATAGAATTTGCACAAATATATAAGGTTTACATGCAATAACTTCACAGACCAGTGCACTTTTCACATCCAATACATTTTCAATCTGCATTTCAGAAGGCTACATACAACTCTGGATGTAGTTTATAAGATGTTTCCAAGACTAGAACAAATCAATACATTCGGAAGCTTCATAATCCACAATAGGCAAAAGCTATGGAGAAATAAGCTTGCCGATTAACACTGAGATGCAGCACAATGAACAATATTGTCCAAGACTACATGCCCAGATTTTGGCATATTTACTATATAGCATCCACTTTTGGGGTTGGGATTTAAAAGGAGCCTTCAGGAGCTCAGCATTGAAATCCCACTGTGGAAGTCTACGTGCATTAGCCTGTAATTCCCTTTGCCTACTTTTAGAAACTCCAAACTTGGTGACTGTCTTTTGGCACAAGTAAAACCTAGATGTAGGTGAACAAATTGGCATTCCATTTATCATTGGCTTTTCACAATGATCCTTTCCTACTCTCCCAACACACACACAAAACTCAAAACAACGGCATCAAAAATTTATAACTAAAGAACTAAGCCCATCATTAACTGCAAATAACACCCTTCCCATTGCTGTCTCAGCAAACTCAGGCCTGTATTTTGGCTTAATTTATTGCTACTGTGGTCACGCCAGTGATTAATCATTTTCAAATCCCAAAGAGCTGAAATTCTGCACATTGTGAATATAGTGAATTCTGTGGGTCAGATTCATAGCTGGCATTGCTCCTTTGACTTTAATGGATCTATATTGGTCTACACCCTATATTGGTCTAGCTGAGAATCTGGCCCTTTTAGTTTGATTTGAATTTGTTCCTTCCAGTCAAGAAGGAAACAAAGCCTGAGTTTATATTTATACTTCAGTATCTCTAACATCCAATGCAACAATCATAAAAGGTTAAGGCAACTGATCACTAGACACTCTTGCTTCATAAAATAAAAACCCAAAAAGGTTTAAATTCCAGTGAGACATTTGACTGTTAAAGAAAGGAATGCATTATGAATGCCATGGGTATCTAGGTCTGGCTCCAATTTACACAGTTTCATTTGTTCTATTGCCATAACCCAAGAATGCCAGACAACTAAAATTAAAATAATCTTAATACCAAGTAAAAGTTTGTTGATGTTGTTACCATGCAGCAACAAGGCTGTTCTCCATAAATGGGATGCCTTTGATACTGAGTTATAGTGCAAAAGGCACAGATGTGATGGAATGTGTGCAGTGCCTTGGTTACAGGGGAACATATGTTCACTACCATTCCCTTTGCTGAACTTTCATTTCTGGAGATAAGCAAAAATGAGTGGAATAGCCTTTTTGTACAAATACCAATCTTCTACTAATAGCATTCTTGTACGACTAGCTTGGGGAAATCTCATTCTACTGATATTGAGTGTGAATTATTGTATGTTAAAGGAGAAATCATTTAAATACATAACTTAATTGCAAAAAAAATATTTTTGCCAGGTATATTTTAGCATGATGAGTAAAGATGCAATAGATATAACAAATGTTCTAGTAGGATAAATAGATCAATGTTTTGTTACCTTTCACATCTTGTCAAACTGAAATTTACTTTGTTAAATTCATTTCCTTTAACAAGAGCCAATTTTGGAGGACTTCACTATGAATTTTCAGAATCTGATTTGCTGTGCAAAAACTACTCATTTAACAGAGCTATTCCTTTAACAGGAGTACCCTAAGTTGACTCCATGACATTATTATTTACACCACTGAGCAGCAGCAGAGGTTGGGGAAAGATGCATAAAGAGACAAGGTGAATATAAAAAAAGACACAATCAGCCAATTTTGCTGCATAAATATTTTTCAGAACTCAAATGTCTTTTTTTAATGTAAACTGTGCACAGAGGAAAGCATAAAACTTCAGTGATACAGGCCTTAAATGTTACTTCTACAGGGAGTTCCAGCAATTTACTGGTAACAGACTGAGCAGTGGGGTTAATGTAAAATACAGAGCTCATGGCAACATTTTTGTAAGGGAAAATATAAGTGAACCAAATTTATGAGCCCAGTTGCTTTTTAAAGGTAAAATAAATGGTGCTTCATAACTGACATTACATTTCCCTTTCTAAGCTAATTGCTATTGTTGTCTACAACACCATCATCAAGCAGCTCCTTTTTCTGACAGCAATAAGCTCTAATATCAATGTCAGATTGATATTACTTTTGATATCAGGTTTAGAAAATAAATGTGACTCATTCTTCAGCAAGGTCTAATCAATACCTGGGAAATTTGTATTCAACAAACATCCTCACTTTGCTTCTAAACAAATAATTTCATCATAAGCTGGTTCTCAGTAAAACTACAATAAGTTTTCACAATATATTACAGGAGCTATGGCTATTCAGTTCCAAATAATGGCTCCTTTGCTAGACAAGTAAATTGAAATTGATTTGTTTCAGCCTTCTATGCTAGAACATACAAAGACTGCTTACAACAAGCCTATTGACTTCTCCAAACAGTACTCAACTTTGCTTCCTCAAGGACTCATGGCAGAATTTTTTAAATCATCCCCCTCTACACTGTAACCTTTTGAGAGCCAAGACTCCATTTAAATGTCAGCTTCCAGGAATAATATCTATAAAAAGGAAATTAGAGACTAACTGCTTTATTTTGGAACAGAGTATCTAGTGTTTGATATAAGGAAAAATAAGAGAATTAAACACAAGACAGATAAATTAAATTGCTAAAGAAAAGATTCGTAAATCCAGATCCTCACAGATAGCTAGGCGTCTAAATACCTTGGAGAATCTGGGCCTTACTGAACACTTTATAAAACAACAATTGACTCAAACACCCAATTTTATACTAGAGAAATCTGGCATACTAGTTACAGAGTGGTACCCAGCACATATTGTATCTCCATACAAAGCTGTTCTGGACAGAGTACACGATTTTTCCATTGCAATGTGTACTGCATAGTTTCTTTTTTCTACAAGCAAGAATATTTTCAAACAAAAAGATTAGGGACATTATTAGCATAGTAGGAACATTAACACAAGAGAGACAAATATTGTCCACTGTATTTGGACAACCTGGAAATAAAAATCAACCTTCTATCCCATCTTTTTTTACCCCTCCCTTCTCATTTAAGTCTAATTAGTTACTTTATCCTGTGCATACAATAATTCAACCAAATAAAATCACTTTTGTGCCTGACTTTGTCAGTCTCTTTTATATTTCAAGAATCCTTGTAAAGAAAAATCTTACCGAATAGTTTATATCTGAATGCCCTCCAGAATGGTGCTTGACTTTGCATGTGTGGGTGTGGGTTGTTTTTGGTGTGGGTTTTTTTTTTTCAAATAGCTTATGGGCACCAATTTGTTCCAGTCTTTTTGGATTTTTATATAACCTTAAATAGAGCACCTCTAGGTATATCTACATTGCAATTAAAACTCCACAACTGGCCCATGCCAGCTGAGTAGAACAAGCTAACACACTATTAGAGATAGCCCTCCAGGGAATCAGCTGACCAGGAAAAGAACACTGCCTCATTAGCTGATGCACAGTGGTCTCTGCTCAGCCCTGTCCTAAGACTACCTGACATATATACACATTCTGTCTCCCTTTTTCCAACACTTCGTACAGAAGAAGACGAAAACATTTCAAAAATGATGAGGGAAAGGCAGGAAAGAAAACAAGTCACTGAAGAGGGAGGAAAAGGAAAGAGTTTGAGAATCTTGTCACTAGGTCATGAATGCGATGGGTGTAAAGGGATGCTGAGACTTTTGACTTCTTAAGCAGTATGGCCACTCTTCAAGCAGGATTTGGATCAGTGGTATTTGGACCTTTCTGCATTGTGCTCCATTAGCTGGCAATTAAGAGCGACATACCACATAACTCTCTCTTTGGGTAAGTCTAGACTGCAAGGCTATTTTAGGATACCAGAGGTATCCCGAAATAGCTACCCCATGTCCAACGAACACGTCCATTATTTCAAAATAATTTTTGAAATAACGGACATGCTATTTTGGCATCCCTGTAAACCTCATTCCACAAGGAATAAGGGATGTCTGAAAATGGTGCTTTATTTCGAAATTTGGCACCATGTAGACATGCCAAATTTTGAAATAGCCCACTTTGAAATTAAATCGAAATAAGATTCGTATCTTATTTCTATTTTAGAGTGCAGTCTAGACGTACCTTTCAGGACACCTTAGGCCTTTTGGTACCTTTGACAGAGTGACCTCCTTATAATGAAGGTTTTGGTCTCTGCCCTTTTGGCGTCATACCCAGTTGGCACTGTAGTCCATGAGACAACTTTGTAATTGGGGCCATGTGACAATTCAACTCAACACAGGGTTGTGAGCTCAATCCTGCAATGAAGTGAGTGTTCTCAATCCCTATTAACAATTCAGTGGCCATTCGGGCCTGACAGAATCTATAGGATCAGATCCATTGACCATGACGTCTCTTACTATGCTGGATAGATGTTCTCAGCGATATGTCATGTAGATTGGTACTACTGTGCCAGAAACTGACTCTGAAAGATTAACCAGTACTTTATGGGTAGGTGAAGATGCACCGAAGGCATCACAGATCACTTTCATGTGTATCAAGCCTTCCCTCTCTCTGCTTTACTTAGGCATTTAAACCATAGTACTTGAGCATCCCAGCTGGGTTTCAAACATAGTTGTTATGGTGTAAAGATATAGAGTAAAGTGCTAGTATTTTAAGGTTACATTCAAGTTTTAATTCTTAGTGCCTCAAAAAACTATGGTTTGGACTATATATTTAAACATCAAAATGAACTTTTGGCTCCATTGAAATCAATGGCAAACTCCCATTTGCTGCAACTGACGTAGGATTTCACTTGTGTATATCATTTTGAAGTCAAATTATTTTTGAAATATCAAGTTAATCTAACTTTCAATAAAACTGAATTTTGACATAATAAAATTTGAGGTTCTATTCCAATTAGTACTTTTCTTCATCCTAGAGCTATGCTGGGCCTTATCCTCTATGGTCATAATACTGACAGCAACTGTTGACCTAAGGTCAAATAACTATTGCATAGTTTAAATGTTGTCTTCAGTTTTTGTACTTTTCTGACTACTGATTCACTGGAGGTCATTCAAGGTATTTCACCCCTCACAAACACAGTTTTCCTGTCACCACTTCAGGTGAATTAAAGTTTTTTCCCTTTTCATTCCAAATGCACCTCTCTGTTCTAATATTTTTCTCTTCCCTCAGGTTTCACAAAAATAAACAGTCATTTGCTTTGCAAAAATGAACTCTCAGCTATTTAAAATTACTTCTTTTATACTACAGCCTAACTTGGACTCTCTCTTTTCTCATTTATTTCTCAGCTACTTCATTTAAAGAAGAAGTCTCCTTTATGACTGGAACCACTCTCATACTTTTAAAAGAGAGGAAGACATTTGATTCAAAATTGGTGGTGATGGAGTCATGCAGGTTTACTATTTTTTGTGTTGAATAAAACTGATGTGCAAAGATAGCAGCAGGCCATTTGCAAATACAAAAGAAGGCTCTTCATGGGCAGAAACAGACTTTTTTTGCTTTTGAGAGTCAATATAATGTTTTGCTAATTGATCTGAGAGTGCCAATTCTCATGCAAATACAAGGTCCTGGTCTTACGCCTGAGTTTTTAAAAGTGACAGTGATGTTGAGTTCCTTGTCGTAATAATTCTGAAAGGAGCTAGAAAGTGGGTGCCAATGTTTGAAAATCAGTCCACATTTAAAGTGTCTCATGTTAGATCCCCCAAATCACTAATCAGTCACTTTTGAAAATTTAAATCTTCTCTTTAAGGGTCACTCAGGGTTAAGGCCTGTGTTTCTTTCATCTGTAAGCAGAGTCAGGCTAAGTTCTACCCTGACATCTGGTAGTGAATTGTGGCAAGTTGTGCAAAAAGACTTCAGAGGCTGATCTTGTTTGCATAGGCACACCCACCCCCGCCTAATATGAGCCCTCAGCGGCCCAAATGGTCACTTTGGCTGCTGTGGGATCCCCAGTTTCTCTGTTATTTAAGCAGGGAGAATAAAATGTTGTTACCCTGATTATGTGAATCAAGGACAGTGGAACTGTTTTATGACTAAGGGATTCACCATCAACTAAGTAGCAGTCACTAGACAAGGGACATGGGTTCCAAACCCAGTGAAGAAGAGAGGCTGGAGACAGGTATTTGTACTTGGTGGTGGAGCCACCTTTCTGAGGGCCTGAAACACCAACTACACCCCTGCTTCTCTCCACTGTGGAATATCAGAGCTAATTTTGATGCCATAGGAGTCTAGTTACAGGCTGCTGAGCTGAATTCACTTTGGGCCAATGGTGCACCAGCACTGAGGCTCCCCTACTATGAGCTGAAATCACTAAAGAGCTAAAATTTACTGAGCACTGAACTCACTGAGTGCTGTGGGGGAGCCTGAAGCTATATTGCTGAGCTGCTGGCAGAGCAGCTGGCGGGAACGACCGGCGGGCAGTCAGTAGGAGCGGCAGCAGGCGGCCAGCAGAGCAGCTGGTGGGAATGACTACCGGGACAGCTGGTGGAGTATGTCAGAGTGACTCGTGTTAAAGGCTGCAGCAGAACCCTACAGAGAGGCGGGGCTGTCGGCCTCGGACCATGTAAAGTGCCCCTTATCAATCGCCTGCCCCCCCCCACCATTCCACCCAGGTGACTTTTGGGGTGTGGGACTTCGGGTGATTCTGGGCGGCGGTGGGTCTTTGCTCATGGTTTGGTCTTTGAATCCTAGTTGTGGTGTTTTCCCAATTTAATGCTGATGTCAGTTACCTCATGTTATTAAAGATTTGCTGCTATACCAAGGCCGTGCTTGTGAGAGGGGAAGAATTGCCTCTTTGAGGTGCCCAGAGGTGTGTGTAAGATGGGGCTCGAGCCGGTGCTGCATTACGTTGTTGGGAGGGGACCCCTAGGTACTGAACCCGGCCCTTGCTGCTATTAACTCAGCCTGGCAGAAGGGTTACATATCCCAACTCTTCATTTACAAATCACTGTTCCATCTAGCCTCTTCAGGAATGATGCAGCTATAAATGTCTAGGGCAGACTCCAACGAGAGCTGAAGCTTAAGGATTCCTGTGGAAAGACCTAAGAGAAAACATAAGGCTGAGCCCAATTTTTCATCAGAAAACTTCAAGACTTGCCTTTTTAGCAAAGGTTTCTGACAATAACCAAAGGATAAAAATGAGGGGCAAAAATCCTGATTCACTTGAAGCCAGTCACAAAACTTCTATTGACTTCAATAGGGGTGAGATTTCACCTAAGTAATCACAACAAGAGAGAAACAAAGTAATAGTAAAAGAAGAGGGAGGGAGACAATAGGCAAATCTACTGAATATAGGAACCAAGTATACAATAGACATCTCTGGGCATCTTAATTACTGTATTTGCTAGTAAATTAGAACACTGACGGGTCCCTTAGGAACACCATAAAAAGATACATTTACTTCACATGATTTTTGTCTCTCTTGGTACATCAAGATGATAAATGAACCAAAACAGTGTGTCGAAACACTAAAAACCTTGGGTTTTTTTAGACCTGATACTGTAGCTTGAACTCACGTCTAAACAGAAATATTACAAACCTCAATACAAACCCCAATTTCAAGGACTATTCCAAAACTACTAACTTCACAGGATTGTTTGTTTATTGCAGATCCTCTGATATTCTATTAAGTATCAGCAGTATTATCAACTCATCTAATTTTATCAAGCAATTTGTAGTAGTTGATGTTTCTAGCCCAGCTGCTAAAATCAAGGGATATCATGAAAAATCTCAGCTCTCATTAAAAAAGAAAGCATCTAGCCCACATGTTGGCAAAGAAAATCCTGAACTCAAGATTTTTGGTGATGCTGTGTCAAAGAAGAGTAACTCCCCAGCAACAAACACACATCACTATCACAAAGTTGGGGGAAAATGTTGATATGATTTGCTTGAAAAGACACCAAGTACAATTATAGTCAAATATGAATTAATTAATATTAATAACAAAAAATAATACTATATATTAACAATGAAGTCTATAACTATAACTGACCATAAATTAAAAGAAATCTTAGTACTACTCAAGCGCAACAGGTTTGATGTTTCCACCCTTTCTCCATCAAATTTGTCAGTTCTCTATATAAATCAATCTTTTAACAGTATCACACTTGAAGGGAGAAAAATCTTAATGATCAGGAGGCAGCTCCTTCAAGGCGTCAACTGCTTAGCCCCTTCAGGTGTTAATTATTTTAAATCCAGTGTTAGAATTAAACATGGGACAATATTGCAATACAGTTTATCAGTGTGATAGTAAGCAACACAAATATAGCTTAATCCTAGCAAAAGACAATTAGTGTATCAGAATGCTACCGCTCTCAGTTTTCACACTGAGGCACAAAGAGAGGGCTTGCCATTTCTTTTTGGTAACTCCCCAGCAACAATATTGGATTGTGAACTTTCAAACATTTATTTCAGAATCTGGTGGTTTAATTCTGATCTCACAGAATCAAAGTGTTACCATTTCCTACTGAGTATATTAAATAATCAGGGTAAAGGCAGCAGCCATTCTTGAGAAAATATTAACCCTTTGTCATTAGAATCATAGAACACTAGAACTGGAAAGGGTATCCAGAGGTCAGTCCAGTCGCCTGCCCTCATAACAGGACCAAGCACTATCTAGATCATCCTTGATAGATGTTTATCTAACCTGCTCTTCAATATCTCCAGAGATGGAGATTCCACAGCCTCCCTAAACAATTTATTCCAGTGTTTAACCATCCTGACAGCTAGGAAGCTTTTCCTAATGTCCAACATGAACCTCCCTGACTGCAGTTTTAGCCCATTGCTTTTTGTCCTATCATCAGAGGCCAGGCGAACAATTTTCCTCTTTCCTCCTTGTAACATCCTTTTAGATAATTGAAAGCTGTTATAAAGTCTCCACTCAGTCTTCTCTTTTCCAAATTAAACAAACCCAAGTCTTTCAGGCTTTCCTCAAAGGTCATATTTTCTAGACCTTTAATCATCCGTGTTGTTCTTCTCTGGACCCTCTCCAATTTCTGCATATCTTTCCTGAAACGTGGTGCCCAGAACTGGACACAATACTCCAAATGAGGCCTAATCAGGGCAGAATAGAACAGAAGAATTACTTCTCATGTCTTGCTTACAACACATGTTAATGCATCGCAAAATCAGGTTTGCTTTTTTTGCAACAGTGTCTCACTGTTGGCTCATATTTAGCTTGTGGTCCACTATGAGCCCTAGCTCTCTTTTTGCAGTACAGTAGAGTCTCAATTTTCTGACCTTCACTTATCTGACATTCTTCTTATCCATAAGACTTGTTATCCTATCAAAGAAAGCTATCAGATTGGTTTTACATGATTTTTTCTTTACAGATCCATGCTGGCTATCACCTTGTTATCTTCCAAATGTTTGCAGATGAATTCCTTAATTATTTGCTCTATTATCTTTCCTGACACAGAAGTTAAGCGAATTGGTCTGTAGTTTCCTGGGTTTTTCTTATTTCCCTTTTTATTGATGGGCACTGTATTTGCCATTTTCTAGTCTTCTGGAATCTCTCCCAATTTCCATGACTTTTCAAAGATGATAGGTAATGGCTCAGATACCTCCTCAATCAGCTCCTGGAATATTCTAGGATGCATTTCATCAGGCACTGGTGACTTAAAGACATTTAACTTCTCTAAGAAATTCTTAACTTGTTCTATTTCCATTTTAACTTCTAAACCTACCTCATTTCCACTAGTATTCACTATGTTAGGCATCCAGTCACCACCAACCTTCTTGGTGAAAACCAGAACAAAGTCATTAAGTACCTCTGCCATTTTGGCATTTTCTGTTATTGTTTCTCCCTCTTCATTGAACAATGGGCCTACCCTGTCCTTGGTCTTCCTCTTGCTTCTAATATATTTGTAGAATGTTTTCCTGATACCCTTTATGTCTCTAGCTAGATTAAGCTTATTCTGTGTCTTTGCCTTTCTAATTTTGTCCTTACATACTTGTGTAATTTCCTTATACCCATCCTTTGTACTTTAACCAAGTTTCCACTTTTTATATGACTCCTTTTTTATGTTTAAATCATTTAAGAGCTCCTGCTTAAGCCAAGGTGGTCTCTTGCCATGCTTCCTATCTTTCCTATGCAGTGGAATAGTTTGCTCGTGTGCCCTTAATATGCATAGCTGGATTTGGTTTACCTTAAGACCAACCACCACAGCGTCTACACTGCGGGAGGCCAATGAGAGCACACAGTCCTGGTGATTTCACTTTCTCCTCACAGAATGAGGAGTACACAATATCAGCAGGGGCTGCTCTCAGCGTTCGACTTGGAGGTCTGCACTAGACCCGCTAAATCAAAAGCTAAAAGATCGACCTCTGGAAGTTTGATCTTCATAGTATAGACGAGCCTTTTATCTTGCTCTTCTCTCTTCTACCATTCCTTAGAATCATAAGCTCAATGATTTCATGATCACTTTCACCCAAGCTGCCTTCCACTTTCAAATTTTCAACCAGGTCCTCCCTGTTTGTTAAAATCTAATCTAGAATAGCTTCCCTCAGTAGCTTTCTCAACCTTCTGAAATAAAAAATTGTCTCCAATGCATTCCAAGAACTTACTGGATAATCTGTGCCCTGCTGTGTTATTTTCCCAATATTAGATATCTAGTTAGCATTGAATATGCTTCTGCTAGTTACATCCTTACCAATACCATAGTCCTAACATTCTGTGCAGATCAGTGAAACATTATCAGCACAACTATTACCACAAAGGGCCAGCAATGAAGGAGTTAAGTATTCCACTAGTAAGAACTTCTACAATGTGCAAAATACTATTCTCTTCTCCAGTTTGTCATTCTTTTGTATTTTAATATTTACCCGGCTGTTTTATTACTGGGTGTCTCCATTAAGACTCTTCACATTTAGACTAAAAGTTCAGCATAAACTCAGGGTCACTGTTTACAGTTTGTCAATGCTCTCTAAGCAAGCAGTCTTATTGCTTGGAAGTAACTGTGAATGTTAAAAGGCACAATGCTAGCATAATCAGGAAATGAAATACATAACTCTAAAAATATCCCAGTGATCTATGCAAGTAGTCACATTGTCTGACAAATTCAATTAAACCTGTCATACATCATTCCCCACAGTGTTACTGATAGAGACGTAGAAGTATCGAATTTTAATTATTCGGCTAATATTGATCCCACAACAACTGGTGAGAATCATTTCAAGCTGTCAGTTCCCCCAGGAGACAACAGCTATTATCTAATTATAACTCACACAGTGTCATTTGATAAAAGGTTAAGGTTTTCTCTTTTACAAAATTTTGCAGTAGGATTCACATGTATAAATCAGAGTGACATGATTGTCTGTAACTTGTAATTATTTTCTTGCCGCTGAGCAGCTATTCTGTTATAAGGAAGAACCCAAAAGAGTGAATGCTAGTGTAAGCAGTGTTCCTCTGGCTAAAACAAGGGACAGGGAATCAGAACCTGTGCTTTCTATTCCACGTTGCTCTGGAAAAGTATCTGCACCTCTCTGTGCCTCTGATTAAAACAATATTCACAATACCCATCCTGGTTAAACACTTTGGCCCAGATAGTCAAAGGTGTTTAGGCACCTAATGCCTCTTGATGTCAATGGGTGTTGGGCACCTAATTACCTTTGAGGAGCTGGACCTTTGAGAAGCTCAGAGGAAAGCTACTGCTACTTACCATAAACTAGCTGGTTTTGCTTTCACTCTGTGCTACCCTTTCTCTGCCCCTGAATCCTCCCCTCACCCCAGACTGAAGTGTGCCCATAGAGAGGACAGGTCGGTGGCTAGCACTGGCTGTTTTCCTTCATTCCATTCATCAAAATACTTAAACACTAGCTTATGTGATGGCTGACATCTCAGCTCACAGGCTGGGAAATTAATCTGAGTGAAAAGCAAGAGTTGCTGCAGCTTGAGTTAAACAGCCAAGGCTCCATGGCTGACACTAGACCAGACACACTGCCTCTGCCCAGCAAATCACAAGGAGACCTGTACGCTCACCAACAGCTTACACTAAAGCAGATGAGCCATCTATTGACATCACAGTGTTATCTCCATTTTACAGTTAGGGAAGCAGCGATACTTCTCCAAAGTGGAGGATACAGGAAAGCAGAAGAGACTGACTCCCTAGCTCCTGCTTTAGCCAGAAGAACCCATAACTTAGTCATGGATTTGCTCTGAGAGCTGTACCTTGTTAACCAAATGGTTTCAACTCTGAATGACTTTTAAAGCTAAGTACCTGCATGTGTCTTTTGCTGAACTGAGAATTCAAGTTCTTTTGCCAGCCTTTCCATACTAGCGATCATGCTCACAGATTCTAAGGGGTTTACTCACATGAGTAATTGTGAATCCTGTGGCCTTTAGGTGCTCTACAAAGAAAATGTATTATTATAGACACCTGATATTTAAAAATGTGTTTTTCATTTTAGATAATAATAATAATAATCCTGTATGAAGTTGTAGATGCTGTAATACATATTCATTACTAGAAAAATACTCAGCAGCATTAAAATAACTATTCAGAAAGGAACTCCACCAGCTAGCCACCTACAAAAAAAACTCCTTTCCATCCCTCCTCATTTGGGGCACTTCCCTTTGCCCTCTCCAAAAGCCCAATCAAACCATCGATTTGCTCCACTTGCCTGGACAGCCCCCAAATCTGAGCTATTTTGGACTGGGGAAGTAAATTGCAGTGGAGCCCTCACTGATAATACCCCATCTGCCAACCTCTCCCTTTAATAACTACACATATCTGTCTCAAGCTCCCCACTGCTGACCACATGATGGCACCAAGAGAGAGGTGACAGGTCATTTATCACTTTATACAACATAACTAACACCTGAAACTCCACCGAGACTAATGGTGAAGATCCCAGTGCAAGGAATCAAAAGCTAATTCTTTACTCATAATCCAACAGCATATGGCAAACAGCCTTCCCTGTACACAGAAGTACATTGATATAAAGGGAAGAGTGATAAAGCACCTGATCATTGCTCCCTAGAAGCTGCAGTGATGGGCTATAACAAATGTGCCATTCAGTACCACTCGGGGATTCCCCTTTTTTCCCTTGAAGTTTATGATTCAGAAATAAGGATAAAATAAATGATTGGCGACAAATGGCCTAACTTGAGACCATAAAATCCAAAAGGGGAGGTTCCATATTTAGAAACCTGTAGTTATGCTCCTCTAGATTTGAACTTTACCAGATTGTAAAATACCGCTATTAATTCCAGGACTAATTTAGAAACCAATGAAATTTTTAAGCTGAAACAAAAGACATTTTGGAAAAATCATGTTCAAATGAGAAACATACACATGAAAGATCTATCAGTTGGTACTTGTTGTAGCCTGTAATGCTGGCTGAGTGGGCTATGGGATTTGCTTTATTCCATTCAAGGATATTTGTCTATGAAGTTACTTGAAATGGAGAGCACTAAAAAGGAAGGGTTTCTGATGTTCTGCAGGGAGATTGCATTATAACCAAACTTTTTTGATGTTCCCTATACTGAATCTCATGGGCAAAAGAAGATACTTTAAAACACTGGCCAGAGGTGAACCACTGGGTCACAGTTGTGTGCTAATTGGTACACATGCAGCCAGTGGGCCACATGGGGTGTATCTAGACTACAAGGTTTTTAAAAAAAAAATGCCTTTTTTTGAAAAAACTTCCCCTGCATCTAGACTGCTGCCGCGTTCTTTTGAAAGTAAATCGAAAGAACGTGGCAGTTTTTTCGACCATGGAAAACCTCATTTTACGAGGAAGAACGCCTTTTTTCGAAAGTGCTATTTCGAAAAAAGGTGTTATGTAATGCAAACTGTGCTTTTTCGAAAGAGAGTATCCAGACTGCCTGGGTGCTCTCTTTCGAAAAAGTGGCTTGCTTTTTCAAAAGTACTGGTTGTAGTCTAGATGTTCTTTTTCAAAAGAGGCTTTTTCGAAAGTATCTTTTGAGAAAGCCTCTTTTGAAAGAGGCTTGCAGTCTAGACGTAGCCAGGTTGAGAACTGCTACCATAGGTTAATATCAACGTTAGTCATTTCTTATAAGAAGCATTAGCAAGGAGACTCTGCAGAGTAGAATACAACACCATGAGCCTTAGGCCCTTTCTACACTATCATGTATGTCAGCAGAACTTATGCTGCTCACAGCATGTGAATGAACCAACCCCTACACAACATAAGTTACACCAACGTAAGTGTGGGCGGGACAATACTATGTCAATGGAAGAGCTGCTCCTGCCGATGTAGCTTCTGCCCCTCATGTAGCTGATTTCACTGTGCTGATGGGAGAGCTTTTTCCTGTCAACACAGAGTATCTTCACAAGATGCACTGCAGTGTAGACATGCCACACATTTCCAAACGCAGCTAGTGATTTAGAATTATTTGGTATTCAGTGTCCAGTCTGAGATAACATTTTTAGAAGCTGTTGAGCATCTGCTGTCTGAAAATCAGGTACCTTTAAAGGGGTTTAAGGATGGGTGCCCCAGAATTGAGGCACAAGCACCAGTGGGTTTTGAAAATTTAGGCCTAGGTTTCATTCTGTTTCTGTTCTTCTACTGAACTACCACGTTACAAATCACTCTACTTTTTTGTGTCTGCCCACCTGTAAGATAGAGAGGCTATTACCTCAAGGAGCTGTTATGAAAATTAATGTTCCTGAAACATTTTTCTTCCACCTTCCTAACATGGAAATGAAGGCAGGACATTTTTTTAAATCCAGATTAATGGCTTGCCCTCAAAACTCTCTCCGTAATCATGGCAAGCAGGCCTGTGCTGGTCTGCCTTTTACATTCTCCATGCCAATTATGTTCCTTTCCAGCAGTCTCTTGTGTTACTTTGACTACCTTCCTTCCCCCTTTCCTCCCCTCCCCCCACAGCTACTTCAGTTTTAATATTTTTTTAAGTCTCACTTCCCCCCCCCTCAATTTGCTTATCACCACCTTTTCCAAAGTTCCATTCTCTGATGGCCAGTATTCTCTGGCTTAATTTAAATTTAAAGTAATATGGGGCAAAGGTGTTGGGTGGAGAACCTAGGAGACTGACTTTCTCTATTCACAGAAGGCTAAAACATGAGTCATGGTTCTAAACTTTTCCCAGCCTACTTTGCTGGTGTGTCTCCTCTCCAAAGTAGATGGGCAACCCTAGCTCACTCCCAACAGACCAGTCACGTTTTGTCTTCTCAAACTGCCCCAAAGTTTTCCAGTTGTGATGAGGACACTCTTCTGATAGGAGCTAGACTAAAAATGAAGCACTACTTAGATCTATCAGCTTTTTTTAAAAAAATTAGCCACTTCCCAAATCTGAATCATCTTAGAGACAGAAGTTAGTGCATCCCATCACCACTTCCTTGAGCCACCTAGTCTTTCTATAGCAACTCTTTTCAAACGTCATTCCAGAAATATTCCTTTTTATTCTTTTCTTTATGACTTGTTTTAAATCCTATGTGGTTAGCATTCCTCTTTTCTCCCGATCTACATTATGCAATATGTTTGAATTAAGATACACAGCTTCAGCTATGTTAATTGCATAGCTTAAGTTGAAGTATCATAACTCGAATTTTGACAGAGTTAAGGGAGCACACTCTCCCTTCGATTTCCCTTACTCCTTGTGGAAGCAGGACTACAAGCATTGACAGGTGTGCCCTCTCAGTTTGAATTAGTGTGTCTTCATAGACCCACTCATTCAAACCCCGGAAGATCAACTGCAGCTGCTTCGATCTTATCTACAGTGTAGATGTGGCCTTAGAACCTGCCAACCAGGCACAATGACTCTGATCCAAAGAAGTGGGGAGGATTCTCTGAGACATAGTCCATAGCCTCATCTCCATACTGAAACATTTCAAATGACACAAATAAATAAGCAATAGCTGCAGGTGGATGTGATTTTGGATGAAGGTTGAAGGCTAAAATAAGGTTCTCTCTAGTAATGTTCAAGGAACAGTGGACATGTTGAACAGTAGCAGAAAAATACAAAACATCATGATAGTTTTAAAAATATCTGGAATCATTATAAAGAAACCCAAACTCTAAGCTCTCTGGATATTTCTAAATTCCAGCTACATTGATCAGTTGGAAAAGGTTATAAATTTAAGGGCTCAAATTATCCTTACCAATTGATTACATTTCAAAGGTCACTTACAGAACAGCAGGTCTAGTAATGGCAGCTCACAGGTGTGCATAAAATCAGCATCTAGCCAAAGGTAACAAACAAGAGAGTGATTAAATAAGGATTATAAAATGTTTGACTGGGAGAATTTTCCCAGAGATAAACTATCCATCAGATCCCTTTTTACATCTGAATGTGACATCAGATCCAGGTAAAGACTAACACATTTTCTTGCCAGGCAAACACTTGACATTATATGTCATGTAACTAATTTTTCTACTTCAGGTTTTTTCCTATAGAATTTGAACTGCCAGCTAACTATGGGTTTTAAAACCTTCTCTACAGTATCATCATTCTAGGCAGCACTAAGGGAGGAGGGTGCTGCACTGCAGCTGGCACTGAGGGCTGCCTGGAGCCAGCATGATGCACTCCAGGGAGTACAAAGGGCTGTCCGCCCTGCCCCTTCTAGGAATGCACAGCTATTGCCCCCACCTTGCCCAGGAGCCCAGGCTGTTGATGCTCCTGATCCTGAGGGACATTGGATGCAATGGTAGAAGTCAGCCTCAACCCTAGGAGGTGGTGGGTTGGAATCACTTATTTTCTCCCTTGCCAAGGGATGTGGTAAGTTCTCCATTGTTTGAAGTCGTACACATCCAGAGTGTATTTTTTCTAGAAGAAATGCTTTGTTTCCACTGCAAGTTATTGAGATCACTGGAGGAATTACTGGGTGAAGAGCTGGTAATGCTGAATGCCAAACTAGAAGGTTCCTTCTGACCATAAAACATTGGGCTCTATAAACGGTATACAGGAAAGATGTTCAGGAAATTATTTTCCCCTACTAAGAATGTAGATTAAAATGATTGTATGTTCATTTTCATCACAAATGTTCTTCAGAATGAAGGCTGAGGGGATATATGATTGTTCTCTATAAATATATCAGAGATAAACACCAGGGAGGAAGAGGAGTTATTTACATTAAGAGACAGTGTTGAGACAAGAACAAATGGATATAATCTGGCCATCAGCAAGTTTAAGATTCAAATTAGAGAAAAGCTTCCAACCATGAGAGGAGTGAAGTTCTGGAACAGCCCTTCAAGAGGAGTAGCGGGGCAAAAAACCTAACAGGTTTCAAGACACAACTTGAGAAGTTTATAGAGAGGTTTATAGAGAGGGTCCAGGGGAGGGCAACCAAAATGGCTAGGGGGCTGGAGCATATGACCTATGAGGAGAGGCTGAGGGAGTTGGGTCTGTTTAGTCTGCAGAAGTGAAGAGTGAGGGGGGATTTGATAGCAGCCTTCAACTTCTTTGGAAGGGAGGTTCCAAAGAAGATGGAGAAAGGCTGTTCTCAGTAGTGACAGATGGCAGAATAAGA
Source organism: Apalone spinifera (assembly GCA_030068395.1). NCBI lineage: Eukaryota > Metazoa > Chordata > Testudines > Trionychidae > Apalone > Apalone spinifera. Next base: position 17,763,989 of record JANRFK010001158.1, read on the forward strand.
AACAATGGTCTCAAGTTGTGGTGGGAGAGGTCCAGGTTGGATATTAGGAAAAACTATTTCACTAGGAGAGTGGTGAAGCACTGGAATGGGTTACCTAGGGAAGTAGTGGTATCTCCATCCCTAGAGGTGTTTAAGTCTCGGCTTGACAAAGCCCTGGCTGAGTTGATTTAGTTGGGATTGGTCCTGCCTAGAGCAGGGGGCTGGACTTGATGATCTTCTGAAGTCTCTTTCAGATCTATGATTCTATTATTCTAGGTATTATGAGTCTGCCTACAACGGCATGGGACTCATCTGAGACTTCTAGCAGCAAATACCCTTAGATGGGACACTCATTGGGAATGGCTCTGAGTTACTACAGTGTCTGGCTGGTGGATCTTGCAGATGTGCTCAGGGTTTAATAATACCATATTTGGGACCAGGAAGGAATATTTCCCTATATGAGGTTGGCAGAGACTCTGGTGAGGGGGTGTCTTGCTTTATTCTACAGCATGAGGCACAGGACACTGGCAGGTTTAAATTAGAGTAAATAATGGATTCTTTGTCACACGGTGTATGAGGACCTCTGGTTTGAGGACTTCAGAGGCTAGGGGTCTACTTCAGGAATGGATCGGTGAAGTTGCATGGCCTGAGATGTGCAAATAAGACAGGCCACTACAGTTGGAGGGCGCTGTGTGCCAGGGCACTGTTTGCATTCCTCTAGGACTGGCTCTGCTGTCCCAGACATGTGGCCCTTCTATCCACTGCAGATAATCACCTCATCCAATGTTGCTACAACCTTGCCTACCTTTTCCCCTACCTTTTCTCACAGACATAGCTCCCATCTTCAGGACATGCTACCCTCCTCATGAAGTCACAGCCATGCAGTCCCAATTAAGGGACAGCCAATGTTCCAGCCACCCCAGAATCCTCCATGGTGCTAATGTTCCATTTTCCTATACCTTATGGCTGTGTCTACACAGGCCCACTTATTCCGGAAAATCAGCCGCTTTT
>JANRFK010001158.1:17768278-17807711 GCA_030068395.1 Apalone spinifera
TTCATTTTAGATTTAAATAGCATGAATAAAAAACAGACCATTTATTTCAAAACTTATAATTAAGTATAAACTTATAATTCAAAACAAAAATTATAAACACGTGATTTTAATTTTATATATCGCATAATTTAAAAATAAAGTGTTTATCAGAGTGTGTAAGTAAGGGCTGAGGATAGCAAGTGATGGACAGGAGGAGAATAGAGAGGGCGGGGCTTCAAGAAAGAGGCGGGGCTTCAAGGAAGGGGCGGGATGGTAGATCTTCACCTGTTCTGAGATTTAAAAAGTGATCTTTGGTGTAAAAAGGTTGGAGACCACTGGTCTAGACAGTATTTGGTCCTGCCATGAGGGCAGGGGACTGGACTCGATGACCTCTCGAGGTCCCTTCCAGTCCTAGTATTCTATGATTCTGTGATTCTACCTCTTAAAGAAGGGCTTGGCCAAAGGACTGATCATGACAATTCCTTTTGCAAGGGGCAGAGACAATAGCAGACCCTGTACCCAGCAGAGGAAAGGACTGAGCAGCTTCCTTCATGTGCCCCAAGAATGTGCCTTGTCCCTTAATCTCCTGAAATTCCAATTCTACACGCTGTCTATGGAGAATACCATGGCTCAGAATCCCATCCTGTCACAAGCAATGTCACAGTTTGCAGCAGCAAAAGCATCCCGCTGAACAACATTTTGTATTTGTTCTTATTTGTTAGTTTTAGTGTTTAGTTTTGATACTTTATTATTTTAAAAAATTGAATAAAATGTTGTGTCTTTTTGTAAATTTATGAAAACTTTTGAGATTACCGCTTCATTGCTGAAATGTTCATTAATACTGGTACATACTTAAAGTCAAGGGGCGCCAACATTCAAGTTTGCCGAGGGCACCATTTTCCCTAAGGCCAGCCCTGCTGTTGTATGTCTAGGCACTTCAAATTAATCATAATAATGATAATGATAGGCAATAAGGAGACCTATGACGATACATAAAAGAAGTTGCCGTAAGAGTGGACAAAATAATTTTACAACCTAAGTATAAACAGCACTTGCACTGAAATAGCAGTCTATAATCAAATTACTATATCAGACCATGGTACAGATATTGGGCCCATAGTCTCTAACATGATCCCAAACAGTATCCCAAATAGAATTTCTACATCTAGAGTCTTCTCACTCTCTAACTATAAAACAAGATAATTTATTGAGTCTACTTATCTTTATGTCATTATTCACCAACTGAGACCAAGGAGCCAAATTCTACCCTCAATAAGAGCAGCCACTTCCCTGTGGCCAATGTGTGAATGTGGCTAGATTTAAACCCTATTTACCTGGAAGCTAATGTTGAGAAATTAACTGGTTTTCCAAGAGCCTCAGGAAGAAAGATTGCATGGAAATTAGGGCATTTTTCCAAACCAGTATGTTTATTTGAATGATCAACAATCTTGTTAATAAAAAGCACTGAAGATAGCTGAAGAATACTTCTAAAACTTGCCAACACAACTGCAGAATGTAGAGCAGTCACTGATTAGCAGTCCCATCCCTTGTTCTAATGGTGTGTAAGAAGTAGTTTCTTAACAAAGCTGCAAATGACTTTTCTTCAAAATAAACATAGGCTCTGTATGCTAAGCACATGGAGCTTGGTCCTTATCTCAAACACACTGGAACACCAATGCCTACCCTTTCTTCAGGCTATATGTTAAAGAAGTATTGTGCTACATTTAAAAATCACCAGATGTATTCTCTGCAAAGTCTTTTAAAACTTCAGAGAAAAAGGAGTCTGCTTTTTTCTCTAAAAGATAATGACTGAGATGTTAAAAGGGACATATAATACCAAGAGTATATTTGTCCAGGAAGCTGGCTGGTTCATTTGAATATTTGCACAGCTTCAATGACAAAGCTCCTTCAGTGTTTCTTCTGCATTTTCAGATCAGAAACAAAACATCAAGTATTTCAGCAGCCTAAAACCACAGCAAATAAACCCAGTACTCAGAGGACTTCAGATTTATTTAAAAACACACACAGAGAGAGAACAAAGTTTAAAATCTCTGGGTTTGGAAGGAGGCAGAGAAAGGGGTTTGGTAATTGACTAAGGGAATATTTTTGTGACATTTCATGCCATATTGCAGCAGAGGTTGAGCAAAGCAGCATGACCCTAGGAATTATCCCATGTGGATGACCAAAACACCTACCATTCTGGTAGAGATATTTTAACAGAGGTTACCACATTATTGTAGTCATTGGATTTACGCCAACAGATGCATTTAGCTCAATATTCACAGATTAATCAAATAGTTACAAAGGATCATAGATTTTCTCCCTCCAACTGTCTGCATATATTAATAAGAAAATGGCTGTTTCCTACCAGTTTAAGTTTACTGGTGGGACGGGATGGGCTATGATGAATCCTGACGCCTAGAGTAAAAACAGAGAAATGAGAGTGCATTTGTATCAAGCTAACTTTCCCCTGCTTGACAAGTTAGATATTCAACTCACTGAGGTATGGAGAAAGGTTATGGATGAGGTCCCAGCAGCTTGTCCTTCAATCAGTTTCAAAGCAGAAGTTTTGAGTCTCTGGGGATTTTGCTTTTAAAAGAGTAATACCCATGGGAAGCATTTCTGTTTGCTCTTTGTCCATATCTTCTAGCAGTTTCAAAGGAAGTTTTGGTTGGGCAAAGCCAGGGGTAGGATGGGCTCAGGCCCATCTTTTCCTTCTCCCTCCCCACCCAGAGTGTGTGTGTGTGGTGGGGCGGGGAAGGCGGGGAAGAAGGGTAGAAAACAGAAGAGTGATATGAATGGCTCTGATTTGTGCCCATCCTCATTTCTGATTACATTTAAATCCCTAAGAGCTAGATTGCATGAAAATCCCTCAGTAAGGGCTATAAGGCAGTGTAGTCTGTTGGAGGCTGTGGCCTTTCCCTCTCCTTGTACATGGGCAGCCAGTCCAGTCCATCTTCTCAGGTCACTACCGCTCACCGGACATGGGGAATCAGCAAGGTGACTACAGCCATAAGATTGGGTCTCTGGTCAGGGCTAAACAATAAGCACAGTCACAGATTCCCCATCCCTAGTCGGGGCGGGGCATCAAGACAGTTTAGGGGCTCGGGCCTGCCCTGAGGCTGAGCAGTAAACAGTCATTCAGCCCACACCTTTGCTCAGGGTGGGGCAGCAAAGTGTTGAGGAGCACAGGCCTGTGCTTAGGCTGAGCAAACAATCAAACCTCTTCACTCCAACAAGTGCAGGCTTCTGGCCTAAGAGAGGGGGAAACTGCCACTCACAGACTAGGGTAACAAGGAGGATGCAGGCCTGCCCACTGTACTGTGCCCAGCCCAGGGCCCTAAGGGTGTGTATATACTAGAGGGTTTTGTCCACAAAAGTGGCCTTTTGTCCACAAAACTATACTTGCATCTACACTACTGCCGAGTTCTGTCAACAGTAGGTCTGCAGAACGTGGCAGTTTTGTCGACAGTGGTAAACCTCCTTTTACGAGGAAGAATGCCTTTGTCGACAGAGATCTGTTGATAAAAGGTGTGTGTGGACGCAGAGAGCCAGTTCTGTCGACAAAAAAGGCCTTCAGGAAGAAGCCCTGGTGGATAGCCTAGCCCTTACAGGTACAGCACCTCTGTGGTTCCTGGCCGCAGCCTCTTAAAGGCACAGGCACCCAGACAGGCCTTGCTGTCCAGCAACTAGCCAGAGCACCCATGCCAGCCATGACAGCCATGTCCCAGCCTCATGGCCCCCCTGGCCCTTCTCGGGACAGAGACAAGAACCCACCCAGGGGCAAGAAAAGGCAGGCACCAACCTGGTCAGAGCCAGAAATAAAAAACCTGTTGGAGCTCTGGTCCCAGGAAGAAACCCTGCAGGCCCTGAAGGAATGCAGACATCTCTGAGTGCCTGGCCCAGGGACTGGACACCAAAGGACATCACCCTCACACCATGGCACATATAAGGGCCAAGGTAAAGGAGCTGTGGCAGGGATATGCCAAGGACCAGGACCAGAGCTCCCGCTCCGGGGCAGCCCCCGAGACCTGCCCTTACTACCAGGAGTTGGAGCAGATCCTGGGCAGTGGGGAAGCCCAGACTCCGCTGTGTGTGGTGGAGTCTGGGTTACCCCACCACATCGTGGACCAACCCCTCCTGAGGGAGGAAGACCAGGCAGGAGAGGCAGGAGAGCTGCACCAGGAGGAGGAGGAGGAAGAGGAGGCAGCAGGGACCCAGACCCCAGAGGTCTCCCAGGCATCCATGGATATTGGGGAGGGAACATCATGTGACTGCTTTGAGGGCTCACCACACATGGGTGGATTGGCAGTGTTGGGGGCCAGTTAGCCCCATTGCCACTGTGGGGCTCCTGTGAGGCTTTCAGACCGCTGCCCAACTCACTCACGGTGTCACATGAAACACCCCTGAGTCTCCTGTCCAAAGGAGAGCCCCTGACAGCCACGGCACGCCCTTGGGGACAGAAGCGGTGCACACAGACAGTGATTGTCTCCTCCTCTTTTCCTCCACAGCCGGACTCTCTACCCAACAGGGGAGTACCACACCTGCGCCACCACCATCCTGGACCCTTACAGCCGCAGGCACTGGCATGTGTACACGGACCTGCTGAGGGAGCACGTTATGGCCCTGCAGGACCTCAACAGGACCCTCCAGCAGAGGACGCAAGCAGAGGCCAAGTGGCGCACCAGGCTGCTGGACGAGCTGGTCCAGCAGTGCACTACCATCTGTGCCACAATGAGGGAGCTCTTCGCCTTGCCTGCCCCGTCACAGGCACCGCTCCTCCTATACGCTGGAACCCTGCTCCCCCTGTTCCTCCAGCTCCTCCAGCCCCTTCAGCCCCCCTTCTCCTCCAGCCCCCCTTCTCTCCTTCCCTCCAGCTCCCCAACCCCTCCCTTCCCCCCCAACCCTGCCTGCTCCCGAGCCCTCACAGGCCCAACAGCTGCCCCCCCTCCTGCCCAGGCCAGGACTAGGTCTCGCTCCACCCGAACCCATGGCTATGCCAGGACACAGAAAGGTGGCAGGACCCTGTGATCAAGGAATCAGTGGCCTATTTGAGCCCCCCATCTCCCAAAAGTGACTTACCTCCATCAAGACAGCCCCAACGGTAGACCTCCCCATGCCAGACTGGTGTCCCACAGAGCGGAAGCTGTCAGGAGTAGCCAGCTTCCACAGGGCAATTGCAACCCACTTCTGCAGGGGGATGGCGGGCCGCAGGTGGGTGTCCTAGGTGTTCCAGAGTAGGGGCGAGCCAGGCACACAGCTCCAGGAATGTGGCCTTCCACATCCGGAAGTTGCGGAGCCAGTGGTCATCGTCCCAGAGCTGCATGATGAGCTGGTCCCACCAGTCCAAACTCATTTCGTGCCTCCAAATCTGCCTGTCCCCAAAAAAGTTTGCATCCCTCTGCATCCCAGAGGAGGGTCTTCTCGGTGTGGTCCAGGTCCATATGGGGCAGGTGAGTCATGACAGAGTCATGCAGATGCAGCAGAAGCTGCAGTATGGCAGCATGGGGCCATCGCCTGCCCAGGGGCAGCTCAGGCTCCATAACCAAATAAAAGGTGAAAAGTGGGGGGAAATAAACTGCAAATAAACTTCTGTGGTGTCTGAGGAAGCAGGGCAAACAGAGCAAGCACTGCAGCAGTTTTGCTTTCCCTCTAGGAGGTAGGCAAGCCAGAAGCAGGAGCAGAGCAATAGCTGTCCAGGGGGGATCCCTTTAAGCACACGTCTCTGCAAAAGGCAGGCAGCAGCACCTGGAAATAAAGGCTGCCCCCATGCCCTGCAGAAGCACTTCCAGGTGCCTTCTTTTGTCGACAGAGCATCTGCCAGTCTGGACGCTCTTTTTCAAAAAAGCGGATTGATTTTTCCATCCGCATAATGTAATCTAGATGCTCTTTTTCGACAAAGGCTTTGTCGACAGTATCTGTCAACAAAGCCTCTGTCAAAAAAGGTGTGAGGTCTAGACGTAGCCTAACAGTGGCAGAGTAGTTTGCCTTTGAGTAGGCAAGGATCTGAACCATAACACACTGACTCACTCCCTGTCAGCCACACAGGTATTCACTTTCTCTGGCCTGCTTCCACACTCCACCTCCAGGTGTACCTGTTGATCCAGTGCAATATCTAGGTCTGGGGAGGTCTCTGTCACCAATGCCACATCATCTGGGATTGAGTCAGCCAGTGTTCTGGGTACTCCAGACCTCTCATCTACCTCCTGTAGGGTCAGGTCAGCAAAGAGGTCAGGTCATGCAAGCTAGTTGTCTGTTCCCTTCAGGATCGAATCAGCCAGAGGTCCAGGTGGTCCAGGCCAGCCATCTGCTCCTTCAGTCCTACGGCAACTTCCCAGCATGGGAGTTCAGAGGAGATGTCTGTCGGGTCTAGCAACTGGGCCCCAACTGAGCCTTTTGTTTTGCCCTTTGTACTTCCAGGAAGCATAGTGAGTGTGAAGAATTACACCTGGTCCCACAGCCTGCAAGGGATATCAGTTGACAGGTCTTTCACAGAACCATGAGCACAGATATGTACTTGGCACAGTTCACTCCCATTTCTGGTGCTTGCCTGTGATGGGGTGGACCAGGCCAGAAAAGGTCCATAGAGAAGTCCTACAAGTAGGCTACAACAGCTGTGGAGGAACCAGCCAACCAGGGGCCAGGACAGCCTATAAAAAGAGCTGAAAAGCAGAGCAGTAGTGAGCTGCAGCTCGGATTTGAAGAAGTGAAGACCAGGGATGCCTGTGTCTCTGAGGGAGTTTCAGCACCACGGACAGTTCCTCATGGTGAGCTGGTTAGAGACTGTGGACTGACATAGGATGAACTGTGATAGAGCCCTGAAACAAGGGTGAGGGCAGTATTTCCAGCAAGGGAAGACATAGCGGCACCACTCCCTATATGAGTGGGGAATAGAAACTCTAAACAGCCCTGGTAAAGGTGTATTCCTGGAAGGGATGTTTGATGCACATAGGGTGCCATGGGGGGCTGGTATGCTAGGTGGAGGAAGGCCATTGCCTTCACAAACTGCCAGCCTGGTCCCATCTACACTCCACCCCCCAGAATGCCTGCTGTAGGCATTTGAGGAGCAGAGTGTTGCTGCCCCCCAGCACCCACCCTCTCTGTGCTCTGGGGGTGGGGAGGCTGAGGCTGGGGGCCGCCCACCCAACCAAAGGCATGCTATCCCACCTCCCCATGGTGGGGGGGGGGGGAAGGGAGGTGGCTTGGCTTCAGGGGGAGCAGAGCCTCGGGAGAAGGGACAGGGCTGGGGGTGGGGCTGGAGGCTTGCCTCCCTCAGCCCTACCTTCACCCGCCGCCCATGGAGGGTGTGACTGGGCCACAGGGCTGAGTACCCATAAGTGCACACACTGTCAGCCGGATGGGGCCACTCGTGAGAGATGAGTGTTGCCACATTACACTGTCCCTTCTGCAGCATGAGGGAGAACCTGGTGCATGCCAGTCTCGAATGTGCCAGGTTGCAGCCCCTTTTCCAGATCCTCTAAAACCTCTCACTAAGGTTCTGGCTGCACCTGTTCACTCCCTGCCTCTGTTCATTTTCGCACACCCTATGCATGGCCCTATAAAGTTTCAAGACCTCCTCAATAACCCTGTGTTGGCCAAAGCCCCACCAGGAGGACAAGGGGGTGCTCTGGAACAGTGGGGCCTGTTTCCATTCCTCCCAAGTCTTATGCATCCAGGCAGTGTGGGTGCTGTCTAGGGTTGTCTATTCTGTGCTCCATCTGTATCCCTCATTTTGAATTTATGACCTACATTGCTAACCCTATTTTTCATTAGTAGTCCCCCATATTCATTTGGAACCCAGGTCCAGTGGTCCCTCTCACAAGGCCACTTCCCAGGATTTCTAATAAGGCCTCACTACAGGAAGGAATTGCTTTAGAGGCAAATTTCCTTCTCTGCTACCCCCTACTCACTTGGAAACATATTCAGGCCTTAGGGATGGAGCTGAGACTACACCCATTTGCTGCTTCCCCTCTACTCACTCACTGTCTGTTAGCTCAGGGGAGGGAAATAACAGGCATGAAGCCCTTGTTTTCACCCTGCACTTATAGACCTGAACAAGTGTGGGGAGCCTGACTCCATGCTCCCAGAAGTGGTTGACCTCAGGAAGAAGAGGAGGGGGTGGGGGCAGCCAGCCCTCCGCACCACCCAGACCACTCTATGCCCTCCCCCCGGACAGTCTTAGTGCCTCCTTTAGTGTGATGCACTGGGCTCCAGTGGTGATTTAAAGGGCCTGGGGCTCCAGGCACCCTGCTATAGCAGTAGTTGGATGGTGGCCAGGAGCCCTGGGCCCTTTTGAATCACTTGGCCCTGGAGCAAAAGTCCCTCCCCTCACCCTCTATTTTCCCTTCTCCCTCCCCCCATTGGCAGGCCTGAGGTTGGTGGCGGGTTTTTATGGGTGGAGGGGATAGTATCTTATTTCCCCTTCTGCCCCTACATAACCACTTATGGCTAGCCTGTGACTAAGCATTACAGTTCTATTAAAATTAACAGAATTTGGATGGTACAAATGGTTTTCTTACATAGATATTAAAAGAGAAGGTGACATCGGTTATAAGTTACACTGTCAATCATGAGTTACACATTCATTGCATACAGGTTATATCACTGATTTCTTCTGTTGGGTTGTGTTGGCAATATGTAAAATTCTAGGTGCTTTTGGAAACAATGTAGGTTAAAGAGCTTAAAGCCATATTTATAGCTAGCAAATACCTTTATTCTAATGGTAGAGGCATGCATTTTTTAACCTTTTAAAATATACATGCTGCAGCTGATTAGATGTCTAATTAAACTTTCACTTTGGGCAGTCAGGAAATGCTCTGAAACTCATCTATCAATGTGATAAAGTGGAGAAGAACCGACAAGTGCAATAGGGGGTATCCACACATGCAATAATAGCAAATGAAAGAAGAACAGTAGCAGCTACGCAGCCTGAATTCATCAGTGTCTTTGCGTGTTTAGATGGGCAGAGTGTAGCACAGCCTCCTTGATAGGAAGTGGCAATGCACTTGTTCATTAGGAAGGCCCCAATATTACCTGTTTGTCACAATCCATTCAGGAGACAGACGAGGGTGGGAGGTGAGGTGCACAGACTTGATCTGCTGAGCCACCATCTTTCAATCTCCTCAGGCAGAGTGGACACTCCTGCATTAGTTCTGCTGAGATAAGAGCAAGTTAATGTGTAGGAGGGTGGGTTAGTGAGACTAAGTCTAGAGGGCCTGGATTCCCACTGATTTCAGTGGAGGCTTTCAGGACTGGATTATCTCTGTGGGGCCACGGCTATTCGATTGTTTGGGGATTCCTACGCTTGGCAGTGGGGCCAAAATTTAGGGGTTCGGTGTGTGGGCTGAGGTGAGAGTGTGAGTGTGGGAGAGAGTGAGGGCTCTGACTTTGGGTGTGGGCTCTGGGGTGGGGCGGTTTGGGGTGTAGGAGGGAGTTCCAGGCTGGCGCCAAGGAGTTAAGGGTACAAGAGTGGGCTCAGGACAGGAGGTTGGGGTGGGAGTGCAGGTTCTGGGCAAGAATTAAGGTGCAGGAAGGGGCTCAGGATGGGGGGGTGGAATGTAAGCTAAGATGTAAGCTAAGGTGCTGGAGCGAGCTCTGGGTTGGGTACATGGTCTGGGAGGGAGATAGGGACTTAGGGTGCAGAAGGAAGCTCAGGGCTAGGACAGAGGGTTGGAGATTGGGATGCAGGGAGCTCGCCTGGGGCAGCTCCCATTTCAGGGGGGGAAACAGGTGTCTCCACACGGCTCATGCTCACCTGCAGGCACTGCCCACCACAGCTCCCATGGGAGCTGCAGGGTGGAGCCTCATGACGAGGGCAACACAGGGACAGAGCTTTCAGGCACGTGCAGCAACATGGCTCTAGTCTGGGGTAAGAGGAAGGGGGAGGTGCTGAGCCACCAGGAAGGGCTGGTCCAGAACACAGGAGATTTAGGGGCTAAGGACTCCGGGCTAAGGCCCCTTTCTTAATCCAGCCCTGGAGGATTTACCTGAATAAAAGATGCAGATTCAAGCCCATGAGGTGCAGCAAGGAAAAACATGGCCTTGCTGTTGGTAAAGAAGAGACTGAGAGAAGACAGGAATCCAGCCCCTTTCTCGTGGGTGGCTTTCAAAAAGGCTGTATGTGTGTATAGCCAGCCACCTTCTTGTTGACAGCAGTCTAGCCAGACAGCCTGGTGCCATAATTACAAGGAAAACAATTCATCAAGGGACTCAGAAGTTCTTGGTTTAACTCTCAGCTACTTCACTGACTTCTGGTGTGACCCTAGACAAAACATTTCATCTCCCTGTGCCTCATCTGTGAAAGGGGATGCTAGCAATTCCCTAACTCACTCACAAGGGTGTTTTATAAATACATTCCAGCTTCTGAGGGGCCCACACACTGGGAGGCCATACAAATACATAAAATAAACTACAATTAACCACATCACTGATTGATATGGAAGAGGTTATGTTTGGTCAGATGTTGGCTTCTTTGCATCTCTGTTCAATAATATAATTATATTTTCTAAGAATTTATATTGAGCTCCCCCATTTAATAATATTGTGAAGTCATTATCTTTAATTATTCTGTTTAGTTTAAGACAAAAAGAATTACTATAACTCTAGTCACTCAAGATTACTGTAGAGATCATTCAACAAGCAAGTCACAACGGTAGAACCCAGCAAACAAAAACACAGGCATGCAACGGGCAATTCCTATTCTTGTGTGTCCCTCTCCTCCGCTGCCCCTGGGCACATGGCTAGGCTTTGTTATTCATTGTTGTCTTCTGCAGAAAAAATAACAAAATATGGTGAGTTAAAAGTTCCTTTCTTAAGGGTCTGCACCAGATCTCCTGTTCCTATCTGGCGCCCCCAGACTGGGCCTGCTGGGTTAATATTCTGTCTGCTGCATACCTGAGACAGCCCAGGGCAGGAAGGTGAACTCAGACTCACAGATGAGACCATTCTACCTGAGTAGGAAAAGCTGCATGAAAATGATAATAGTGGGCAACTTGTGTGCTGTTTGTGATGGAACCACATGTCCTGCCAACCCATAGCAGACAGAGAGAGAAGGATATAGCTAAGAGCTAGTGGCTTGAGTCATGCTATTGTCACAGGATTAAGCACTGCAGCCACTGCATGCCAGGTCTGAGAGTGTAAAGAGACAGAGTAACTGGAGCAGCCCAGGGCTACACTTACTCCAAGAGGGCACATTTTTTTCCCAGCCTTTGTTTTACACCTCATTGCTTCACTATAACATCTCCGGGGAGAGAGAAGAGACAAGATGGGTATAACATGGTTAATGCAGAGGGGACAAAGTTAGGAGACCTGGGTTCCAATCTTGGCTCTGCCACCAGTTTCCTCTGTGACCTTGTTCAACTCTCTGCCTCAGCCGCCCTAGGTGTAACACATGGATAAAACTACTCACTGTTCCTAGCTCACAAGGGCATGTGAGGCTTGATCCATTGATGTCTGAGAAACTGTTTGGGATCTCAGGATGAGAAATGCAAGGAATTATCATTAGTTTCTCAGGATTGTTGGGCCGGTCTACCTGTTCACAGAGCATGGGTTTTCTATCTTCTGCACTGTTAAGCCATGCACTGGCACTAGTTCTGACCACACTTACAGGGATGAAACTACTGATTAAGTCAATAGAATGACTCAGATAAAGCTGAGGCAGAATTTGGCCCTTTGACTCATTGAAAGAAGAAACAATGATCTGATGGTGGACCGGTAGCTGTGGATCAGTCTATGGCTATGTACAGCCATTCAGCTAGCACAGGCTAGTAGCCTACACATTGCCTGACTCATCTTGCTTTCCAGAGTCCCTAACAGATGATACAATTAATGGCTTTGCCATGGGCAGGTCCAGCTCTGAAAGAAAGACAAGTGTCGTCTGTGAGTGTGGCAATGGGAAATTAAAAAAGAAAAGGGAAAGTGGGGAATTCTGGATGATAAACACCCATGAAAAGAACATAGATGGAGCCAAGTAGTCTAGACATACCCATGGAGGAGAAATTTACCATGGGCCAGGAACTTAGTTACAAAGGAGACAAAATCCATTTTTAAATGCACAGACCAGATCCCATTTCCCAAACCAAAAAACAATAAAACCTAATGGATTTATCTAAATTGTATCCTACTTACAGACTGTGAAGAGTATTTTCTTAGAGGGAAACATCCTGTCCCCTTCAATAGCTGGAGAGAAACTATGCAGGACAAAGGAAGGAAAAACCCAAAAATTGCTTTGTCCCAATTTGAAATTCCTACCTACATTTCTATTGGCTGCCTGCCACCTGGTTTAGGTAAGGGACATATTTAACCCCTTAGTCCCCAGGATGCTGGCTAACCATCATGATCATAACAGAAGCAAAAGGAAATAAATAAATACATTGCACACATCAGTAAATCATGCCCAAACATGGTGCCTTCCTGGAGTTTCTCTTTACTGTCCAATTTAACAACAGTTACCTACGAACCTCAGCCTGAGAGTCCCCTGACTTTGGTTGTTCATAGGCCTTCCCTTTTGCAGGACTCCCCATACCAATGCTCTTATTTTCCCCTTTCTCATTCAGATGTTCAAACCCTTTCAGGCTTAGAGCTGGACAAATCTGGAGGAACAGTCTGCTGAGCAGAGATGATTATGGCATTAGAGAGGGAGGGTGGGGCAAATCCCTGGAATTTCTGAAAACTATTTAGAATTGGCTTGGAAGGTGGAGAATATAACTGTGGCAGCCTGCACCTGGCTCTAGAGATATGCTTATTGTTTGGCTTATAGCATGAACATACAAAGCCAGCCGCTGTTCAGTAAGATTGCATATCCAGGTGCTAGCAGTGGAACACTCGGTCAGTACACAGGGCAACAATTTGCATGATCTCTGACTATTGGCAACTCATATCCAAGGTAATGGGCATCTATGTTGATGCAGCATAAATCCACAGGATGTGTTCACTTCTCAATTCCTAATGCTCCCCCTCTGATTGGAAAATCCATGAAGTACAGATGCATCAAGTTTTTTTCCTCCCAGCGACAGGGGGTTGCTCTTTTTAAGGTATACCATTGGTGCCACAGACAAAATACAATGTTTTCGGGAATAAGCCTTACTTAGGGAGATAAAGAAATGTATCTCCTTTTGTTGAAAGAGTGACAACAAAATTTCCATTGAATGAGTGACAGTGAACCTGCCTACAGGACAACCAACAGAGATGTTTCCTGCATGGAGCTCTGTAGAAGGAAGATAAAGAGCTCATTCTTCATGATTACTGGCTTCTTGCCATCTTCACACTTTAGTGACTCATCTCCTACTGATTTCAACAGAAAGCAGAAACCTTTAAAGTAAACAATAGTCCTGTTCTTTCTTCATCAAGGGCAACAACCAATACTGAATTCAGAGGAACGTAGTGAATTCTCTTAATATGAACATTGCTGATTTTTATTAAGAACTATAGAATCCATTTCATCAAGTGACTGAATAGATAAACCCCATAAAAGGAGATGGGTCCTAAGAGCCAGACCAAGTTTGTGATTTAGAACTGCGGAGAGTTGCTGCTATTAATAGTTACATCAGATGTTTCCTCGTTTAATTGAGTCCCCACAACAATATGCCACTCAAAGTGCTGTGCCACTCAAAGTGCATTTCAGAGATACCCTTGTCCGACACAGTTGGAGAACAGTGTAAATAGCACCACTAAATCTTCAACTCTTGTTCTTTCACACATGGTGAGTAGCGTGCAAACCTAAAACATGGGCAAACAATCCTAAAGAGCGGTCTTCTTAGGTGTGCATCTGAATAACTACCAATGAATGAAGATAAAGTGAGCGAATTAGCCAAATACCTCCTTGGAATACTTACACTATATGGATAAAGTGATTCAGTGTGCAGACCAAAGTAAACAGGCAAGAGAGATAAGGAAAAGTAACTTCTTGTTTCAGATACAAGGTTCTGTGAATAGCAGGCTTTAAGAACCAGATTTTCAGAAGCTTGTCTCCATGTTCAGGAGAGCAAATTGCAGGCAGAATACCTGCAAAAAACATAGCCACAATAACTTACATCTGCAATAAATACTTTAAAAAAATGAAGGCATTTTAAAGGCATGGCTAGAAAATTGACCTTATCCATTGGTTTGAGGGTGTCTGCTGACTGTCACTTTCCACACCAGAGGATGGTGCTGTATGTTAGCGCCAGGGTGATAGCTCTGAAGCTCCTGTGTCCTAGCTTTGTGTTTTAATTCCACACCTCTCTCTGTGATTTGGTTTCAACAGGTTTTCAAACATGGACACCTGACATGAAGGTGCACCTGTGAATGCTCAAATCAGAATGTACTGACTTACGATGTAATTTTGGGCCTCTCAACACCAATTTATGCACTCACCTGCAGGACGAACTGAGGTACCAATGTCTGACAACCAGGTCCAGAGTATCATCTCCCAAAAGATAATGCCACTAATATTGCAGCCACCTCCCTTCACAAATTACTCCACAATTTATGCATTTAGTGGGAACTCCAGTTCTTGTGCAGTCCTGGAACCCAAGATTTATAAACCAGAGTTGAGGTTGTTTCTAACAGAGCCAAATTAGTATATACACTGAATCATGCTGACAGAAACAACATGCATCGCTATATCTTGTGGAGTGAGACTATTAACATCTGAGCCCAAGAGTTTTTTTCAGAAGCTCTCGCTGAATTGTTTAATTCTAGCATTTCAATTTCTCTATTAGTCACACTATTCCATCTAATCTCCTTCTAATTATTTACAGCAAAAACAGATCAAACCCCTCAAATACAAACTGAATAGTTCAGCATGCTCTCCCCATATGCCAGTCAGTGGCTCACATGCACAGCCGTGCTTTGATTTCCCTGACTTAAGGATCATCCAATTTGCTGCTGTGCTGCACAAAATAAATCACGAATCTCTTAAAACAACAAAAAAAGGACACTTAATGAGTCAAAGATAAGATTGTATTCCCCCAAGTTAAGATCAAAGGAATGGAGTCTTTAAGAAAAGAAGAGATTTTAAAAGGCTTGAAATACAGAGCCCAAGCATGCAAAAAGCCATAGATGAGCAAAATATCATTACCCCAACCACAAAAATACAGACATTATTAGGACAAAGCACAACTGTGACTTCCAGACAAAAATACCCATGAATGAAAGCAAGGGAGACTCAAGAGATGGATAAAAGGAAGGAAGGATGAGACAGATTAAAAAAAGTAAGCATGAGAATTAGATAAGACAACAGGAGGGTCATTTCCTTCTTTATGTGGGCATATTATCTCGTTGCTCAGACACAAAGAAAGCAACACCTCTAGCTCATAAGGGAAACCATTCTTCTCAAAATCCTCTCCATTGAGTAAAACCCTGCTATCCATTTAGTGGTATTATAAAAAAGCTTCCAAAAAATTGTATTGTCTCGTCACTTAGCAATAGTTCGCCATTAGGGGATTTTTGTGCAATGAATGGTTTGAGTTTTGTTCTGCTCTAGCTATTTCATTACAACCCCTGGATTTTATTACATGATAATTCCCAGAGCACTCATAAATCTGTTTGGTTTGGGATTTTAGTTTTTTTGTAGGGTTGTTGTTTTTTTGTCTCATGACTCCAACCTAACAAAATTTCTAAACAAAATTTAATCTGTTGTATCTCACTTTTGTATAATCAGATCATTAAAATGCATCGCTAGTATGTAAATGTGAACAAACTTCATTACCATAATTATGCTAGATAATTATTAAATAAACAAGCATTTTAGAAGTTTTGAAGTCTGCTGAGAATGCTTTTCCAGTCTGGGAGTGGCTTTAATTTTGTGCTCTCTAGTTGTTATGGTAAACCTTTGGGGCAATCCTGCTAGAAGATTGGTTTAAAAGCTGCCCCAAAGTTAACTGGCAAGGACCAAAGGTTCTTTTGCTATGAATACAGTACACAGCAACTTTCAATCACACCCCAATTGCCAGGTTCCACATGAATTAATATTATTGTCTAATTTATAGAAAGCTTTTTGCTCCCAAGCGTCCACATATTCTAAACAATGGGCCAAATTCTGGCTGTCCTGCTGGGATGTGCCTTAGCCTAATTATATACTGCCACTTTATAACGCTGCAACTTTCTGGCGCAGAGGTGTGAAAACATTCCCTCCCACAGGCACAGCAAGTTACAGTGCTGTACAGTGCCAGTGTAAACTGGGCTACAGTGCTGGGAGCGGTGCTCTCAGTGCAGTTAGCTACTCCCCTCGAGGAGGTGATTTAACTAGTGTGCTGGGAAAACAGTGTGTGGTGTGTATGTGGCCATTGAACGGAGATGGCTGAAAGGAGGCATGCAAGGGTAGATGTAAACCCAGTGTTTCCCCCAATACTCCAGGGTGAAGGGGAAAACATACTCAGCAGAAGCATTTACATCTGAATTGTAAAGATGTGACACCGAAGAGGTTTCCTCCCAAGCCTGCTACTTAACAGGTCTTTTCTGTTTCTCATTTCTATAATATTTTCATTGACATTGGGGTGCTGTTTAGTCTACATTTGAGCAAGGGATGGACAATTGTGGTCTGTCATGGTATGCCTACACTGTAATAAAACACCCACAGCCAGGGCTGGTGACATACTTCATCAGGGCCTGGGCAATGTGGGGGAAAGGGCCACAATTCTGGGCCCCTGAATAAAGTACGGCCTCTGGCAGAAAGGGTGGGACTAAGGGATCACCTTCCCCAATCAGCCCTCAGCACTGCCCAAACCATGCCATGGTAGCAGCCCAGAGTCCTGGGCCTCATGACAATTGCCTTGTTTGTCTCCCCACCCCTGCATTGGTGCCCTGCCCATAGCTGGCTCACATCCACTAACTCAGGATCACAGGGCTTGGACTGCAGAGCTATAAACCTGCAATATAGACAATGGGAATCTTAGGGTGCAGCCAAGGCTCTGGGATCACAACAAAAAAGGCAGGGGCATCCCAAAACCTGGGATCTAGCTCAAGCCAGAACATCCGTTCTGCAGTTTTATAGCCCTACAGTCCAAACCTCACAAATCCAAGTCAGCTGACATGGGCCAGCCGCATCCCAGTAGACACACTCAGACTTCTGTCAGCCCTCATCTTTAATAAGGCATTATGATGTGCCACAACGACTAGCCTCAGGTCACAGGGTTGGCCCTTTAAGGGACTTGGATGCTTAATCTATATGTGACAGGCTCCCATGAAGGGAATGAGCTAACCCATCTCCAGCTGGGGGATAGTAAACTGGCTAAGTAGCTGGAAGGCAAATTGAGTCAGGAGCTCACCGGACTAATAGAAGGCTTAGGGGAGTTCAGCTGAAGAAAGGCTCTTGAAGAGAAAGGAAGCTCTAGACGAGGGGGATTCCTAGGCATCCTGACCTAGGTAATAGCTCTCCAGGGAGGGAGGAAAGCAGGGAGAGATCCTGAAAAATAGTGGAAAGACTGCAAAAGCTTTTGAGACAGTAGAGAATCCTGAGTCCCTACAGCAGAAGGAGCTGCTACTGGAACCTAGAGATTTGTCTTGGGATGTCTACATTTTATCTGGGCTCTGAGGTACAAGTTTGCCTTTCAGAAAGCTTTATTAAATGGAGCTAGCAGGCTGTTCGCTCATTAAGGTGGGGGAAACTGATGCCACAGTCAGCCTTGAGGGAGCGCTCAAGGGGTAATGGTGCCCTTTCGGCATCCCAGTTAGCAAGGTGCCATCTTGATCCACTCAGAGCTCTGGAACGTGCCATCTTCATAGACCAAAAGTAAAAGTGTCTGCAACCTATGATAGGTGTGCCCTTTGAGCAAATGAGGTCATGGCAACATTTGGCTCTATTTCTTGTACACACGAAAGCCCAGCATGCTGAGCTATTCTCATTTAAGTAGCTTCTTTGTGTGGGAGACTTAATTACACTTGTCAAAGTGTAAAAGGGTCAATAAGATTGATCCAAACAAATTCCTCATTGTAAAAAATAAAACCTAAGTGGAATTGTATCAATAAATTAGGTGTAAAAAGAGTTTTATGAACCTATTCAAAATAAACAACACTGAGATGCCCAAAGAGGTCAATGAAGTAGAACACATGAGTGTGGTCAAGAAGCGTTTCAGCCCTGAGAAAAGAAACCTTAGCCCTCCAAAGAACCAGTGTTAAAGACCCAGAGACTTTTTGCTGTTACCTCATTTTCTTGTGAGAAACAGGAAAGGAAATTAGAAGTACACTCCCATCTCCTGGATTGCAGGTCTCCTTCTGTAATCTTGTGGTAGAAAATACCTTGCCATTCTGCCTTCTGCACATTTTACCTTTCAGGTATCCTTTCCAGGAAAGGGAAGTATAAAGACCTGCTCAAATGAGATTCAGGCAAGGATGAACATTACCATTTTGGGGAGTTGGAGCTTGTCAAGAACTTTTAGCCATTAGGTAAGCTTCAGGCTTGGCCAGACGATGAAGATTTGACATGAAATTGCACCTTACTGTGCATTTATGGGACAGGTAGACTGTTTTATCTTGGATGGAAGAAGAAAGATCAGACTTCTCTAGGAATGAAAAAGGACTATTCACGTTCCCTGAGAACAGCATTGCTCTGTAAACAGGCACTGGCTGCTTCTCTCCTTTCTGTATGGATTTTGTGCTCTTCTACCCAACCGTGTTCTGAACCTTTAAGGAAAAAATTACAAGAGTAAACATCAATAAATCAAAACACTTGCTTGCAAGGACAAGATGAAGGATAAAAAGAAATTTAACTGATATGAGAAAATTACATACCAGAAAATAAATATAGCTAAAAAATAACCAAAAGGAGCTGGCTTGGATATGTAAGATAACTCTCAAACTACAATTAAATACCTATTGATCCTATGAAATCCTGAAACATTTCCATGAGAAGGAATTTCCAGTGCAGGAAAGTGAGAAGAGAGAGTAAATCAGGTTTGTTTGGTTTCATTTCATAAAGAATTCTCAGTGTGACACCAGACCTTAAAGTCAAATGCAATAACAACATAGAGCATAATGATTTACATTTCTATAGTTCCTTTCCTCAAAGGATTTCAAAGCACTTTATCATTGAGGCACAGAGAGGTTAAGGGACTTGTCCAAAGTAATCAGGGACTTGTCCTAAGTACAATCTGGGAAAAGAACCCAAGTTCCTGACACACAGTTTAGTGTCCTACCCACTAAACCATAAAACCTCCACCTTCCTTAGGAACAACTAAGGTGTGGAACAAACCCAGAACAAAAGAGGAAGCATGACTAAATGGAGTCAGAAGAAAACAGTTTTTGTTTTCAATTAGCCCATCATCTTCCTCTCTTGACATAGAATTGAAATTACAATTTTATATTGTAAAGATGTATATTATATCCTTAATCAGATCAGAAACACATCTATGTTCTCAAGCACTGGGTTCCTAAGCTGCCAGCTACCACAGTGAGACAGAGAAGTAGCCAGATGCTGTTCTAGACCTGTTTCACAAGGAGCTTAAATTTGCCTACCAGAAAATTCCCCATTGTGCTAACGTCTCAGCTGGTGTAAAACTGGCAGAGCACCCGTATTTTCACATGCCTCTGCCCTCTTTTGGCTCTGGCAGATAAGGAAAGATGGGAAGGGGGAGGAGCAAAACTCAGCTCTGTACAACTTTGCCAATACTCAGCTGATGTACAGAGATTTGGTAGTGTTTTCATTAATTCTCTGGCTCTCGCCCTTTACTTCTTGAACTTGATGGGTGCCACCTATTATATCATTAAGGATTGGCATCCCTCTACCCATTGTAACCAGTTAGTACATCTGACTGGACACTGACAAGTCCCCTTTTTGACTGGCACCTAGTAACTCTAAATGGCACCCAGATACAGAAGCCAAAATCCTGACAGGTGGCAATGCCATGTACTTTTGCCAGACTTTTCTCTTTTTAGTAAGATTTTTTGTAAGACTTGGTACCACATGACAGTTTAATTTAAAAACTAGAACCATACAAAAATCAGCATGGTGCCACTTATATTAACTAAAACTGGCTAACAAAAAGATCTCAAAATGTAAGTGTAAAAGGGGACATTTCACAGTTTGAAAACCTCTGTTCTAGATATGTAGAGCAATCATGTGAAACCTCTGTTCTAGATATGTGGAGCAGAATCTTTAAATTGTGATACAACACATACACACACACACACACACATACACACACACACACACACCAGTTACACATCACTTCTGCTACATGGAGGACAGAAATGTAATAACAGAGGGATCTTCAGTCTTGAAGACAAAAATATATCAAGATCCAATGCCTGAAAGTTGAAACTAGACAAATTCAGACTAGAAATAATGTACCAATGTAACAGTAAGAGGTTATTAGCCATTTGCTCAACCTACCAAGAGCTGTGGTGGATTCTTCATCACAGGACATTTTAAAATAAATAATGGATTTTTTTCTAAAAGAGTTGTTCTAATTCTAACAGGAATTAATTCAGGGAAGTTCTATGGCCTGTCTTATAAAGGACATCACAGTTTGATCACAACAATCCTTTCTGGCTTCCAACTGCAGGGCTGGCTTTTCTATACAGCATCTATTTTTTCTGTATATGCCTTTATTTACCTTATTCCTACAAGCTGTATGATAATTTATTCAGTGCTGCTGTTCTTAACTTATCAGTTCATTTAAAGTGCGACAGCAATGGAAATATATTAACAGTTTCAGGAGAATGCAGCTTTTCTGAAACACATTTGTTACTTTTACAAATAAAAAATTCATACATCCTGGTTTAATTAATTATACACTCACCAGGGCAAGGATGTATATAGGGTGATTTTATTCACTACTTCACTCAGGCAGCATGAGAAGCCCTAATATAAGGAAGTTGTTGATATTAGGAAAGGGGTGAAGTAGGAGCACCCTATGTCCCACCAATCCCTGGATGGTAGGTCAGTGCCTAGAGGCCAGTTACTGTTACTGGAACTAAACCCTGGTCTATACTAGGGAGTTATTTTGAAATAACTCCCCTTATTTCGAAATAATGGGCTGGTTCTTTCAAAATAATACGTCCTGCTTTCCATGAGGACTAACGCTTATTTATTTCAAAATAGCGGTAGTGTGGATGTTCCACTGCTGCTATTTCAAAGTAATTATTCCCCACTGCTTCCTGGGGCTCTAAGTTGAGGTTGCATGTCCACATCAAGGGTGCCTGCCTCAGACTAATTTCAAGGCTTCCCTGTAGTGTGGACATGTTTTGTTATTTTGGGAGTTATTATTTTGAAATAAATTATTTTGAAATAACTTCCTACTCTTAGAACAGAACTTAGGTTGCTCTAAGTTATGCCAAGAGCCATATCAGGCCCCAAGCACGCCCCATAACAAAGACAGCAGAAACACCCATGTCTGTGACAGCAGAGTTGTTGTAGAACCACCTTCTCCTTGCAACCCCACCAACTCAGGTCCTATGTCAAGCCAAATCTCAAGGAGCTGGTCCTTTATTATACAGAGACAGAGAACATGTGGACCCTCTTTACTGGGACAAAGCCTAGCTAGCTGAAAATGCTAAATTTTGTACAGCTACATGAGGTTTTAAACAGTTCATATCTTTGTATAATTCTCCGCCATCCATAATGCAGCCATTCCAGATTCGCAGTATAAAGCGTTTTATACTGTATAATTCTTAGCCACTTGGCTGTTAAAGGTAGTCAGTCAAAATGCTTCTTCAGTGTTTTCCCCATCCAGTTCCAGCTAGGTCACAATGCCCCATTGTGGGTTCAGTGGAACTTTTCAGTTTTAGAACAGCGGTTCTATGGCCTGGTTGCTGGAGTGACAATCAGCAGCACAGCAGTTAAGGACATTAAATTAGGTGACATACAAGTTAAAGATGTCAGTAGGCCTTTTAACACCACAAATGTCTTTCTCATGCAAATATCTGGTGTAATTAAGAAGAGCGATTAAGAAAGAAAAAACACAAAATCTCTCATGATCAGGTAAAACAGCCTCTTGACAGAATCTCTTCCAGATTTTTGCATGAATCATTAGTTGGTTTTTACATGGCCTTCTGGAGAAATGCAAATCTAACCAAAATTGCTACAGACATGGTCTGTATAGTTTGCTAAATAGCAATGACTAGAGAGGCTAGAAAAGGCTGAGATCTTTAAAACTCCCATTCCCAGTAGCAAATGTTCACAAAGGCAGAGAGGCATGGCTACAAATATGCATAAAGTAAGTACAACTGAGTGAGGCAGACAAGGAAAGGGAAAAAGCTCACAACAGACATAGATATCCCCAGTTAATCATAATAACTACAGCTATTGACTTATGAGCTGCCTTTAAGAAGACATTTATTACAAGAATCAATAGTTAAAAAATGTAAAAAAAAAATGCTTTCCAGTAAGCACTCTAGAAATAATTACCCTTCCCTGATCATCTGTTTTAATTCTTTACATTCAAATACAATCTGAATAGACAATTTCAGTATCGACTTTGCTCTTCTGAACACACAGCATTTAAAAATTTTAAAAAGACCGAGAATAATATTCTGCTCTCAGTTTAAATAGGTCAGTTGAACTGAGATTAACCCCACTGAAGTCTATGGATTTGCTCTGGGTTTATCCCAGTATTGTTGTCCAGTAGCTTGGGGGTGCAGCTTTCGAAAGAGCCCAAAAAATTAAACCTCAAAATTATGGACTTTCAAACAAAAGTCTAGTATCTAACTCTTTTAGACCTCTTTGAACATTCCAGACTTCATTTCCAATTATGTTTCCCACCAGAAACATGGAACACTAGTTCCACTAATACAAGGGTGGGCAATAATTTTGGAAGGGGGGGCCACTTCACAAATTTCAGAAGTGGCTGCGGGCCAACCTGGAAGGGGCGGGGCCTTGGGTGGAAAGGGTGGGGTTGAGGGGCTGGTTACGGTGACCTTATTTTCTGACCCATCTTCAGCTAGTAAGAATGGTTTAATTTAAATTATGAAAAAGATTACGTGTTTTAACTTTCTCATGTTAGTTTATCAAACTTCATTTTAAATAAAGTGAAATATTATGGCCAACACAAAGGGTTTAAATGTTTTCTTTATTTATGGCAGGGGTGGGGAACCCTTTTTGAGTCGGGGGCAACTGACCCACAAAAAATCAGTTGGGGATCACACAAGTGAGAAGCTGCTGCCACGACCCAGGCCTGGAGGCACTGCAGCCACGGCCACGTGGCCCCAGAAGCCAGAGATGTTGCTGTCATGGCTACACAGCCCAGGGCCGGCCCCAGAAGCACCACGGCCTCACTGCCCCAGAGGTCAGTGGCGGCGCTGCCATGGCCACATAGCCAGGGCCAGACCTGGAGGCACTGCTGCCAAGGCCATGCAGCCAGGGGCCAACCCCAGAGGCGCCGCTACCACAGTCATGAAGCCCAGGGCCAGTCCTGGAGGCACCACTGCCATGACCACATGGCCTGGGGCCAGCCCTGGACTGCATGGCTGAGGCGCTCAGCCCCAGTGCTGTTTCATCTCCAGTTGCTGCGTGGGAACAGGAGAGGCGGGGCTGTGCGCCTTCCTCCATGGCATGCATAGAGCCTGGAACTGTCTCGTGGTCCGGATCAAAGCCCTAGGTGGGCTGGATCCGGCCCCGCTGAGAGGTTTTTGCCCAGTTGTCAGTATTTCCAGATAGTCATTTGCATATGATATGTTGATCATTTTCTATCTCCAGTTCTCAAGTCAACCAATCGCTGACACATTTGCTTAGGCTCTAATTTTAATGAAGATCTTTAAGGTCAATTGTTTCCCAGTTTCAAACTTATACTTATCTTAATCTTCTACCTTTGGCTGGAAATTTCTCCGTACACTTAGGTAAGAGAAATGTGAATCACAGCATTTATTATCAAGTTTACAAGCCTTATGCCTTGTTTTCTGGAACATATATTTTAAATTAATTTATTGTGCTTTCAAAATGGTTGTAAATCAAAAATATTTTGCATATTTGTATTTTTGGTTGGCAACAGTAGTTCAAAAAAGAATGTTTCTGTGGATTAACTAACATGAATTATAGGCAGAAGTTGTTCCTTTTGGGGTAACATGTGAATAGCTCATTAGTAGTTCTTCCTACATTCAGGTGGCACCTGACACAGTTCTAACACTGAAAGTGAGGTTGTTTGATGAAGTTCATCAAATGTATATGACCCACCTTCTCTTACAAGTGCTGTTAGCCACATTTAATTCACCGTGATTCACACTTTGGATAAAATATTAGCAACACTTTCTGCTGTATTTATCACTTAGTACTTGTGTGAAACAGGGTAATATAACAATTCTTGCCTCTGTAACAATGGATCCAAAACCAGATGTTGCTGTTGTTGGAACTAATGCAAATCAGATCTGGTTCAGGACTATCAAAACATGTGCTGTACATTATTGGTATGTCTAGGCATCCATTATTTTGAAATATTTTTCAAATATTTATTTTGAAATATTCTTCAAAATAACGGGCGCGCTATTTCGGCATCCCAGTAACCCTCATTCCACAAGTGTTAAGGGATATCTTGAAATAGCACTTTATTTCAAAATTTGGTGCTGTGTAGACAGCACCAAATTTTGAAATAGCCTATTTTGAAATAAACTCAAAATAAGAGCAAATTGCATATTTTATTTTGAGTTTAGAGGGTATTGTAGACATAGCCTTTGATAGCCACTCCTATGGACAAATCCTATAGAAATTTATAAAGGATGATTTAATTGGGGTTGATCCTGCTATGAGCAGATGGGCTAGATGATCTCCTGACTTCTCTTCCAGCCCTAATGTTCCATGATTCTAGGATAACCTTTTGAACCCTGTCTACAGAATTCTATAACGGGGTCCAGGGATATATTACAGGTTGAACCTCTCTAGTCTGGCACCCTCGGGACCTGACCGGTGCCAAACTAGAAAATTTTCCAAACCACAGGAGGTCAATATTGTCTAGCAGAATTATCAACATTTCCACTGCTTATTGGGCTCTTAGAAGACATTTAGGAGTACAGCACAGAAGCTTTGATCATGAAATTTTCATGGTACTCATCTAATATATATATATATATTCAGAGCCCTTTTTTCTTTTTCTTTTTCTTTTTTTAAATTTTTTGGGTTTTTGTTGTTGTTGGGTTTTTTTTGCTTTCTCTCTCTCTCTCTCTCTGTGTGTGTGTGTGTGTGTGTGTGTGTGTGTGTGTGTGTGTGTGTGTGTGTGTAATTGGCACGCACACACATACTGCGAATGTAAAATAAGGCAGTGTTGCCACAAATTAGGGTTCAAGATGAATTTGTAGCAAAACCAGGCACTATCCTAGCACATTACTAAAACATATGTGCTGTAAATACCTAGTACTCTGACATGCTGTTTGTTCATGTTCCTTTCCCAACATTTCAGCTTGCTCATGTGTATTTGTCTGTGAAGAACTCCAGTATGACCTCCAGGGCAGGAGGACACATTGAGTGAAGAAAGCTGTTAGCAAATCAATCCTAAAGTGATTTATTTCCAACTGGCAGATACCAAACAGGCAGTATATATTTATCATTTGGACAAGGTCCTAATAAAGATAAATTCAGAGATTGAGTCCCTCTAAGAAAGAGCTTCAGCAACAGACATATGCCGAAGCATACTTTACAGCTAATTAGTCAGTCACATATGCTTTCAACAGGGTGTAGATAAGTGATTGAATATGGATGATATGTGTTTTCAGCTCTTTCTCTCAAATCAAGCCAAAAAGTGGCAGGAATCCTTCTAAAACCATGCTCTCAGAGCCAGTAATTAATGTTCACTTCTTACCTAAATATCTATATACTTTGTTAAATTGCATAGAAGAAATTTCTAGTGGTCAAGAAAGGATGAAAAACTTAGCACTAAACTTTTAAACATTTTTTTCTTTGACATTTGAGTGCTGTATAACATTAAAGGGAAAAGTTATACAAAATATAATTTCCTGTTGTTCCAAGAAACAAAAGACTTTCTGTTGTCTATCATATAACCACCTATTAATTATTTTAAGATATTTTCTATACTGTACTTTAGAAGATCCCAGTTCCTCCCAAATTAATGTAGAGTCCAACCCTATATTTCTTATATGCCCAAAACTGTCTTTGAAGTTAATGGGAGTTTTAGGTGTACAAGAGTTGTAGCAATCAGGCTGAAATTTCCAAAGCCACTTAGGAGATTTAGATACATGTGGTCCATCAACATTAATGGAAGACTGGCCATTTTGTAAACCTCCATCGCTATTCTGGATCTAGATTCTGTGATAAAAATCTCCTCCTCTTAGTCTATTACTAATATAGTATCTTACAATAGCTGCAGAGTTGCCACAGAATAACAAACTCTGTGTGTGTGTGTGTGTGTGTGTGTGCGCGCGCGCGCGCGCACGCACATGCACACGTACATATGTTTGCATTCTATAACATTAAGAACAACCAGAACATCTAATTGGAACTGAAGTGAAATCAAAGAGTCAGAACCTGGATCAAGTGTATAACCCTAAGTCACAATGTAGCCAGCCCACAGCTACTGCACCCACATGCAAACTATGGATCATAGTTAATGCTATAAATCACATGTGAATCCACTAAAGTCAACAGAATTTTATGAGTGTAAAACCAAGTCTAGGTAACAGGAGAATCAGTTTGCTGAAGAGCTGGAAGGGAAAATCTGATGAGTGAATTCTCACAATTATGGATCTGCTGATCTCTGCCCTTTCCTAATACTCACTCTCTTCTTTTTGTGGCATATGTTGAGGTTTTGTCATTTGGTATCATCCCACGTTAGAATAAAGCCAACCCTTTTCAAACATTTTTGCAGAAAGGAAATGTCTGCTTTTGGACTGAACCCTGAGCTGTTAGATTCAGAAGGTAAGGCATGGATTTAGGACACTGCCTTCATATCAGATTACTCAGAACAAGGAAGAACAGGAATTTGAACCTGGATCTCCCCCAGGCCAAGGCTCTGACCACCAAGCTGTAGAGCAGTGGTGGGCAACCTGTGGTCCATCGGGGTTCTATGTGTGGCCCACGCGGTATTTTGTTTACTGTTGCCCATGAACAGGGCTGCCATATGCTTCTGGTTTCCAGCCACATAGATTTTTTCCTACCGATATTATGAAAGTGATAGGTACGTAAAGCAAGGGCACATGAAGTGAGGTGCATGCTGAGTGCACACAACATTAACTGTGAGAGTCGTGCGCTCCCTCTGCATCCAATCAAAGCACAGCTAGGGTTCAATCAAAATTCTGGATATGCAAGGGCAGTTAGCAAAACAACCCCATCCCAGGAGGCCATCTTGGTTATGACAATCTTGTGATCCACGGAGATGAAGGAGGGCCTCGGTTGCCCATCACTGCTGTACAGAGACTTTCTCATTCCTCCCTTCCTCTCCTCCCCTCCCCAAACTAATACAGCTCCATAAAATATGTTGACTTCAGCACACTGAAAATTATTCCAGCTGCCTCTACTCTGGATCACACTGTCTCTTGATTGCATACCTCTTCTTCAGCCTCCATGGCTATCCATTCTGGCAAAGGGGAGGCAAGATGGACTGTGAATAAAATATACTTTTCAAAAATAAAGGAATTTTTACATTATGTTATTTTAGAGTATATCTTATTAAACAAAGGGGCATCATGTGGGGTCTTGAACAGCCTGATAATTTGGTGGCTAATTTTTAAGTGTTAAGTGCAATACCTGAGGTAGTGGCATAGATGTGATCTTCAAGCTCCTTCTACCCCACAAACTGAAAAATACAACAGAAAATTCACAAAATGAGACACCGGCAAATGTTGTTTACACCAAAAGCCTTGATATAGCTTTAAAAAAACATTAAATTGCTTTTAAAAAAAGAGCCATAAAAATTGCTTCAAATGTTTTTTAACATGATGAATTTTGGATACAAGTGCAGGTAGTGCAGATAAATAGCCCTTCTCCAGGTGATTGGCTGGTAGATTCCTCCATGCCCAGAGAAACTCATATTTTGCTAAGCCTTTTAGCACATCTCTGGATATGACAAGTGATAATGGCCCTCATCAATCTTGTTGTGTTATGGCACTTCCCTTCACATGAAAAAGAGACAGAAGAGACCAAGGAAACCTCAAAGGAAGTGGCTCACTGTTCGTCCTGTTAAACTTGAAGCATATACTCTAATGAGAAAAAGCAGACAAAGGGAAAGCACAAAGGGCAAGCTTTCCTGAAATGAAACAGGCAAACAGAGAATCTGCCAATTGACCCTTTTCACATAATTGCAAAACCCACATGAAGACACAAAACACTTA
This sequence comes from Apalone spinifera, assembly GCA_030068395.1. NCBI lineage: Eukaryota > Metazoa > Chordata > Testudines > Trionychidae > Apalone > Apalone spinifera. Next base: position 17,796,443 of record JANRFK010001158.1, read on the forward strand.
TATTAAAAAATATCCAAGGAGTAACAGCCCAGTCCTATTCTCATGTATATAGTACATTGACTTTGGAGGGACTGCACAAGAGAGAAAGGGATGCTAGAGCAGGGTCTAAGGCTATGTCTACACTAGCACTTCTGTTAGCAAATTTTTTGTCAGTCAGGGATATTAAAAAAACAAGGTAAAATCCTTGTATGGACAAGGCAGTGTGCAGTTTTCCCATGAATTAGCAGGTTGAGTTAAAGATTCAGTTTCTCCCTATACTTTACTTTATCCCCAACTCACACAAAAACTACAGACTGCACTATGTTCACTAGGATTTGTTTGGAATTTAGTAACTAGAAAAAATAACAAGAAATCCAGTGGCACTTTAAAAACTAACAAATTTACTAGGTTATTAGAAGAATTACCCAACATTCCTTCAGTCCTTAACTCAAATACATTTTATTTTTCTTCATTTAAATCATTATCCGGGGGTGAGGCTGGGGATGAGGGTTCAGTATGCAGGCTGCCCCAGGGACAGAGGACAATCCTGGCCCTCTCTCACTACTACAGCTTGGGGCCAGGTGAGACGCTCCTGTCCATGGTCACTGCAGCTACAGCAAGCACAGCTGGGGGGACAGGTGGATTTTCCTCAGACAGGGGATGGACAGACACATGGAAAAACAGACACACAAACAAACAAACTCTCTGAAATATATAGTAGATTGATGTTCCTTTCTCCACCGCTCTCCTCTGCTGGCCAAATGGGATTATAGCTGTTCCAGTTCCCATCTCTGGTCCCTTACTGCCCCCTTGTGGTCATTCTGCAGTATAACTTTCCCTCCTGCCAGACCCCTCCCTTTCCAATCAAATTCCATGCGCATCCCATTGTTATGGCACAACCAAACCCTTATCTTGCTTTAAGTTATGAGAAGGGGAAGCTGCCTATCAGACTTGGTAGTCCTAGTTCTTACCATGTACGAGGAGTTCTTGAACAAGTAGACTCACAGACAAATGAACAAACAGATGCACATTTCTAAAATATCATATATATAGTAGCCCAATGTCTGTGACTCTGCAACGCTGAAATGCTGGCTGTTCCCTCTGGGCAGCGCTGTTGCCTCCTGCTGTGGTGCTCAGCTAACTTCTGCACTGCTCAGTCGGTCTGCCGCGCAGGAGCAAGCGGCGCAAGTGGACGTTTGGGGTCTGTGCTCCCCATGCAGGGGATGCTAGTTCCCTCTGGACAGCTCCCATCTCTGTATCCCTGCCATTTCTGCTTTCTCTTCAGCATCTGAGGAAATGAGTAGTACGTCACAAAAGCTTATGCCCTAATACCCCCCAATACATTTGTTAATCTTTAAAGTGCCACCGGACTTCTTGACTTTGTTGAAACAGACTAACACAGCTACCTTTCTGAAACCAGAGTTAAGAACACGTCTATATTCATAGTGAAGATATGCAAGCATTAAGATACAAAATTCCCCTTAAATCACTTCTTAACTTACTCACAACTCTGCAGTAAAGCTTGTCAGCTCTTTTATTTTCAATATTTTAAAATGTGAGTGTTGGAAATGTTAAATATTTAGTCAGGAATAATTTTAAATAGAACAGACACAAAAGCAGATCATGAAATGTTTAACACTTTATACATGTAAATGACACTAAGAAACATAGTAGTCACTATTGACTAGTCAGTATTTGCTTATGGTAGAATCATTCAAGATTATTCAATCTAGATTTCACAGATGATATCACTCTTATACATGAAAATCCTGAAGGACTTCAAGCACGCGCAAATGAAGTTAAAGAAATAATAGAGAAGGTAGGACTCTGATTCCAGATAAAGAAATGTAAACCCATAGTAATTGGAGGTATGTATTTAAACATCAGAACTGATGATGAACAGCTAGAAAGAGTAGATCGATTCAAATATCTTGGAAGCACAATAAGCCAAGATGGCACATGCTCTGAAGAAATAAGAATAAGTATCGGGAAAGTGAACGCAGTCTTTGGTAATCTTAGGGACATTTTGAAACTTAATACCATATTCTTACATACAGAACTAAGTGTCTACTTAGCCTTGTAGCTATAGCAACCTACAGCAGTGAAACCTGGAAACTTAAGAAAAAAGATGCCCAGAAGTTAGATGTGTTTCATCATAAGTACTCGTGGAGAATATTAGGAGTAAATTATGAAAAAAGAAAAATGAGCAATGAGGTCAGAAAAATGGCTAAAATGAGGTCTTTATCACAAGAGAAGTTATCAATGGCTAGGGCATGTGTTATGAAAGGATAAGTGACTACTGATTATGGCTCTCAGCTGAAAGCTAGAAAATCCAACAAGAAAGAGGGGTAGACCCAGGATGACTTGGAAGCTTACGATTATCAATGACACAAAAATTTAATTTGAAATGGAAGGACTTAGGTCACATGACAGCTGATAAGCAAGCATGGAGGATAGCCCAATCTGCTGAAAAGCATAAGACAGATTAACGTACTTCTAGACCCCTTGCTCCATTTATCGGAAGAAGTGGGCTGTGCCCACGAAACTCATCATACTGTCCACATTTTTTGTTTAGTTTCTAAGGTGCTGCAGGACCCTTCATTGTTTTTTAAGGTCTAATATATTTGCCACAAGTTATGACATAATAGTGCCCAAAACACCATTTTTGTGCCCTGTCTAAAATACAGAAATCTACCTCAGTATTGTTACTCTGATGTAGCAGGTCACTTTGGCATGTGACCTAATTAAGTCCTAATTAACTCAAGTGTCTGCATCGTGGGTTTGCATCCATGTGTTCATACTGACAGAGCCAGTTTGAAAGAGATATTTCAGATAGCATCATATGATAATTGTTGGCACAGACTTTTTAATGGTAACTACTTCAGAAATCAGCCAGCAACCCATCAGCTGCAGGTGCCAGACAGAGAGTAAATTGCTATCTGTCCCTGATGCTCATTCTCAGGAGATGTGCTGTGGCATGTCACTCAACTTGCTGATCTCTTCAGACAGGCTACTTCAGTGATGAAATTTTAGTGCCAGAAATACTGGCTCAGGTGTAAGGAAACGTGATTTCTGTGTATTGATATTTCAATATGCCGAACACATAGGGCTACAGGCAGATGCAAGTTGCAGGCATTTTCTAATTAACTAACCCGCACAATTCCTCTTTCAGCTACATCTGTATACACAGTACTGACATCAAATAGTCTGTTAACTTCATCAGAAGTATTTCCTTTCCCTGAATTTCCCAAGGGCTGTATCAGTACCTGCTTCCCTTAAATAAAAGTGGCAGCCAGATGTAAAATAGGTATCAACTGACTAACCTGTTCAGCATATCTTCAGCACAGATAACAGTCAAAATGTTTATTTAAAAGGTTAGAGATCCTTCCAACTGACAAGGCACCAAGTCCAGGTGACATCCAAAAGTATTAATGGAAGTGGTGACAGAAATTGAAAAACCTGTAGGAGACATTTTGACAAGCTCAGCTGAGCAGGGATCCCCGAAGGCAGGGAAATGACTGAAGCAACACATTACTTTAAAAAGAACAAACAGCACACAGAGAAAGACACACACACACACTGAGTCAAACACTTACAGATCAGACCTCCAGAGTAGCTTGAGCTTTATTTTCAGAATTCAAAATGAAGGAACACTTTAAAAAGCAAGGCGTGTTCAATTAGCTATCGTAGTTTCAAGAAAACACAAATCTCTTTTTGTCTCCTTATTATTCGCTTTCAAATGACATCTCTATTTTCTCACACTGGGCTTCAGATAAGACTATGTGAAAAGGAGCTGAAGTAAAACAAATACCCTCACTCAGAATTCTGACAGTTCAAGATGTCACAGGCTAGGGGGCCCTTTGCCTATAAACTCTTCTATATAAAATGTCCTGCAAACACTCTGCTGTAGAGAATTCCCTGTTTTAAAATCAATACTAAACCCAAACTTTTCATCCTGTTAGTAACTGTTGATTGCAAAGTGACTGCATCTCCTTTTGCAGCAAGAAAAACTAATCAGAATTGTCCTTGTATCAGCAGGGAAACAAAGAACCCATATGTCTCCTGGTGTACTGGTTAAGATGGTGGCCAAATGTCTTGTGACTGAATCTGGAGAGCTGTGGTAGTTCATTCAAAGCAGTGTCTTGGATGTCCTTAGTGACGAGTAAATCCCTAGATCATGGCTCACTTTCTTTATTACATATAATTACTATGCTGAATATGTGCATAAAGTTCTTTATGGATGTTTATACTATATGCAGTCCCCCTAAAAGGTGTCACCCTTATTGAAGTATGCTGTTAGAGCCACAGATTTGAAAATATGATAAGACGACAGACATCAGTGTAAGGTCTAATTGTGGCTAGAACCTGCTTTGTTCAAATAAGGAGCTGAAAAATCTCATCTGGGTTATCCAAATGTCTTGAGTTTACAAAGGACCTGAAATCCTACTCCAATTAAACTCCATGGCAGAACTTTCACAGATCCAAATGGCATAAGGTAGGGATATCTTCTGAGAAGAGCGATTACAACCAAGTCAAATTACTTCCCCATGCTGCCTTGATCCACAACTGAACCAGAAACCAAAGGCATGTGTAAAAATGAAAGAAAGATGTTTTTTAGGTACTTCCAGGAACTCAAGATGGGACCATTCTACTTTTGTTCTCAAAGAGTGGACCAGAGTTCTAATTTTAGACTTAAGAATCTTCCCTTTCCTACCTGTATGTAGCTGCTCATCACCAAAAACGGAATGGTGTCATACAAAAAGCTTCTTCTGTACAAGGACCATCTCTGTGAAGTTTGGCTTGTGCTTCAGGCAGCTATTTTCCATTGATGTCCCTGCAATTCCCATTTTCTTCCATGCTATTACAGCTGCTTAATTCCTCTTCCAAACTCCTCAGGTCAAATCTGGCACTGACACACACACCATGCAGACCCATGGAGGCCCAGCTGATGGTTAGGTTTAAAAGAAAACAACAAAACAAACCCTAAATGTTATGTATGTTCAAATGCACCATCAGATGAATGACCTCCAGAGAGCAAATGCAATTTGTCCTCTGTCACATTTTTACCCCAGCATGTGGTTGGCTGACTGCATACTTGGCTGTACCATGTATCAAATGTATGTGGCATTTGATCCTTTCTGCTGGAAAATTACATTGATATATTTTGTCCCGATAAACAGGGACTTTTTAGACACTTGTTCGTTCGTCTTTACGTGGCTTCTGCCTGCTCATATACACCTGTGTTGTTTAATCCTTTCCTGAAATAGAATGAAAATAAATGTAGAGCCAAAAGATGCACCGGGGCGAACAAAGAAGCAGAGATTGTCAGAGCTAGAACTTGATTCAGCCAGTGTTTCTGCATGTGTTTTTATTATAGCCCCGTATATTAATGTTGGAGCAATGCACCACGCTGATGGAATAGGGGATTTGAGAGCCACTGAACACTGTGAGTTCTTAGTGAATTGTACTTTCCCAAACACCTGTACTAAATAACTTTGTGCTGAAGCATCCCTCAGTCCTTCTCATTTATTTCCTGTGTGCGGGCACTTTTGTCTGCAGCATAAATTTTAGAAGGACAGTTGTTTGGAACTTTACAATGGCCAGCATCAGACCAGAGAACCAAGCATCTCTGGGGGAACGGTGATAGGGGTGCCTTCTGAAGAGGATCTGGATAGTAATTGCACATGCTACTGATCTCTGGCAGTAGGCCACAGGGTGAGTCAAGTGCTGCCCCCATGTCAAGTTGTGATTCCCAAGTAGGAATAGATGCCTCTGTGCATGGGCCACCATGTGTGCTAGTTTTCTGCCATTTGTTTGAATGTAGTATGATCTCTTAGACCACACTCCATAAAGCAGTGTATTAAATTAAGTAGCAAAAGGCAACTGGGACTTCCTCTTAGCCCCCCTCCCTCCCATACACACACACACACACACACACACACACAAATGTCCACCATCTCTCTCTTCCAACCCCCTCTTCTCCAGCAATGGGGACCACCCAGATCCATCTGCAGATTTACCTTCCTTTGAGCTCTGAGTCCCTAATAGTAGGACTTGAATCCACAAATCAGCCCATGGTAGCGCAGCTAATCTGAGCTTGAAAGTACCTATTTATTGTCTGTAACTACACAGTAGGCTCTTCTTGCTAATAAATCTATGGAGCTATTTTTTATCTCATTTAACATCATCTTAAAACAGAAGCAATTCCACTGAAGTCAATAGCATTATAGGGCTTAATTCTACGTTGCCTTGCACCTTGTACAGTGATTTAAACATGTTCAGTATGAATTGCACCCCGAAAAAAAATTCCTCACTTTTTTGCACAAATGGGTGGCATTTCACACTCACCATTGGTGTAAATGACTGCCCAGAGTGCAAACAATGGGAGGCAGGCCCAGCATATGGAAAACTAGTATAAGGTTAGAATCAAGCTGTTTCTTTATTTCGCTTTTCATATGCAATGCCTTAAACCATTGAACAAGATAAAGCCTTTATATGGATTGAATTCACAAAGAAAAGGGAGCGAATGACATACATTCACATGCGAGATCTCCTAACCATTTTAAAGCACGGTGATTGAACAAAGACACATAGGCAATTTTGTCTAATTAATTTCTGCAAGTGAACATGGGAATGTTTAAGCCATTGATCACCTACCCATTAAGGACCATGAAGCTCAGCTGAGGTAACATACAATTTTCATTGGTTTCAATGGGAGTTGCATAGATGTGTCAGTGGGTCTCCTCCAAAAGCCCATATCATGCTTGAGAGCCCATTGTGCAGGGTGCTGTACAAAAAAAGACACAAAACACAGGGGGGAAGGGAAATGAGGATTCAGGAGACAATGTGCAAGAAAGAAGAAATGGCCCAGTTAGCACATGGTCCTTTATCGGGATTAAGGGCAGGAAAGCAGGGATTTGGGAAAGGAAAGAAGGAGAAATGCAATAGTTACAGCTTGTCATCTGCCTAGCCCCAATATTCATGGGCTTCACCGAGCAGAGGTGAGTGTGAAGGAAGGATTTGAAGACAGATAAGGTAATACTAGTTTGGATAGCTCCAATTCATAAGATCACAGACCTTATAGTAGGGTATAGTATGATAGTAGGGCAGCGAACGGGAACACAGAGCCCACTCATGAAGACTTTGAGATAAATATGACATGTGGTATTTCAGCACAGGAGTCGGGGGTGTCAGAATTAAATCACCAGATGAGCCTGCCTTAAAACTCTTTTCCTTGTCATTCAATTTATTTCAAGTGGATTATTCCCCAGAAACTGATATCTGAGACGTGGTTCGAAGAGAGGTCCAGATGGTTCTGGCATTTGTATGAGACGCTAAGCATAATCCCTGAACACAGAGAAGTATAAAGACTGTTCCCCCTCTATGCACGTAGGTGACACAGCCACATCACCCAAGAAAAGGTGGAAAGATGGCAAGGCCAATAATTCTGAGGGAAAAAACTGAGGGGAGGCAGAGAAATTCCCTTGCAGGCAATTCTTGATCAGAAGGGAGAGCAAATATGCTGAATAAATTATCAGTTATGAATTATTCACCCAAATCAGTAAACAATAATAATATTTCCCCTTCTCCACCCATTGGCTCAGTTTTCCAAGTGCCAGTTGACCTGTGAAGCAGAATAATAATAAAAGATACAAAAAAAAAAAGCCTGGGAATAAATTATTAATGGAAGTCAGTAAGGGGCAGTAATAGAAACCCAGCTCTTTGTTATTTACATTCTCCCAAGAGTAGAGAATATTGCATAAATGGAAAACAATTAAATCCAATAGGCATAAATGTAGGGTCATAAGTCTTGAAAGACAGACCTAAAAAGAGAGGGAGAGGCTTTGCAGCCCAATGAGAGGGACCAGCAAGTGATTATAGCAATTCCCTCCAACCAGTCCTTCTGAAAGCGCAGCCTATCATCCCAGAGGCAAAGGGAGTAGTGAGATTTATGGCAGAAGACTGTGATGCTATCAAAGGAGGTGGCATTATCACTATGAAAGATGCGTGCCAAGTAAATTATTGTATTCCTTTCTTATTCGTGATGAAAAGAATTGTAAATTACTCTCATGCTGTTTCTTCCTCCTTTCATTTGGGAAGGAGATGAGGCCTCCTCCTTGCCTGGCAAAACAAATGTTATAGTTTTATTTCTGTGGTACTCACTAAGGGAAATTTTTTTGGTTGTTTCTGTTTACCCACCCTCTCATGAATCTTCCTTGCCTCACCTCCTCAGCTCATACAATCTCCCTGCCACACCCCTCACCCACAGCATCCCCGCTTATGAACCTGCACCTACCCAATCCCTAGCCCTCCATGCCCTTCCCACTCCTCAGCCACAGTATTCTCCACAAGTCAACCCCCCCCCACCCGCCACCCTCACACACACAGCCCCGAGACCTCCACATACACTGAAGCCACAGGCTCCTCTCCTTCCGGTTTCTCATACTTCACCCCTGTTGTGTACATCCACCTGATATTCACTCACATTCACATACACTGATGCCTATTTCTAACCGTCAGGAAGTTGTCGTGTGGAAGATGACAGGTGCCCTACAATGAACTAAGGGGTAATTCTTTCCAAGGGGAACATCATTCAGGCCTGTTATTGCAGCATGTTTTCTCAGCCGTCTTTTTTTTTAACTGCAGTGACACAATACCACTGTGAAGTGGTGCTTTACTTAATTAAGTCAAAACTGAGAGTCCCATGCATATTAATGAGCACCCTAATGAGCATTAATTTTTGATGTTTTTTGTTAACAAGCATTATAGACTATGACAAATTTCTGTTTGACGGTATGCCAAAATCTGGATGAGTGGTTGTTTAAAAATGTAAATCTGAATGCTTCCCCTGGGATTAGAATGCCAGGCATAAACAGTCTTGCAGTTTGCAATGTCAGACAGGAAAAATAAATGCCATGACAGACTACCTGTCGCTGCCTTTCTGCATCCGTCTAGTAGAAAAGCATTTGCATCCTGTAAATACCGACAGTTGGTCATTTCGTTTAAAAACTTAGCAAGAGGAAATACATCAGATGGCATGAGCAGATCACTGAGAGTGAAAGAATTCATGAAACATCATTTTTTCCTCTAGCTTTTCCATTGACACATTGCAGTCCATTATACTAACCATCACAGCAACAACAATAAGACCCTGAGCTCAGGGTCTTTTTTTTTTTAAGGTGCAGCAACTGTTAAGAGAGAGACACGCAATGTCACTTGAACTGGAGGAAGGCTGGTGTAGGGACTAAGGCAGGGGACAGGTAATGTGGAGATTAAGCATTTGCCATAGGATTGCTGTCTGATTTTAGTCGGATTTCTGATCTGTAAAATGTGGCTAATGATATTTAGCTCACCAGAGAACTGTGATGCTTCAGTCATTAGCAAATATCCTCAGAAGGAAGGAACCATGGAAGTGAAAACTATTGCTCTTCCAGACAGCTATGATGTGCTGCTAACAATTACAGGGCCTCTTTCAAGCTATGGCAGTGTAACGCCTTGTGGTTTTTCATGTCTGACTGCTCTTCAGAATCCAGTATCCTCTTTAATACTGGGAGTTTTAATACTAGCAAAGACATGCATGTATGCACACACAATCTCATGGGTCTAATTAGCATATAGAAATACTTAAAATGCAGGCCCAAATCTAAGGGCATCTGTGTATCCAGGTTTGCACCCATAATTATGATGTCCGCTTATATAAATTAGGCACACACAAACACATGTACACATCTTTAACCATCTGGTCCCTATAGAATGATATAGATTTATACGGTGACAAACTGATGCATGCAAACATAGGATTGGAGGGACTTTCAGAATCAGGTCTAGTCTCCTGTTATTGCAGGCAAATCCAACATATAACTCCAGCCATAAATTTTTCAACCCAAGCAGATACCTGCATTCCCAAAGTTTCAACCATACAACACAACCAGTGAGCCATGTGGCTTAACCACGCATCAGCTGCTCTAAAATACACCCTCAATCTTTGATGTGTTGTTGCATTTTGTTTGTTTATAGCAAATCAAAGTAATAAAACGCCAGTTTATTTTTCAACATCTCTGTTTTGGCTTTGTTGTTCTAATTCTATCATAATCAACCAACTCTTTGAAGATGGTAATCACTATGCAAGTACTAAATTAAATATGTACATTACCCCTGGTTCAGTATTGAAAAACAGTGGTGTAAGTTCTGCATTGGTAAACAGATATGTCAAGTGAGCAGAAGGGTAGGATTGTAGCAACCGGGTCATGAAATTTGCTTCATGTTACATTTTCTCACCCTTTCCCCTTCAAGGTACTGTATTTATACTGTTGCAATTCCCTCATCCACCTGGGTATGTAACTTCCATTCAATTACTGACATGTAACTTATACCACCATTATGTCACCTTAAAATTAGAAGGTGCATGGACAAAAAAAATCTACCAACATAAACATTTTGAAATTTCAAAGTCATTTCCTTTTCACGGTGTTTGAAATTGCCCCAATTACTGTTTTATAACACTTTTCACAACTGATTCATTATTTTTTCTAACCGTCATTGAAAACACCACAGAAAATGATTTTTGTTTACTTAAACCCTGTTTTCAGCAGGCATAGTATGTGAATAACATTTTCAAGAACTTTTTTTAAAAAATTCTGTCTCACACATAAAATGAGAAAATGTCAACAATTTCCTATGAAAAGTTTGTTTTAGAAATGAAGGCATTTTCAAGGAAAGAAAATTTGACCAATTCTACCTAGAATTTTGCTGAAACCAGGATTTTCCCTACTATAACTAAGGTATAATCTTGATTCTTCTACCTCTGTTAATACTGAGTAACAGCCTACTTAACAGATGACTACTCCATTGAAAGAATTTGCCAGTTGTAACAGCTAATGTACACCTATAGATATACAAATCATGGTTTCTCCTCCACTCCACTATCATAATATGAAGTCAGTCCATGTTTCCTGTCATTGTTCTTTGTTACCACCCCATTATCTCCCGCTCTCTACACTGGCCACAGACGACATGATTAATTTAATTAACATTATTCTAGCTCTACTTACTTGAATAAATTCATTCCTTTTACTCCCGTCACCACTGCTAATAAATTAGAAGGTAGATTTAAAAAAACACATCAGGGTCCTCTTTATGTGTCCTGAATTGTCAATTGGCTTTGTCTGTGAGCAGTGACACTTTAGACAAGAGAGATATTTCTGACACTCACACTGAAGTAACCTGTGAGTTTTATACCTGCTCTGAGCATCTTGCAGTCACATCCTTCCAGCTTGGGGGGGGGGGGGGG
>JANRFK010001158.1:17807970-17817992 GCA_030068395.1 Apalone spinifera
TGGGTTTTACCCATGAAAGCTCATGATTCTATATATTTTGGTTAGTCTCTAAGGGTACATATACACTACAGAGGAAGATCAAAGTTGCCACTGTCAATCTTCCAGGGTTTGAATTAGCAGTCTAGTTAAAGCAGCTAATTCAAAGTAAGACGGCACTCGGCTCGATGCCAGTAACCCTGCTTTCATAAGGAGTAAGGGAAGTTGAAGGAAGAGTGTTCTTCCTTTGACTTCCTGCAGTATAAACAGCACCAAAAGCCAATTTAAAGCTACTTTGACTTCAGCTACATATCTTGATTGGACTTTGTCCTGTAGTATAGACGTACCTTAAGGTGCCACGGACTACTTGCTGTTTTTAAAGTTGCAGACTAACACACCTACCCCTCTGAGATCTTCAAATAATGACTCGGAGCAACTGAGCTTACTAGTGGTGTTGCCTAAGTGCTAAGGCTTAGGTCCCCGGGCCCCAGCTCTCCCCTGAATGCAGCATTCTGCACTGTCAATCACTCCCACACTATGGCGATCCACTTTTTGGTAAATAGCAACTTGACTCTCTGAGTTAGCAATTGAGTTTGCCCCTTTTGGGGTGTCAGAGTGCAACAAAAGTATACAGGGTCCCGTGTCTCAATAGAGAGGGCCTTTAGGCCACCACCCGACCCTTGGGGTCAGCATGCCCTCTACTTAGGGCTTACAGTGCCTTTACCCTGTCCTTATCCCCAAAGGATGGAGGAAGGGAAGGGGCTTATTGCTTCTTCCATGAAAGGGAGTGATATCAAACACCCTAGTGTGCTCTGAAGCTGCTTTCCTGGGTCACTTCCCACCACTCACTTCCCCCACAAGGTCTCAAAGTTCTTCATTTACAACCCAACAGAAGATACTAAAACAGCTAAATGTTCAGCCTTCTACTTTGCTGGCTATACCCAGCTACAGCTGGCCCAGGTTCCTAGAGTGGTTTCCTCCCATACTGAGCATTGTCACACTCTTCTACAACCCAGGTTTGGGGCATGGATCAGCCTTCATGTTGCACTCTCTATCAACGGTCCCACTAATCTCTTCCATCCCTGTGCAGACTTTTTCCTTTCATGTGTGGAATGAATTTGTGTGCACGGAGTTATGTGCGAATGTGGGCCACCAATAGAAACACACAACCTAGCTGTGGGTGCTCTGCTAATCAATGGGGCAGCCTTTGAATTTCTCCTGAGTGGTCGCCTAAGTGCACAGCTTACAGGGGACACTACTCTCTGTCAGTATCTGGACCGGACAAGCCAATGGACCGAATGTGGAGATGAATCCTGGCCACGTGCCACCTGAGGCATGTTAAGCATATATTAAGAAGATGCTACCCGTGGCCTTAGGCAAGCTGCAGCTTCTGATCAGCCTCTGTCTTCAGTCAAATTCCCAACTCAAGGCTCAGCTTCCCAGGTTTTTCTCAATAATCAGCCCAACAGAGAAAATTCCCAGCTTGCTCTCACCTGGATCTCCTCCCTGGTCTCTCCTCTAGAGCGTAGAGCAGCTGCCCCCTGCCTTCCAAGAAAAGCTTCTGCTGTGTCAGGAGCTGTTCAGGAGCTCTTAAAACAGGTCTGTCCTCCCATTGTGTCTGCCCCCTTTCTGGGCTGGGTGGCTCCTTTTTAAACCTATGCGGCTCTGCAGGTCCAATAGGAAGGAGTCATCTGGGCCCAGAATGGCTCAGAAATCCTTGCTGCCCCTGGCTGGGATTTTTGCACCCATCACAGGCAGCATCCAATTGTATCATCCAGAAACCTGTTCCATTAGTGTTTATTCACTAGGAGCATGACACAAAAGGAAGAAGCAGACATGCTTACAGCCAACATCACACCAGGAAGGCCAGCTATACTGGGCCAGCCTTGTCATCCTTATTCTGCTGTCAAAGAGAACTGTCGCTGATGGCAGAATTTTCAAAACTGTCTTTTGTAAGCATGGGTAGGGGGGACTTTGATATTTTCACTCTGAAACTGTAAAAGTCCTGGAGCAAGCGTGGGCAGAGCCATACTTACCAATACGCAGAATATGCAGTTGTGTAGGGTACCTGAAAATCTGGGACACCACCGGGTCTTAATGTCCACCCACCTGCTTCTTCCTATCCCTGTTCAGCTTCCTTAGGTAACTTAAAAGTGGAAAAGCCTGCTAGAGCTAATTAGCAGAATGCTGAACCTGTGCAAGGGCCATTCAAGTGGTAATGCAGCCATTTAACAGGCATTTGCCAATCCCAGGTATATACTGTCTGTTTCTGAATTTACTGTGTTAGTCAACCGGACTTTAGTTTAAAATTTGTTTTAAAAATATTTTGTTAGTGTGTTGTGGAAGATGATTAAAAACACATATCTAAAAAAACATCATCTCTCCTGACTGCCATCAGGCATAGGAGCACCAGTTTAGTGGTACTACATTGGCCCCATAAATCCTAAGGATGGCCCAGAACCTGGGGATGGCCCAAACGAAATGATTCAATGGAAAAACAGCAAATCTAAAGCTAAAAAGTAACCAAATGCTCAAGATGAATGATAGCATCTCTTCTATTCCAGCTTTGCAGAACTCCACCTGGAAATCTGTCATGAAAAAACAACAACAATTTGGTTCCAAATCTAACCCCTTTAAGCACTCTTCAGGAGAGCTCTTTTAATTATCCTCCTTATCCACCTTGAAATGACTCCAATAAAGGAATGGAAAAAGAAGTTAGGGAATGACAAGAATCTTCTATTTCTAGAAATGATCTGGAAATAAATATTTCTGGAGACTCAGAAATGCCAGATAAGGGATTTTCCTTCCATCAACCAGAAATGCAAGTTCTTCATGCCTCATCCCTTCTAGATATAGACAAGAGCAGAATAACCATTGGGGAAACCCCTACTAGGATTGAAGACAGCATGCAGTCTATGGTCAAAGAGATCTCCAATTTTCAGATAGATAGAAGGGCAATGTTCTGATTTGTGGATCAGGGATCAGTCCCAAACTTATTATGGGGCTACAGCTACCATAACAGGAAAACATTTCACAAGGTATTCTAAGTCAAAGGTAAAGAGAGAGAGCAGTGGGGGGAATTTGTGGAAGAGGGAAGAGACTGATGGAATGAAAATTCTTTTCCAGGAAAATCTCATTGGGGTACCCCCTACATTCCTAAAGTCAGCCATAAAAGAATCCAAATACCATGAGAGTCATCTTGATATTTCTGGCTGGGAAGCACTGTAAAACTCACAGTGCAGACTGTTCTCCATTATGCAGCTCCATTATGCAGACTCAGGCAGTTTGGATAGTACAGATAAGCTTCTGCTGAGCCTCCACATTTCTGCACGCTTATCTGAACTGCACGCTGAACATTCTGAGATTCACCCATTTTGACACATCAGAAATCCAAAATGCTGAGCACACACACAGCCCCAGACTGCCTGAGACCCAGAAACCCGTGGACGAGAACACGCATAAAAGCCAGCCCACTGTTATGACAGCCTTTAAGTTTCTCCATTTAAGGGGAGAACATCAAAGATACCAAGACATGTAAGATTCTGTGTCATTTCATGTTTAGCAATCAATACCTGAGCATTGCATTGTGCTGGATTGTAGCATCAGAATACAGCCACTGGCAGATGAGACATGAGGAGATGAACTGACCAGCAGGTGCTCCAAAAGCTATTTCCCTTAGAGAAGAACATAAGAACTGCCACATTGTGTCAGACCAAACGTCCATCTAGCCTGGGAAGGACTACTGGGAAGTCTAGGACAATTGCATCACTCTTGATGGGGGTTGCAGCCTCCCTCTGTGCTGGTCCCCTGAAGAGGCTCACCCCAGAGTTATATTTCCAGAATCAGAGTGGTCCTTAAGCATAAGACACCCTGCCCCATTGTTCCAGACAGGGGATGGAAGGAGTAGGAATGTACTAGTATAGTCCAGTGTTTCTCAACCTTTTTATAAAGTACCTTTTTTTCAAAAAAAAAATATATATATATATATATATATATAAGTAACCCCCTTTTCAAAAAAAATTATAAGTACCCCCTAGCACCTACAGTTTTCAGACACACAATTTTTTTTCTACCATTGCACCACATTTGTTTAAACAACTTAATCGTAGCTGGGCAGGCGATGAAATTTTTGAGTGGAAAAAGTACAAAAATAATAAAGCGCTGTAAAACTTAAAACAAAAATTCAGTTTTCTCCAAATTTCAGTTGTGTTGACGTATCCCCCCCCCCCCCAAGACTTCTCTTGAGTACCCCTGAGGATACTCGTACCATTGGTTACACTGGTATAGTCGATTAACCGGTTAACTGATAAGCAAAAGCTTATAGGTCAATGCTATAGACTACACGCATTCCCCCCCCCCCTCTCCCCGCCACCTTGCCAGTAAATTTTTTAGCAGGCTGGCCAACAGCCCAGCTCAGTCCCAGCTTGCACTGGGTACCCCCCACTGTGGCTCTGCATTTGAAGTGTATTAGGAGCCAAGCAGGTAGGCAGCCCAGTTCATTTCCAGTTCATGCTGGGTCCAGGAGCTCAAATCCCTCCTCTCTGGACAGGGGCTGCTTGGGGACTATAGACTAGTCGAGTACCCGATAAGAATGCATGCGGTTAATCGACTATTCAATTAACCGATATTTAACATCCCTAGGAAGGAGCATTCAAATGCACTGACCCTTGTCAATAAAGAGTAGCAAAGTGTCTTGGTAGAGTATGGATCACACTGGCTTTCATTAGCAGGAAACAAAGGGCCTCATATGCATCCCTTCCTTACTCAGGATGCATCCCCACTGAGATCAATGTGCATTTAGTAAGAGCAAAGGTCTTGGGATCAAAACCAGAATGGCGTTTTATTCTGACACTGAGCTATTGAAATAAAGACTCCACTGAAGCATCAAAAACCTGTTCCCACTGAAGCCATTAGGAGACAGACCAGTTCAATAGATAAATGATTATGTTATTTAATGTAGCTATTGAAGTGATTACTAGTGGAAATCTGCGTTTTACACCTCCTTATTCACTTCTAACTGCTGCAGCGAAATTTACCTTAATTCTTGCTGGATTTTGTGAGGCAAAGTACTAAACGCCAACAATTTTCTTCTGATAAAATGATCTTTTAATTTGTTCAAATGTCAATTATTTTTCTCCTTGCCAAGGTCTCTGCATTCCATACAACCTCTGCTACTCTGTAACTGCATAATAGGTTGAACATAACTATTTTGCTAATTATTGAACTGTGTTTTCTATTCATGATATTTAAAAGGGACACAGGTAGTGCAAACCTTAATATGGAAAAAAGTTGTATAAAACTAATTTTAATACAAACATTTTCTCTTTTTTACATATTATCCCCATGAACCTTTAAGATTAAACAGTCTGCATTAGTGTTTGCAGTATTGTACTGGTGAATGAGCCCTAGGCAATGTAATGGATTCGAAACAAAAGCAAAACTGATTAGTCTAGTTTCATTCATCAAGCAGAGTAAATCAACCAATTACATTGGGGAAATGCTTGCCTTTCACACAATCCATCCCACTGAAAGGAAGACAGCTTTAAACTGTACTTTGACTCCACTGATACCACAGCTATGACTGTCTTAGTGCACTCTCCAAAGGAGAACAAAAGCCAAAATGATATCATCACTTGCGACAAGCTCAGAGAGTAGCTGTGTTAGTCTGTACCTTTAAAAACACTGAGTAGTCCTGTGGCACCTTAGAGATTAACTAATTTAGGCCTGGTCTACACTAGACCAGGCAGGTCAGTTTAAGGTATGCCATCCAGCTACACAAAATATGTAGCTGAATTCAGCTTACCTTAAACCAAGCCACCACAGCATCCATACTGTGGGGGGTTGATGGGAAGACATGCTCCCGTTGGCTTCCTTACTTCTCACAGAATAAGGAGTACAGGATGCTGACAGTGACTGCCCTCAGCATTCAGGATATGTCTACATTATGGGGTTTTTAACTCTGCTGCGCCCAGGGGACGCATCTGTTCTGCTTTTTTTTTTTTTTTTTTTTTTTTTTTTTTTTTTTGCAGAAGAGCAGACACGCTCTTTTGGAAGCCCTGTCTTACTCCTCCCACGAGGAAGAAGGGCTCTTCCTAAAGAGGCAGCTTTTCTGAAATTTGGCCCAGTGTAGATGGGCCAAATTTCAGAAAAGCCTCTTCCAAAAAAACTATCAGAAAAAGGTATGCAAATTGCAGAGCGCAATTTGCGTACCTTTTTCCAACAGATCTTTGTCGTATAGACATAGCCTCAGTCTCTAAGAGCATGTCTACAATACGGAGTTATTACGAAATAACTCCCCTTATTTCGAAATAACAAGGCAAGCGTCCACATAGCAAGCCCGTTGTTTTGAAATTGTTATTTTGAAATAATAACTCCTGCTTGTCATGAGGAATGATGCTTCTTTCAAAACTGTTATTTCGAAATAGCATTAGTGTGGCTGTTCAGCTGCTGTTATTTCAAAATAATTGGCCTCCAGAGGCCTCTCATAGCCGCCCTTGTGGCCACTCTGGAAATTTGGCCCACTCTGGCCACAAGCCAGAAATTTGGCCCACTCTGGCCACAAGCCAGAAACTTTAGGAAATTTGGCCCACTCTGGCCACAAGCCAGACAACTCCACTGCTCCCATTCTCCCGCAGACTTTAAAGCTGAAGCCACAAGGGAAAGGGCTTGTGGCACCACATGAGCCCTGCCAGCCCGTGTCATACAGCAGCCTTTGTTTGAGCCATGACAGACCCCCAGTGCTCCCTCTGAGCCCCACACCACTGCCAGCATGCCACATGGGCAGGAGCGAAAGAGGGCACTATCCTGGACTGGTGCAGAGAGCCTGGATCTCAACAAGGTCTGGGGCAAGGAGACAAACCTCCAGGATCTCCAAACCTCAAGGCACAACACCAACGTCTATGGTTGGATAGATGGCTGCCAGCCTGGCCCAGAAGGGGCATAGCTGCACCCTAGACCAAATGCAGATGAAAATTAATGAGCACTGGCAGGCCTATGCAAAGGCCAGGGAGGAAAATTCCTGCTCTGGAGTGGCACCACAGACCTGCCACTACTACCAACAGCTGGATGCCATCCTGGGAGGAGGACTGCTCACTTCCCCCACCTTATCGTCAAGCCTCCACAAGGGTGGGGCTGTGGAGGAGGAGGAGGAGAAGGAGAAGGAAGAGGAGGAGCAGGCTAGCCTGGACACCATGGGGTCATCATCTGCCTGCAGTCAGCTCCTTTTCCCCCGCGATGTCTCCCAGGCCTTGGATGAACCAGGGAAAGGCACTTCAGGTGAGTTCTATCACTTTCCCTAAACACATGCAGGGACAGCAAGAAAGGGGCTGCACATTCTCTGCTTGGCCTTCTCAGCTTGGGGGGTCACAAAACAGTTTGTGTATGTGAGTGCCCATGGAGCACCAGGCCAGAGCACTCAGCCTCATGATGCTCTCACACAGGAGCCCCTCACTCCTTCTTACAAGGTTCCTGCATAGGACTACCTTACTCTGGCCTCTGTGGTGGGACACCTTCCCATGACAAGCCACCACTAAGGAGGCTGGTATCATGGAAACACATAGCAGTGCCGCACATGGCACTTGGTCATGCCCACACTCTTGGACAGCATCCACTTCCAGTCAAGCACGGTGATGTGGAGGACATCAATCCCCTGTCTCAGGGAGGAAAAGAAGGGGACCCCAGTAATACTCTCTCTGGAAAGTGGACTCTGCTGTTCACATACACCTCTCCAAACACCTCTATCCCTGCCCACTCTGCTAAGAGCCTGCATCAAGAAGTTGGGGATTGAGGTATATAATGTGTTCTCTTTAACATCTTACTCTCAGCCCTTCTCTTTCTTTCATTAATAAATCTTTAGATTTTAGATTCTAAAGGATTAGCACAACATGCTCTTTTGGGTAAGAGTCAAAGTATAAATTGACCTGGGACTGTAGCTAGTCCTTTGGGACCAGGAGAACCAGTTCGGAGTTGGTGAGATTGTTTTTTATAACCTCTCATCTGTGTAAGGAGTAGGGCTAGTTGTGGCACAGGGAATCTTTGGGTGTCTAGGGGCATTTTCTTATGGCTGCTGAAGTGCTCTGTTTAACTCTTTGGTGCTTTATAGGGAAGGACCCCAGTCTTGGACTGTAAGTAGCCCTGGTTTTAAGCAGCTCACCCTGATTTGACCCTCTCAGTGGTGCCACCAGACCAACCTAGTACATTATACCCCCCCATGAGGACCTGGTGCAGGAACATCTTGAATGCCTCCTTTCCCTCAGCTGGAAATTTGAGGAGAACCACCAGGAGTGCTGGACTGACCAGGAGCTGAGGAAGACAATGTGGGAGCATCTGTTGTGCCAGCACAAAGCCATGGTCACATGCATGGAGTGGTCCACCGGCCACCTCCTCATACCCGCCACTCCCAACTCCCAGCACCTGCACCCACACCCACACCCCTGGCTTCTCCTCCTAGCTCCTTCTCCGCCCGGGGGCCACTGAGGCCTGCGAACATGTTGTGGTGGGACCTTTTGGGCAGCTGAAGAGTCCCAAGGTAACTGAGGCAGGTGCCACTCGCAGCCCCATCCCTGAACCCCAGTTCCTCCCTTCCCCCTGTTAGTTTCTTTCCCCAGTCCCTCTCTTGTTGCATATTCCCCAAATAAAAATATCAGACTTGTGTTTTCCAAACAAAAAAGTCTTTATTATTTGGTCTTCAGGGGAGGGGAAAGATGGGAAGGGGTGAGGGAGAAAAGGCTCACGGGGCAATGCAGCGCCCCCCTGTGGGGAGATCTGGGGTAGAGTCTCATAGGGGCCTTAGCTGAAACTCTCTCAAAGCCTCCTAGATGATCACAGCCCCCTGATGTGCTCACTGAATGGCCCAGTAGTGCCCAGCTGCTCATAAGCCCTGGATAGCCACTCTGCCTCTGCCCCCCCCACCCTGACAGTAAAGTCTCCTCCTTGTTCTTAGAAAGGCTGTGGAGCACACAGCAGGCCACAGCCACTTAGTGGATGTTCCGGTCACTAAGCTCCCGGTGAGAAGATTCTGGAACCTCCCCGTGAGGTGGCCGAAGACACCCTCCACAATCACGTGGCATCTGCTGAGCCTGGTAGTGGAGGTCTCTTTGGTGGGGTCCAGGCTGCCCATTTAGGCCTTCATAAGCTAGGGAGCAAGGGGTAGGCTGCGTTACCCAAGAAGCACATGGGCACATCAACATCCCTGACCCTGATGGTGTGATTGGGGGAAAAGGTGCCAGTATGCATCCTGTAGAAGAGGCTTGAGTTCCTGAAAACACCAGCATTGACTGCCTTCCTACAGAGCTCCAGGAAGGTGGCCTTCCGCATGCAGATGTTCTGGAGCCACTGCTGGTCATCCCACCACTGCAGGACGATGTGGTCCCATGAGTTGGAACTGGTCTCCCGCCGCCAGAAGTGGTACTGCACAGGGTGCAGGGGAGGATAGAAGGGAATTTGGTGCATGAGGAGTGCCAAGGCCTTGGTCAAAAAGGTCCCCCCGTCCCTGCTAGTCATTGTGCTCCTGCAGTTCCACGTGGGCAGCCTGCATGAACTGTGCTATGAGGTGCATCAGGAGGCCCAAGAGCCCGGCACTGCTTTGCAGCAGTTCCGGCTCCATGATGAGGGGTCCACAAGGGCAACCAGAGCATGCGGCATGAGTTTGGTGTCCCTCGAGAGGATAGGCAGTGCAGAAAAGGAGTGTGAGATGTGGCTGCAGAGAAGGTCTCTTGAAGCAGCTACAGGAAGTGACTGCTCTCCTGATGTCCTCCCCAGAGTGCTTCCAGGGGGCTTTAAATGTTATTTCAAAATAACACATCTAGACAGAAAATGCATTTTGAAATAGCGTTTTGCTATTTCGAAATAGCGTGTCGACCCTGATAGGACGCTGAATCGCATTTAAGGCCAGCTAGAACCGGTTCTGGCAGGGCATCAGGTCAGGAGTTATCTTGTGTGGCTGCTGCCTGAGGCTATCTGAGACCTGTGCTTAAAGGGACCCTCCGGGACATCCAGTTCTAAGGTTTCCCTGCTTGCTTGCCTACCTCGCTGAGGGACAGCAAAGC
>JANRFK010001158.1:17829107-17845215 GCA_030068395.1 Apalone spinifera
GGGCTCAGGGCAAGGGGACTGGGAGACCTGGAAGGGCTCACCGGGACCATCTGTGGCAGCGAGGGCAGTGCTGCTCCAGCAGCAGCAACTCCCCAAGGGGGGCCACAGCCACACTGCTCCAGGTCACTTGTGGCCATGCTGCTCTGGTGGTGGTGGCTCCTCAAGGCTGCTGGGGCAACACTAGCTGGCTGGTGGTAGCTCCCTGCGCCGACCTGTGGAGATGGGGGCTGTGTTAGCTGGCCAGTGGTTGTTCCCTGGGACCAGCCAGGGCGGGGGGGCTGCACTGCCTGCCTGGGCTTCCCCCTCTGTCTGGCCCCAGGGCCGAGGCGGAAGTGATTTGGGCTCTGGCTGTGGGACATGGGGGCCAGCATCAACCATGCTCAGCACCAGCACAGAAACCTTACCCATGGACAGTGGCCAGCAACATTCACAGCTCTTCCCCCAGCCATCCACTGTCATACAGGTGCACATGCCCCCCATGTGGTCATTCTGCGGTATAACTGTGCCTGCTAGCAAACAATCACATTCCAGGCACATCCCATTTTCCTGGCACAACCAAACCCAGATCTTGTTTTAAGTTAGGATAACGGGAAGTTGCATAGCAAATGTGGTGGCCCTAGCTCTTACCGTTTAGGAGGAGTTCTTGAACAAATGGTCTCACAGACAGACAGATGCATAAACTCTCTCAGATATATAGTAGATATGGTCCAGGTCTAACTAAATGCAAGTTAGTTTTAGCCAGGGGATAGAAACTGTTTGTCAGAGGCTGGAGAGGGATGGCAGGAGACAAATCACTTGATCATTGTCCTCGGTCCACCCCCTCTGGGGCACCTGGCGCTGGCTACTGTCAGCAGACAGGCTACTGGGCTAGATGGACCTTTGGTCTGACCCAGTATGGCCATTCTTATGTTCTTATGTTCTTAACTGCAAGCATTTCCCTGAGCACATAGCAAGCAAACTTTGGCCCAATAAAATCTAAATCTAAGGGAAACAGAAGAAACATACTACATCACTAATGCTCTGATACCCCCGCAAATATTGAAACTGCCTAGAAAGGAAAAGTGTCTCAGAAAGCCATTGTGAACTTATAACTCTGTGACTTTTAGACATATGACACCACATGGGACAAAATTCTGCCATGACTAATACCCCTTCCCCCTGCAATCCCATTCATTTCAGCAGGATTTCCAGGGGTATGATTCAGGGCAAAATGTGGCCCCATGTAGCCTATTTTGCAAGTATAATCAGGCAATCTGGGATACCCCACCACTGAATGTCCAGGGAGGTTAAAGTGTTCTCCTAGAGGTTTATGCATTTTACTTTTCTGGGTGTCAGCTTGTAGCCCTTTCGAACTTTATTATTTTCCTTGGCATCATTTAACCTACGCCCTATTGTTAATGTATTTTATTTTTATATAATTCACTGCTGTGTTTAAATGGAAGGGTATATTTATTCAATGTTAATAAGCTGTTATGAGCTTTTGTGTGGTTAGAGAAACAACCAACCTTGTTATTTCTCTCAACTGTCCAGGAGAGAGCTGGACACTGCAGAGTACACAGTTGTGGGAAAATTCAGGGCTGAGAGTATATTGCGTCCAAATAGCAACCAAGCCAGAGTGGTGTAGTGAGGTCAGAACCCGGGCTGTGTAGCACAACGACACTCACGGTGTGATCTGCATGTTTGTTGTTGATTGTGAATGGAGAGAATTACAGTAGCAAAGTGTTGTGAGAAACCCAAGGTTATATGGTAAAAGGTGATACAACCCCTCACTAGTCTAAATTGTCCCCTTTATCCCATAACAGTGCTTGCTTCCACCCTGATATCCCTATATGTATCAGAACTTCCTCACATTGCCAAGCCCCGGACTGCTCTGTTGAACAGCCTGGCCTGTGCTCAAGAGCTACTGTTGCTCCCTCCCAACACACATACAAAACAACAGGAGCTGCCACTCGGTCATTGTTGCTCACCCTACATATTTGTTCACATTCCAATATTTTAGGCCCTCATCCTGTGCTGCCTCAGGAAGCGAGAGTAGTTAGGTGCAGCCTCTGATTCCCAGGGCCCTCAGAGATCAGATATGGGGAGGATCCTACAGCATCCTTTCAATGACTAGAGACCTAGAAGAACACCACTAATTCAGGAGAGTCAAAGGAAAAGGTGTGTGCAGATGTCTGAGCAAAGAGGGAGTACAGCTGCATGGAGTGTCTGCAGAGAAGGAGGGCAAGGATGTGGACATCTTCCATGCTTAGTTAAGTCAATAGGAGTTGAAGGAGCTCAACACCTTGAGCAAGTATATGAGAAGACTCCACAGATCAGATGGGGAAAACTACTGCCAGTCAGAGGAGCAAACTACAGTCAATCAGCGTTTTACTACATTAGAAAGCAACCAACAGGTCTTTAGATTATGATTATCTCGCTCCAGAAAGAGTGGGTATTTAGGACAAAAGACAGAAGGTGTCATTTATTCTTCTGTGGATCAGAGAGGAGTAACATGTTATTAGAGATCTATTATTTTCTGACTGCAGGTTACATAGATTATTTAATGTGTAAGATGACAAAGGCAACTAAATGCTGAAACTCCAGGTAAGACTTTGCCATACTATTCTGACAAAAACAAAAGTAATTTCATGATCTGTCACAGGACTGCTCTTGCTCATCATCTGTGTGTGTCATGAGTGGATGACAAAACTCCCATGAATCATAAACTGTGAGGAATAAATAAAATAAGATTCAAAACAGCAAAATCTCCATCTGTCATGGGGAACATTTGTCATTAATCTTTCCAAAATACAAGAAAATTTGCTTCTAATAACCAGAAAAATAACAAAATTTAGAAGAAATCCTGCAAGGCTGGAGCTGGAAGATTTTTACAGTGGTGGCAAATGACAGGTTGCTATGTAGGTGTTGAGGTAAATGAGGAATAACCAGCATCCTGTACATGCACTTTTAGTCACTGCCAACTGTCACAGTTCAGAGCCAGAGCACATCATCATCCCCTCTTCTGAGTCAGCACTTCCAGGTCTAGAACCTCAAGCCTTCTCCATTCTGAGGTGGATTCCCACAATTCTTCCACTCTCTTTCAGGGGTTACCTTGTGTACCAACCATGATTGCTCATCAAATCCCACCAGGCTTGGGACCTGTGACTCTTCCCTTTGTGACCAGTGGTAAATACAGTAACCATAAACAGCCTTCTTAAACCAAAGTACTGTTTAATCCTAACAGCGGGAAGAAAGCATTCCATATGAGAAAGGGGGCTATACACTTACAGTCTATACACTTACCTAGCTTCTCCAATAGTTGGGTAGGCCTATCACATCCCAGACTCCTGGCTTTGGGATCAGAATGCCAGTCTATTAGTCTCTGCCTTGGTCTCCCCCTTTTTGTTTCTAAACACTTCTGAGGATTTTTTATCCTCTCCCTCCCTTTCACATAGGTTGAGTCCCTCCTTGCGAACCTGTCTATAGGCCTAGCTGGGAGTCAGGGGGCTGAGAAAGGTCTTCGTAGTGAATTGTTCTAAAATGTTCTTTGAGTGTTTGCAGAGAAGCACATCAGAATTCATCTCCTCTTTCCAGGGGTGCATCTGTTTGTGGTGGATTATTAAATGCTATTCTCAGCTTCTATGTAGCACAATGCACATATCTTTCTTTCATTTTTTCCTGAAGGTTTTTTGCTTGTATTCCAGAACAGTCACGGCACCATTTTATCCTTGTTCTCGTACTTTCAATAATTGTATACCTTTGTCTTTGACACAATTCATGACATTGCTTTCAAGCTTAGCACCTGATTGACCACTCACAAAATCCTAGAAAATTCTCAATATTTATTTTAGTGGGACTGCCTTTTGATCTTTTCCTCTGCCAACATACTAAAAAACATGGCTTAGTTGGACAATTTTGGGTAATGAAGCATTGTTGACATCATCTGGATTTGAATGTTTAGACTAAGGAGTTGAATTTTTAGACTAAGGTAAGTCCTTAAGGTATGTCACTGAGTCTTTTGGCTTCCTGGTGGATTTTCCAAAAACAAGCTTATAATTGACCAATAAATTTGATGATAAATGAAAGGTTTGTGCTGTTTCCCTCACCAATAACCTCTCTATGAGCTAAAAATGCAAGATCAGAGGTAGCTAGAGTGAGGGTGAGGTTAACAATACGATTGAAGACCTGCCTCCAGTACCCTGCCTCTTTCTTTATTTTTTATGAGAGATCTTTGTTGATGGTAATATGCAAATGCCACTGATCATATTTTAAGCAACTTTCAAAATGATAATCAGATGTTTCACTATAGTTTGTGATAAATAGCACCTGTCTGTCATTCCACTTACCCATGCAATTATCCTTCTTGGGACTATCAGGATTGAAAACCTTTTCAACACAGTCAATGCCAACATTTTCTGTGATTTTGTCACTGGTGACTAAAGATGTCATTAGCACATCTGATGCGGTGACAGCGGTAAGACAGACAGCAATTTTTGGCAGATTTGCAATTTGCTCACTAGTCTTATTTTGTTTCTTGAACTTAATATCGCTATTCAGTTATCATGATTTGATTTGCATTCACCCACCATGTAGCTGGGCACCAGATGAAAACAAGAATTGATGCAGATGGGCTAATCCTGAAAATGTGATCTCTGTGTCACAGAAACAAACACAAGGATCCATATTGCCATGCCATTAAAACAAACTATTCAAACAACCACTTTCTCAGCACTTTTCAAAGATCTTGTCCATTTTATAATACTATCTAAATCAAACACCTGTGATGTATCTGCTTCCCTTTCATAGAAATGTTACAAGAGCTCAATAACAAGCCAGCTCTCATCAACATCTGTAACATCTTCTAAGTACAGTAAGACTCATATGCTATTTGGACAGGGTTTGGTTCTACCCTACATGGGTTCACTGTTATGCTCCAGCTACTTTTGGGTCACCAGTTGGCTGATCAGACCAGATCCCCATGGTTTCCTATCTCTGAAATGTTGCATAGAAGCTACAGTGCTCTAGTGAATGTAGCCTTGTTACGGGAAAACATTCTGATAGATCAAGTCTAATCAAGGACTTCTCATCCCATCCTGCAATCCTCCCTCAGCAACCTTCTGCACCCTCTGGGGTGGGGGACCCGCTCCCTATCTACCTCCTGTAACCATCCCCTGTCCTCAGCCTCCTCCATCTCTTTTTACACCTGCTGGAGTGGGACACCTGCACCTCATCCACCAATCAAAACCCTTCCCATATTTCATCAGCAGCAGCCCCTTTTAAAACAACAGCTGCAGTGCAAGTCAAGAGTGATGGTGGCAGCAGTCAGGGTAGTGGCCAGAGGCTGCCCAGACAGCAGGGCCTATGGAGGAGGCATGAAGGGAGCAGGTATGGCCTGGGCACCAGCATGAAAACCTAACCCCAAACCCCTCAGCACCTAAGGAGTCATGGGTACAAATCTTACCCACACTACAGGCAGCAGTGCTTCACAGACAGTCTGGCAGAGAGCTACTTCCTGCTCCTCATACCTTATCTGCCTATCAGTAAACTATGGCATAACTTCAGCAGCAAAGTAGCCTCAGCTGGTTGGGCCTCCTTAACCTCACAGGCCTTGGAGTGACTGCACCACTTGCACCATCGTAGCTACGTCCTGGATCTAACCATAGGTGACTGGTACACTCACAAGGAGCTGGGTGGTAGTGCCTCAGGGAACTAGACTGAAACCAACACACCCTTCCCATAAAGGAATGTAGTTAAGATTGAACTCAGGTCTCTAGATGGTGAACATCCCTAATAATATTTTGTGCTTCCATAGCACCTTTCCTCCAAGGATTTCAAAACGCTTTACTTGCCTGAGATCACACAGGAAGTCTGAGGTAAACCAGATAATAAAACCTAATTTCTTCAGCTCTTTGTCTCTGGCACAAGACCATCTTTTCCCAGTTTCATCACAGCTGCACCATTTTATACATTTACTCTTGTTTACACAAAACATTCCAAAGGGCCAATGATGAGTAATTCAGCAAGGCTGAACATTATTTGTGATTCATAAGTAAAAGCATCTCAGTATTTAAATAATTGAGAGAAATTCCTTCTTTTAAAGAATGAGGAGTGACAGGCCAAAAAAAGTAATAGTTCTTAAAATATGAGAACAGCTTATTTTTCTTTTGTTAAAAAGAGTGTCCTACTAAACAATGATTTTCTAAGGCTTCTGTTGCATTAAACCATCATTAATATGTCAAAAATCAATTTTATTTTATTTTTTTAAAGTCAATCAAAAATGTTCTTTTGTCAACAGCAGGGGGAAGAAATGAAGGTCAACACTGTATCAGGCTTTCCAAAAAGCTGTGCATTGTGAACTACTTAGGTACTCAAATCAATCTATTTTTCTCGTTTCAGCAATTGGACAATAAAAGTGAGATTTACTGCAGTCAGTGAATAATAAAAAAAGAATTAGCAGAAAACAAACAAAAAGCAGCTTGCCTGGCAACCTTCTGCATTAATCAAAACCTGAAGACTAGAATGAAAGATCAATATTTGGCTTCAAGATGAAACATAGAAAAGCTTCCATTTAAAAAAAAAAGGAATTTCTGAATAAAAAGGAACACAGACTGTGTTAATCGAAAAGAGCCAAATACAAAAATCCATGGTCTTTTGGTGATCTGTGATAAAGTGGCCCCATTGGAGCTTGACAAATTATGGTATTTTTATGCACATATCAAAGTTCAACTTGATTGTCTCATTTGGGGGAAAAGACCATCTGTCTGTATTCTAGAAATAATCTGCATAATTGACTTTCAAACAAGCCTCAAAGAAATAGGCATTTATCACCCTAATTGTGACAGGCAGAATGTGCGTACCTGCTATTTTATCAGGATAATGTTAATAGCACTGGGGGTACCTAGTATCTTGTCTTGCCCTAAATTTCTTTCATCTGAAGGAGGGCTGGGGTGTGTGTGAATCTTTTGAGTTCTACAAATATTCTAACAAATTGGAAATAGACTGAAAAATAGTAGAACTAGAAGCCATCAAAACTTTAGATATTTATATCAGAAGTAGGGTCATTCTTACTGACCTAACATAAGTATCTTGTTCTCAAGCATGATGAGATCAAGCCATGTCTTAGGAAGAGTGCCACATTATGTGAAAGTGACTGCTAAGTGCCTTCTGCATGCTGCCTCGGGCTTGGATCTTGTCAGATCTCATTAGCTAAGGGTTGTGGGTCTGCTCATTGTTTAGATGGGAATTGTCCATCAAAAAATCAAGTATTACAGGAAGAATTGTTGGGGATGCACTACCGAACTAATCCCTCAGCATGGTTATAGAGGACACAGGTGCTGCTAGGAATGAGATGTAAAACCTAAAATAAAACTTATCAAAAGTTATTTGCCACTTTAAGAATTTATGCCTTCACTATAGTGGAATGTTGCATTGGTTTAATTTATATCAGCGTTTAAGACAATTTAGTTAAACCAGTGCAAAACCCCTGAGTGGACATGTATTTCAGCTTAGCAAAATTTCTAAATGATTTAAATGAAGCTGTAAAAAAATACTGAAACTGAAATATGAATGTCCAGGCAGGAGTCTATACCACTGGAACTGATAATGGGTTAAATTCATGCCCTAGATTAAATAGGTGCAACTTTCTGAATAGACTTAGTCCTGGGAGTTGGTGTTTTGGCCAGATAGCACCAATGTTCTGGCAATACTAAGATCATATGTTTTTATAACCTGACTTAAAATTGTTGTTTGAGCACTGACAAAGTGCTCAGCCTGGGACAAAGCACAAAACAAAAGATACTCCCTCTAGTTTCACTCTTCACTTACATTTCCTCCAGAATTACACAGGCTGTAGAACCTGTCTGCAAAGGAATTAAAGCTACTTGGATGAAATATGTTATGTGAAATGTGAGATTATTGGTATTAATATTAGCTAACATTTGTCCATCTGCTTAATGTTGCAGATTGTATTCTCTATGCATCCTTTGTTTTCTTTGTCTGCAAATAAAGCAGGACATGTTGTATTGAGTCTATCCTGAGCAAAAAATGAGGCATGTATTTCTTCCTTTCCAGGAGGAGTGATAATAGAAATTATAAAAAGAGGAATACAGAGAAAAGTGCTTTCTGTGCCCATTTGTTTCAGTAGGTAGTTACAGCATCCGAGTCAGGATTTGCAAAGGAATTTAGGGCTTGCCTTAAAATAAGCTACCCAAATTAAGCTACATCAATTGCATAACTTATTTCAAAATAGCTTATTTCGAAATTGGGAGCGTCTACACAGTACTTATTTAGAAATAGAGCACTCTTCCTCTGACTTCCCTTATTCCTCATACAATGAGGGTTACAGGTGTCGGAGTAAGAAGTCCTCCAGCTTGACAGTATTTTAACACTATTTTGAAATAATTGCCTGCTGTGTAGACGTGGTCTAAGTTATTTCGGAATAGGGCTAGTTATTTCGAAATAGTGTTGTAGCGTAGACATACAATAGGTGCCTAAATATGCATTTGGACACCTAGTGGGATTTTAATAAGCACTTTGGTGCCCAACTCTCATTGACTTCAGTGGAAGTTAGGAGCTTCAATGCTACTGAAAATCCCACTAGGTGTGCAATTGGTACTTAAATACTTTTAAAAATTTAGCCCTCAGCGCTTAAAGGAGCGATGCAGTACTATAGGATCAGGCCCTAATTTAGGAGATAATATGAGATCATAATAATAATAATGCTAATATAGGTGTAGATTCCGGCACCTTTACTAACATCAAACTCAGCATATACTCTACTATTCAATAAAACAAGATGCTACTTAATGTCAATAAGAGTGACCCATCAGACCTGTGCCTGGACATTTGTATTTCACTTTGAATATTTTTTCTACCACTTCATCTAAATAATTTGGGAATTTAGTTAAGCTGAAAAAAGTGTCAATTCCTGGGTTTTCACTGGTTTAATTAAATTGACTTTTCAACTGATATAAATTAAAAGAATGTGACATGAAGTATGTGTAACTCAAAGATTGAAAAGAGAGGAAAATTTGAACTGAGGAGATAGTAAACAAGTAAATGATATCCACATGCATATAGTAATCAGACATGTCTACCTCTGTAATAGGCACTGTAGTCAGGAACAAAACCTCATAGAAAAGAAAAAGAGTACACCAAAAAAATCCTCGAGGGAAAGATTGTTAAGTCAATATTTGTGTGAGGGTTATTCTGCTCTTTTGTCTGGAGTCTGTACACAAGCCCGGGAACTTTATTCAGCGATCTGCTACTTGTGACATTTCCCTTTTATGGTTTATTTTTGCATAGCAGTGCTCAGCTGTTCCATGTTAGAGCCCTTTTATAGACATTTAATAAATCCGTATTAGTTACAAGGCTGTCAGCTGTAAGATATCTTCAGCCTTACAAGCACAGGATATGAAGAAGAAATGAGGAGGAGACATTTTGTACCATATTCCAGACAGAATTATGGAAAACACTATTGGAAGAGTGATATTCAGGCAAATCTATCCCTGGGGCATCCATTGATGTTACCTGAGTTGTGTCCATTTACTGTGGGGCTAAATGAGACCCCTGAAGCCTTCTGTTCTACCCAGATCAGATTTTCAATCCTGATACCTAATGGTAGAATTAATTCCTCCTCCCTCAAAGCAGCTATGTGTCAGGAACTAAATGGGGCATGACATTTAGCACCAGCAACCAGACTGTCCAGCCCCATAAAGGTCTTAGATCTGGAAAAATGGCCTCACCTTAGCTGCTTCTCCCAATTATCTACTACAGGGAATGCTCTTGCTCACCATAAGGATGTTCCATACCCTTGGACCTACACAAGTCAATACATTGTCCCCTTCTGCTGCTTGCCTTTGGCCTGCATCTAACAGACCCAGAGGTGACACATAACTGGAGAGTGGGGGAAAGAGCACACATCTCACACATTGCCTCTGCCTCCACCTGACTCACCTCAATGCCAAGCACTGTGACCCGAGCAGCAGGAAAGAAGCATCCCCACGTAGAGGAAAGGTCCTACTGCTTCCTCCCTCCCCATGCTGCATGAATATCGAGTGAGTGCCACCACCAGAGGGAATCTCTGCCTTCTTGCTGCTGGGCATTCCAGCAAGAGACAGCCTGAGAAATCAGATGGTGGAGGTTAGGGGACATGACCCTGGGCATTGTCTCTGAGAGTCATCCTTATTAACTTATTGGGAGCTGACATGGGACCTATTTTCACATTCTACTACTATACCAACAGCCCTACATGGCTCCTCTACCCACCTTGGGCCTAAATGATGTAGTGGGGATTGCTCAAACTATCTACAGTGAGAGGAATCTCACCCTTTTGGATCAGCAGCAAACAAGAGGTAGAGAGTACAGGAATCTTGACTCCAAAACTAGAAACCAGGAAGTACAGTTTGCTGTTTAAGGCTATTATGGACATACCTTCCTCATGAGTGCCCTCGCTCCTGACTATAAAATTCTGTAATAAGAGCCCCTTTATGACTTTCACTTGGTCATAACATAAAGGATTGATTGGGTCTCACATCTTACAAAGAGGGTGGACAGAATCTAAAAAATATAGACAGACAATATATTTTCATGAGATGATCCAACATATTCTCCTGTAAATTCAAGCTGGCAAATACAGCCTGAACTCAAGTCAGTAAATAATGTGGATACTCAGACAGTTGTGTACTCCAGTGGTTGTTGGACAAAGTGTGTCCTTGTCTGAGCTAGAGATGAATCATATGAACTATAGCGGCTGTTCCAACAACTCTTTTTTTTTCTCCTGCTGAAGCATTTGGAGGAAAATAGACCCTTTTTTCCTGTTTGTCAAGTTTATGTTAATGTGCCCTGATATTTACAGGGGCATAACCAACTGACAACTTTATGCTTCTAATAAACAAGCTTTTTATAAGTGAAATGCTTTTGCATTATACTGAGGAATCCAATTCAGAGGACTACCCTCGCATGTAGGAAATGTTAAGCAATGATTTGTCAGAGGTACTGTATAAATCTGATAAGAATGACTGTCTTCCATATGCACACATGACATTTTAAAAAAAGTTACTGGGAGAAATAAAACCAACATTCATATATGCAGCTGTATATGATTCCTCTAGTAAGGGGTACTAGTTAATCTGGAAGCAGCAGGGGTAAAAAATATCATAACTAGGTGGACAAAAATCAGCTAGAGAATATAAAAGCCAGTCTTCCCCATATTAGTATGTTAGGCTGAAATTGGAATTTTTCCTACATTAAATGCTGAGTGTAATTGTGTACATTACATGTACTTGGAAAGATTTCATGTTTTAATTATTTTTTTAGAAATCCAAGATCTGTAAATGTAAATTGTGTGTAAGTATGAATGTGTGAGGGGGCTGGGGTGGGGAAGAGTGTCTTAATCTTAAGGAATTTTAAAGAAAACAGGCCTATGGGACCAGAACTTTAGCTGGAATAAATCAGTATATCACACTACCCACATTTATATTGGTTGAATTCTCAAGGTCTAGTTCTGCTCCAAAAGATGAAGATGAAATGTTCATCAGCTTCATTGGGGACAGAGGCAAGTTGCTAAGTGCCAGTTGAAAATACATAGCAATTTTGCAGAGTATATAGAAATCTTTCAGAACCTACGGGAGCTGAGCAATGTATCCTTCAATATATTTACCAAGATAGTTGCAGTGTCTACAAAGGAATGTGTATCCAGGGGAATTTACCTGTCTTGCAAATCTACATAAAGTGGAGCCAACAGCCTTGCCAGGTCCTTGGGCAAGGCAGGGACAGCTGCTCTGCTCCCTGGAATGGAGGGGATGGTCTGGAGTTAGGCAGCCATCAGCACTGCCCAAAGCATGACATGCCTCCCCCCAGGCAACCCTCAGTGTTGCCTGGAGTGCACTGTGTGGCCCTCAAAAAGGAATTCAATGGGTTCAGCCATTCAATGGCTGCCATGGAAGCTCTGGGCCCGTTTGTATCACTGGGCCTAGGGGCACTTGCCCTCTTTGTTCCTTCTTCCCCAGTTGGCAGGCCTTTCTATACAAGAAAGAGCAGACATGTCATATGTAAAACACAGGAGGAAACTGCCCTGCTGTATTTTGGCACACCCTGGTGGGGCCTCAGCTGGAGTAATAGGTTTAGTTCTGAGCCTGACACTTTAGAAAATGTGGATAAACAGAGAAAATCCAGAGGAGGGCAGAAAAATGATAAAAGGTTTAGAAAACCTGACCTCTGAGGAAAGACTGAACAAAGTGGACCTGTTTAGTCTTGAGAAACCATGACTAAAGGGTGGAGGGCCTATAACAAATATGTTAAGGGCTGTTATAAAGAGGACCTTGATCGGTTTTCCTCTATGCCCACTGAAGGCAGGACAAGAAGCAATGGGCTTAATCTGTGGCAAGGGAGTTTTAGATTATATTAGAAAACAGTTTATAACTATAAGGGAAGTTAAGCACCAGAACGAGTTTCCAAAGAAAGTTGTAGAATCCACATCATGGGAAGTTTTTAAGACCAGGTTGGTCATACACCTGGCAGAGATGGTGTGGGTTTATTTGGTCCTACCTCAGCACAGGGAGGGACATTTAAGGTATGTCTAGACTACATGCCTCTGTTGCCAGAGGCATGTAAATTAGACTACCCGACATAGTCAATGAAGCTGGGATTTAAATATCCCCATTTCACGGGGCATAAAGGAGCAGTCGACAAAGGCTTCACTTGTCGACCGATCCGCGTCTTGACTCGCGCGCTGTGCTGACGATCAGCTGAGCCAGCACAGCATAGCGGCCATTTTTATTTTAATGAAGCAGGGGATATTTAAATCCCAGCTTCATGGACTATGTCGGGTAGTCTAATTTACATGCCTCTGGTGACAGAGACAGGTAGTCTAGACAAACCCTTAATGACTTCTCAGAGTCCCTTCCAGCCCTAAATTTCTATCATTCTATGACCTACTTATAGTGAAATTCTACTTAGACTACAGTGTTAAGTACAAAATTACATGTGAGCACCTCAATGCTCTTTTACCCAGGCCTGAAGGATACCATCCCATAGCCCTAGCAGCACATGGCTGACTCCACATCCACTGAGGCATTACATGATACAATAATTTCATAACATCCACCACCAGAATTCACAAACTGTACAGATTCGCCAGATATCACCCCGCCAGCTAATGGTTAACTAAAGGCCTGATTCAAAGTCTGCTGAGGTCACTGGAAAGACTTTCACTGCCTGATTGAGCAGACCCCACAGGTATTATCAGCTTCTCCTCCTCCTCTGCTCTGTCTGTAAAGAGAAGTTATTACTATGCCACAGAAAGATCTAAGAAGAAAAAGAAAACCCTGCTTCTCTGCACTGCTACAGCTACCCTAGCCATGGACTTGACTTACCTCACTGAGAAGTGAAGCAAAACTGGGAGCATTCAAATGTTAATATTAATAATCACCAACACATTTTTATTTACTAACCAATAAGAACATGTAAAAATACAATCAAACCCATGGATGCAATGCTAACATTGTAAGATAAAGCGGCGAGGGGTCCTGTGGCACCTTATAGACTAACCGAAGTGTTTGGAGCATAAGCTTTCGTGGGCAAAGACCCACTTCGTCAGATGCATGTCTGACGAAGTGGGTCTTTGCCCACGAAAGCTTATGCTCCAAACACTTCGGTTAGTCTATAAGGTGCCACAGGACCCCTCGCCGCTTCTCCAGATTCAGACTAACACGGCTACCCCTCTGATAATTGTAAGATAAAGGTCACCAAAATTCAAGTTATGAAAAGGTTTGGGCCACTTAAACTCAGCCTCATATTATATGTTATATTTCCTACGTCTATTTTTTTGGTCCCATATATAATTTAATCTTTTACTATTCATGTTGCAAAAATAAGACTGATTCTTAGCTGGTATAATGAATTCAATGAAATTATGCTGATTTATACCAGTTGAGGATCTGCCCATCTAACTTTAACCTTTTACCTTTGTCTTTCTTGACATTTATATTTTACTGTGCTTTTTTTTTTTAACTGAATACCATATCCTATGTACACTACAGTGTATTGCAGTCACCAATGCATACAAAAATACTAGGAAAAATAAATGTATACACATCATTCAACATCAGAGAAGTGTCAGAGAAGCAAACTGTTGACCCTTAATATATTCATTGCAAAAACCTTTGTCATGGTAAAAATGAACAAAATCAGCATATGGTCACGGCAACAGAAAAGTGTAACAATTTTATAATAAAGTATTATAGTGTAACATTTACATGAAGCAAACAATATTAATGCAATAGTTTTGATTTCCTTGTTAAAGTACTTTCAGAGTACTTCAAAGTATTTTGAACTTACATGTGCATTGCACAATAATTTTTCAAATAACAAAAAACGAAAATAACTGATACTTTTAGTAAAGTCCTTTGCACAAACTGCTGTAATTTTGGTGTAACAAGTTATATAGAGTCAGATTGTTATTTTTTTATGTGCTGTATATTGTCCCCAGGCACATTTGTAGATGTTGAGGAGTTTTTACAGCATCTACACTGTAGACTGGTATTGCTAAGCTATTTTCCTGTGACATCAGAATCCGGTTGGTGGTGACTGATCTAAACTAGTGTCTGGTGGCAGTGACAGTTTGGATGAAGTCAAACAAGCTGAGGTCCTGTGGATCAGGAGGCCATCTGTTCAGGAATGTGGCGTGGTACCTGTTCTAGACAGGGTTACTCTCCCCCTGAACAGGTACGCAGCTTGGGAGTCCTCCCCTTTTTTAACATTTGAGAACCAGATTTCTTCGGTGGCCAGGAGTGCCTTTGGGCACCTTCATCTGATCTGTCAGTTGCGACCCTTCCTGAACAAGCATGACTTGGCCACAGTGATCCATGATCTTGTTACATCCTGACTGGACTACTGTAATGCGCTTTATGTGGGGCTACCTCTAAAGAGCCTTGGGAAACTTCAGCTGGTCCAGAATGCGGCTGCTCGAGTTTTGACTAATACCTGTTATATGGACCACATTATGCCAGTGCTCCGGCAGGTGCACTAGCTTCTGATATGTTTCCAGGCACAATTTAAGGTTCTGGTTATGATCTATAAAGCCCTAAACGGGTTGGGTCCATGGTATCTGAAGGATCATCTTCTCCCATATGAACCTGCCCAGAAATTGAGGTCAGCTGAGGAGGCTCTGCTTAGTGTTCCCCCACTTATGGAGATAAGATTAACATCAACGTGGAATAGGGCCTTCTCAGCTTTTGCTCCCAGGCTGTGGAATTCTCTTCCTTGGAATATTCGCATGGCGCCAACTCTAGCATTGTTTCGGCATCAGGCTAAAGCCACCTTTTTTACTGGTGCTTTTACTGGTGTTTGAGTCTGCATGTGTGTGTGCCTCCTCTTGAGATGTTTTTAGCAGGTTTTATGTCCCTCTGGGGTCTCATATTTTAAATTTTTATATATATTTGTATTGTGTTTAAAAAAAATTGTAAGACGTCTCGAATATTTTAAATAGAGAGGCAGGGTAAAAATATTTAAATAAAATAAATAAATAAGAAAGCATCACAGGGCAACTATGATAGAACCTCAGAATTATGAATTGACCAGTCAACCACACACCTCATTTGGAACTGAAAGCGCACCATCAGGTAGTAGCTGAGACAAAAGAGAAGAAAAAAAGCAAATAAAGTGCAGTGCTGGGTTAAACTTAAAATACTTAAGAAAAAGAGGAAGCAGCATTTTTCTTCTGTAAAGTTTCAAAGCTGTATTAAGTCAATGTTCAGTTGTAAACTGAAAAAACCTGAGCATAGTGTTGTGTTCAGAGTTATGAACATTTCAGGAGTTATGAACAAGCTCCATTCCATTCCCAAGGAATTCATAACTCTGAGATTCTACTCTACTGACAGAGCTGGAATCTGGCCATCATTCTTCTCCAGAACTGGAAAACAATCTCATTTCTCAATTCTTGAACTGCTCCACAGTAAATATGATATTCTTTCTATGTTGGAATATTGCCTTCAAACAGCAGCATATTTTCAAATACTGTGGTCTCCCAAATGTTAAGGGCTGTGTCTAGACTGGCCCCCTTTGCCGCCAAAGGCAAGCAAAGGAGGTCAGTCGCAATTGCAAATGAAGCGGGGATTTACATTTTCCCCGC
>JANRFK010001158.1:17866476-17887161 GCA_030068395.1 Apalone spinifera
CGGGTGCACACATACGCCACCCGCCCACAGGGCAGGTAATCATACCTGTGACACCCGATGCAATAAACAGGATAGCCCCCACTCTGCTGCTAGGCTTCTGTCTCCATTTTTCTAATGAATAAGTTTAATTATAAACTGGGATTCTTTTTAAACCTCTGGAATATAGATTATTATAAGAGTTATGTTTTAAAGAAGGTCAGAAGTCACTAGTGCCCTCTAAGCTCCCCCTCTAAACTCCCTCTCCAAACTCTCTGTTAGCAGTGCCTGTTCACAAGCTCCCTGGTCGCTGAGTCACAGGCTTATATAGCTCTGGTAGCCCCTCCCCCTGACTGAGGCTCAGCCAATTAACAGAGGTGTCTAGATTTCAAACCTTTCAGAAGCTCCTTCAAGCAAACAAACCAACCAACCAAACAGACAAACACAAGCTCAGCACACAGCAAATAACTCCCCCACACACAAACACACACTCCAGACAGCCACTTACCACAAGGGTCCCGTTTTTACTCCTCTTTTACCTGGACAACTCCCTCTCCAAACTCCCTGTTAGCAGTGCCTGTTCGCAAGCTGCTACTTCTACCTCACTGATAATCCAAACTACTCAGTGAATGATGATGGGGTCTTGCAGGAAAAAAAATAGCATCTGATCATATAATTAAAGAAAACATTCATGCGTGCAAAAGGACAGAGTTAAGATTCTAAAACTGGGGGGGAGTGGTTAGTGCTTCATATTGCAGCTCATATTTCTTTCACAGACTTTGTATGGAATTTCCTACATTTAAATATATATGAAGTTACACAGTAGAAAATTTGCCCGGCATCTCTGCCTGGATCCTTAACTCAATATTTTTTTCCTTTTGGGAAAATAAAATGAAAATATACATGCTTCATTTAAATCTGGGGATGAGGGGTTCAGGATGCAGGCTGCCTGAAGGAGAGAAGACTATCCCAGCCCTATCTCACCACAGCAGCGTGGGGGCCAAATAAGAAGTGCTTGTCCATGGCCACTTCAGTTCCAGCAGGCACAGCCGGCAGACGGATGCATGTCCCCCAGCTGGGGCAGGTCCAGGTCCCTCGCTCCCTGTCAGAGGGAATGTTCCTGTACGAATTGGGGGTGTGGAGGAACTTCAGCCCACCCCTACTGCTCTCTTTAAAGGTCCCAGAGGGAGTGAACAGAACAAGCAATCATCAGGTGATCCTGCTCCTGTCAAACATGTCCAACCCCTGACAATCAGAAGCTAGGGACACCATTCCTACCCATCCCAGCTAATAAACATTGATGGACCTAGTCTCCATAAATGTATTTAGTTCTTTTTTTGAACCCTGTTAAAGTCCTGGTCTTCACAACATCCTCTGGCAAGGAGTTCCACAGGTTGATTGTGCATTGTAGTGAAGAAATACTTCATTTTGTTTGTTTTGAACCAGCTACCTATACATTTCATTTGGTGACCCCTAGTTCTTGTGTCATGGTAACAAGTAAATAACTTTTCCTAATCCACTTTCTCATGATTTATAGACCTCTATCATGATTTATAGACCTCTATCATATCCCCCCTTAGTCTCTTCTTTTCTAAGCTGAAAAGTCCCAGTCTTTTTAGTCTCTTCATATGGCAGCCATTCCAAACCCTTAATCATTTTGTTGCCCTTTTCTGAACTTTTTCCAATGCTAGCATATCTTTTTTGAGATGCGGTGACCACATCTGTAAACAGTATTCAAGATATGAGCATACCAAGGATGTATACGGAGGCAATAAATGCATGCCATCACTCTGCAGAAGATCGACACTGCTGCAATCTATCTTCCGGAGTTCAATTTAATGAGTCTAGTTAAGACTCTCTAACTCAAACTCAGAAGGTACCCCTGCTAGTGTCCTTTACTCCTCCTTTTGCAAAGAGGAACATTTGCTTCCATCGGCTTCCCACTGTGGGAACACCACCACACTCAGCTTAAGGTAAACCGACCCCAGCTACGTAGTCTATGTAGCTGGAGTTGTGTACTTTAAGCTGAGCTGCCAGGTCTAGTATTTTCCTGGCCTGAGAGAGAATAAGACAGACTCCTTTTTTTTAATGATTCCTAACATTTTGTTTGCTTTTTTGACTGATACTGCATATTGAGTGGATGTTTTCAGAGAACTATCCACAATGACATCAAGATCTCTCTCGAGTGGTAATAGCTAATTTAGCCCCCATCATTTTACATATAGTTGGGATTATGTTTTCCTATATGAATTATTTTGCATTTATCAACATTAAAATTCATTTGCCATTTTGTTGCCCAGTCACCAAACCCTTTAAGTTATAAGAAGCTGCATGCTGAATTTGGTGGTCCTAGCTTTTACTATTTAGGAAGAGCTCTTGAACAAACAGGCAGACAGACAAACTTTCTGAAATATATAGTAGATCATATATCTATATGGGGCGGGAGGAGAGAGGACAAAAAAGATGCACTCCTATGGGAAGTATTTCCTAGATAGCAATAGAATGCTCTCTCTTGTCCTTTGGATATAAGTCAGTAGGGTGTTACCTCAACACCAATCACAGTTTTTTCCCTTCATCATGGTTTCTAACAGGCAATCGTTATCCCTCTGTAAAATCCTAGGAGAATCAAGGCACTGTACTTTTACTAGGAGGTAAATGAGGTGAAGTCATCCCAGGGTTGGGGGAATAATATTGACTATAGGGTTTTGTCTCCACTTGGATTTTATAGCAAAAGATCTGATTCATGTCATTGCACTGGGAAAAAAACAGCACTTTTTTTGGCAGTGAAAATATAGCCCATGCTATTTTGATTAAGGAGCCAAGCGTCTATCTTTATACACCCAGGTTTGAAAGCATCAACATTAATGATTGCCAGAGTTCACATGGAGGGTTAGTGTCAGAGCTGGAAATGGAACTCAGAGATCTGTCTCCCAGTTCCAGATTTAACAACCAGACAATGCGGAACTAGTCACTTATGGTTAATACGCCCTGTTTGTAGTCAGACAATATACCCACCATCTTTGTGCCCTGAACTGCAGATAAACTAGCATGACATTTAAATTGCACCAATTAGCCTGAAGAGATGTTTAATTTGCACTATGCAGCCTGTTGTACAAATTTTGCATTAAAAAAACCCCACCCTTTTCCAGAAGAGTACAAGTATTTTGGCAGAAGGAGATAAGGTAATCTATAACCTCATGCTAACTAGTTTAAAATAATAATATACTTTAAAGGCATGGTCTAAGAATAGAAAATTGTGATAGTCTTTTAAACAGAACAATAGAGCATGTGGGCTTCCTGTTCCCTGCTGAGGTTGGAACAGCACCATCTAGTCACATTACATTTGCATTTACAACTCTGAATGAAATCTTGCATGATAACAATGGAAAAGTCTTGTAATTTACCAAATGAGAAAGTGGCTTCATCCAAATGCAAACAAAGCTTTATATTCTTTCATATACCTGCCACCTATTGAGTGTTGACACTTATTAGCTGGGAAATTGCAGTTGATTGTTTCAAATAAAAAGACGAAACTTCCAGAGAGCCTGACTTCTCTGAAAAAAGAAAAACCAAAAAACAGTGTTTTGAGGTGCTCCTGCTTTCACACAGCGCTAAGAATGAGATGATGATGTGCAATACTAATGGTAGCTCATTTTATTATAACAAATTCTTGTTGCAGGTGAAGATTTCCATGCATTAGGGAAAGAGCTTTTTTGCAAATAATATATTTCTGAGGCTCAAATAGTCACTGTCATTTTTCTTAATTATGTCTGATGTTTTCCACACAATTTATGACCTCCCTCTATTACTATACAATCAACTCTGAATCTACTTTAAGAAAAAATGGGATGAGCAAAATTAAAAGCTGCATGTTTATATCATCGCAGCTGAAGTTCTGAAGCATGGCAGCAGAGTAATAACACACACAGACCTGGGACTAGTACAGAAATAGCAAGGGCATCACTACAAAGACATCACTCTCCAGCGGCCTCTTCTGGATAACTGAAAGAGTGGAAAAACTTTAAAACAACAAATAATATAGTAGCTGTCATCTGAAGAAGTGGGTTGTGCCCACGAAAGCGCATGATACCATCTTCATATTTTGTTAGTCTTTAAGGTGTTACTAGACTATTTGTTGTTTTTTAAGTTTTTCCTGTTACAGACTAACTCGGCTACCCCTCTGAAGCTTTTGAAAGAATGGAGTTGATGGGCTTTGGAAAAATCTTGTTTCACTTAGACAGAGAGAATGTCCAATCTAGCATGAGCTTTTACAGGCTGGAGGGGTCAGTAAAAGGGGAAAAAAATAAACTAACTCACCAAAGGATCCTCAGAAACAAAAGGAAAAAAGTAAATCCTTCCCAGTAGGAAGAAAATGCCATTCCCTCATTCACCTTTTCCTTACACATTTGACCACATCTCTTAAAACATCTGCAATGTGCTATTTTGACCCACATACAGAATTCTCTTAACATGATTTGTAGCATCAGATAACACCATCTACATTCTGCTTTAGAAAGTTAATGAAATCTGCCCAATAGCCAGGCTGAAGAATTGTTGTCCTTCAAGCATGTCAATATTTACTCTCCAGAGTAATGTGTGGTCAGGAATGCAATTCCCTCCTCTTCATGATGTAACCTGCTGGAAACTAAGGTGTATGTGTGAGATTTACAAAGGCATCTAGATACCATAAGTTGCTGATACGTGTTTTTACAAATTTAACTAGGAACTTGTGATGAAGTGGACCAGGTCTTGAGGACCCCTATTACGTGTCACTTCAGGAAGGTGCAGTAAAGAGGTCCTCCAAGCTTCCTAGAGTGGCTCTATGGGAAGCAGCCAATCAGGGCTCAGCAGGCTAGTATACGAAGAGCTTCAGGACCAGAATGAGATCAGTTCCTTGCTAGAACTAGAAGAGCATGAATGGTATATAGATGGTCAAGGGAGCTGCAAGACCTTTTTGCCAGAAGCCAGGGAGAGCAAGAAGGAGCCCTGAGCTCGTTGTGGGGACTCCATCAGGACAAGGCACTGAGATAAAGATGAAGAAAGCACAGGGAAGTGGCACAGAGAATTAGAGCAGCAGCTCAACTTACATAAAGAGAAACAGCAGACAGCTGCTATTTACAGAGACCCTGGGCTGGACCTGGAGTAGTGGGTGGAATTGAGTTAGCGGTGGGGGAGGGTGTCCAGGTACATTGAGGCACCCTAAGAGAGGGAAACTGAACTGCAGTGGCCCAGCTAGAGAGCTGTGGCCAAAAATGCCCTGAGATGTTGCAGACTTTGCTTCTAAGGAAGGAGCTGTGCGGCACTACTCTATTTGGGTGCAGGGTTAAATGGAGAGACTTTACAGTTTGCACTAAGACCAACCCCTGTTGGACTAGTACCTTGGAAGACATTTGTTTTGCTTTTCTCTCAGACAGACTGTGTATGCCTTGGCCAGAGGGCTGAGTCACCAAAGGCCCATCACAGACAGGTAGAGAGGTGATTACAACCCCATTACAGCTCCTAAGTGTGTTAGGCATCTATCACCCATTTGCTTTCAACCGGAATTAGGCACCTATCATGCTTAAGTACTTCCCAAAATCCTACCAGCCATGTATCTGCCTCATAGGTGCCTAAATACTTTATAAATTTCTTCCCATGTTGCTTGTCAGCCTGGATACCAATATCTCTCTCAACTGGTGAGGAAAGATCACTTTGGGTATATCTACACTGCGGAGCTATTTTGGGATACCAAAAGTATCCCGAAATAGTTATTCTGCGTCTATTGAAGCAGCCCATTATTTCAAAATAGATTTCGAAATAACGGGCAGCTTATTCCGATGTCCTGGTAACCCTTGTTCCATGAGGTTTAAGGATCATTTTGGAATAGTGAGTTATTTCAAAATTTATTGCTATGTAGACAG
Organism: Apalone spinifera; assembly: GCA_030068395.1. Lineage (NCBI taxonomy): Eukaryota > Metazoa > Chordata > Testudines > Trionychidae > Apalone > Apalone spinifera. The sequence continues at coordinate 17,872,353 of JANRFK010001158.1, forward strand.
TGCCAAATTATGAAATAAGCTATTTTGAAATACACTCGAAATAAGCTGTGCAATTTATGTAGTGCAAATTGCGTAGCTTATTTGAAGCTAAGGGTGCTGTGTAGATGCATCCTTCCTGAATAGTCTCTTTCCAAAGACATTGTTACGCTGCTGAACTATATGGGTGCATCTAGACTGGCAAAAACTTGCCGCCTGTCTACACTGGCCGCTTGAATTTGCACAAGAGTACTGACGTTCTAATGTAAGAATTCAGTGCTTCTTGTGCAAATACATTGACACTCCCACTCAGGGATAAGCCCTCTTGTGCAAGAATACTTGTGCAAGAGGGCCAGTGTAGACAGGCACCTTCATTTCTTGCACAAGAAAGCCCGATGGCTCAAATGGGCTTTCTTTGAGCAAAAGTACGACTATACTGAGCACGGATGCTTTTGTGCAAAAGCACTTTTTGTGCAAAAGCATCCATGCCAATCTAGACGCTCTTTTGCGGAAATACTTTTAACGGAAAAACTTTTCCGTTAAAAGTATTTCCGCAAAATCATTCCAGTCTAGACGCAACCCACATGTACTCTTTCGTGTGGAAACATAAATAGGTGTGGTTGAACCCTCCAGAAATATCCATGGATTGTCATTTGACTTATGAATGGTTGTTCATGCTAAAAGTCTAACACACCTGAGCCACTCTTTTTAGGGGGCTAATCTGAGGAACTGTTCAAGATTGGGGGGGTCACTACAGGAGGTTTTGAAGTAAACAGATACATTCAATAGTAATAAGTCACCAACAGGAATTCACTTAAGAGTTCTGAAGGAACTCAAATATGAAATGGCAGAACTACTAACTGTTGTATGTAATTGGTCACTTAAACCAGCTTCTATACCGGATGATAGAAAGTAGCTAGTGTGTTGGGGGTCTCACAATGTGGACAAGAGTGATCTAGTGGAGATAGTGCATTTGGACTTTCAGAAAGCCTTTAATAAGGTTCCTATGGTGGGGCAGTTGCCCCAGACTGGAGTATAAATGATTTAAAAAGACCTAGGAGAAGACAGTGGCTAGAAGCCAAATGGAAGAGCATTTGTGGCAGCCAGAGCCCAGCAGGACTGGAGAAAAAGATGGCTGGCCAGATTAAGCTCACTCTTGTGCTAGCTCTGGAGGGAGAAGGACCTATCTGCCTAGTAGCAGGGTACCTTGGACAGAGCAGTGTTGGAGGAAGGCAGGGTGAGCCAGAGGAGCTTCAGCCTGAATAAACCCCAGGCTGAGGCCCAGCAACGAGGAGCCAGGGAGGTACTAGGGCTGCAGAGGAGCAGCCAGGGCAGGAGAAGGCAGCAGATCCACATCCCCTTGCCACTGATGAGTGCCCATTTCAGACTAGAGTTGTTAGCATGTAGTCATTGGTTACATGATTAACCAATAAGCCTAGGCAGTTCTGCTTGCCTCATCTAAAAAATGGTGTATTGTTGAAGACGTACAGAAAGGCAACAAAAATTGTCAAGGGCATTGAACAGCTTTCATATGAGGAGAAATTAAAAAGATTGAGACTCTTCAGCGTGGAAAAGAGCAGAGTAAGGGGGTAGAGTAGAGGTCTATAAACTCATGAATGGTACAGAGAAAGTGAATAAGGAAATGTTATTTACCCTTTCACATAACACAAGAACCAGGAGTCATCTACCCCTGGTCTACACTAGGAAGTTATTTTGAAATAACTCCCCTTATTTTTCAATAACAAGGGTAGCAGCATTCACACTATCTCACCCGTTATTTCAAAATAATGGGCTGGTTATTTCAAAATAATAACTCCTGCTTTTCATGAGGAATAACACTTATTTCAAAATAACTATTTTGAAATAGCTATAGTGTGGACACTCCACTGCTATTTTGAAATGACCACTCCCCAGAGTCATTCAGAGTAATTACTCCCCAGTGCTTCCTGGGGCTCTACGTTGAGGTAGTGCATCCACATTAAGGGAGTCTGCAAGACCTAGTGCTTGAGTTGCCAGTGGCTGAAGGAGTTGGGGACCTGACCACAGCAGATACAGACTAAGGCCAGGGGTAGCAAGGTATCTCACAACCCCCAGGAAGGCCAGGGGCCCCCCCAGGAAGGGTCACATATCCCACAGTTTCAATTCAGTTCCATTTTCTCCATCTGCAAAATGGAGACATACCTCCCCCAGCCGTATTGTGATAATTCATGTTTTCCAAGTGCTTTGAGATCTTCAAAGAACAGGAGCTATAGATCTGCCCAGCATCAGCTTAAAAATAAGCACTAACAACAGCTGAGAGTTTAGCAGCATGGAATGGTATCATGGGTCCCCAGCTGCAAATGGAAATGCTGCTTCAGTTCATTGGTATAACTGACAGCACTGAAACCAAGCAAACCAAAAAATGAGACACCTTTCAGGCAAACTTAATAGGAATACAAATGGGCTGAAAAAGAATTACAACCAAAGCTACACCGAAACATCTAGCTGCTGCACTCTATGTTTAGAGAAAATGACTTATTGTGATAACACAATAAGCATGAGATGAGCCAATAAGTCACTGAAGAAGTTGCCGTTTAGGGGATAATTTTAAAATATACAGCTCTGCGGTTGTCTGAGTGTACGTAATGCATTTTTTTAATGCAACTGACACCCGGTACTTCATGTAGCCTGAAAGAGATTTCACATTTATTTCAAACTCATTATTTTAAATAAATCATAACCTTTTCATGCTGCTTAGTTATCTAAGGAGTAGGATCAGCCTATGCATATAAAATACAGCAGCCAGTCCAGCCTTCCAACAATCCAACCATTTTTTCCTCCTTATTTTGATTAGAAGTTTGCACCTGGATTGCATAAATCCTGTCTGAATTTTTTTCTGATAATCAGAGCAACGTTCTCTTCCCCTTTCAGCACAGCCTGAGGAAGGGTTGTCTCACAAACGGCTGCTCGCCAAGAGCAGCCTGAGAAGTCGGCGTGACTCAGACACAGTTTTGCCAAACCCAAGCATTTAAAAATCACGTGTCAATCGTCATAAAATCATAAGTGGCTTTAAAACAACAATATTATATTTGGGTTTCTTGTATTTGCCTCCTGGTTTCAAAGCCATTAGGGGTCATGCTTTCCAGCCTTTCCTTTCAACCATGAGGGCTCGTATCTTAATTTTTTAAAATGCCAGCTGAGATTCTCCCTGTACTGCTCTGGGGTATTTGCTCTGTTCATGTACCAGTTGCTCTCCCTGCCACCACAAGCTGTCACGCTAAAGAATGCAGCAGTTTTGCTTGTTTGTTTGGGGTTTTTTTAAACATTGATCCAACAAATATCTATCTGGTCCTTTTCACCATCTGCTGCAACTGTCAGTCACAGAAAGAACTCAGGGCACCTGGGGAGAACAATGTTGAAATGGCTTTTAGTGTATGTCTTTGCTGCACAGCTAACCCTGAGTTATGTACTAGAGCTGCACAGAGAAGAGAATTCCTTGTCAGAGGATTTCAAAATTTCAAATTTTCATGTTATTCCAACTGGGAATGAAAACTAACATTTTCGAATTTCTCCATGGAAGTGCACGGAGCCCCATTTCTGGAGCAATCCACCTCACTGAATGCTCTATCCCCACGGATCCCAGAAATCCCCGAGCTCCCATCACAAAAGCAGACAGGCTTCAGAGGAGCTGGGTTAGTGACCTGGCATGAAACCAGTTAGGAACTGGATGTTCAAAAACTGCCTGCCAGGGCTCCATCAGACCAGAGTTGAAATCAAACTCTCTTCACAAAACATTTCCAATTTTCACAAATTGGCATCTTCCAATGAAAAAAATCATATAAAATATTTTCTGAACAGTTCTATCTACACTTGAGTTACACCTCTCATCTGAGCCTCACTCACATTAGAGCAGCCATGCTATGAAATAACTCTCAAGCTGCTGTGTCCACACTGGCATTGCATTCCCCCGCTGTGATGCTGAGACGTGTGGGGCCACATCCCAGGATTCTTAGCTTTGCATTAAGCTGGTTTGCGCTAGGAATTCCCTTGTAGTGAATTGAGGGAGAATGTGCCTGTCCTTTCTGGTCATGCCAGGGGAATTGTGGGAAAGCACTGGAGGACTAATAGCACTGAGGTGGCGCTAGCTTCCATCCACTGTATAGAATGGTTATGTTAGCAGTTGATGAGTTGTGTTCACTCAAGCTTTAACCTGCACGTTCTCTCACGGAAGTCAACTCAAGTTAAAAACACTACCACGCTGCACTAGGATGGTTTATGTGTGGATGGGAAGCAGGCTAGGGGCAACATTCAAGTTATAACTTGAGTTAACTTTGCAGTGAAGACAAGTCGTAGAGCAAAAAGACACTCTCTAGTGTCACAAGACCACAAAAACAAACCGCCTGTGTTGCCTCGGGGCTGAGGCAAATAGTCAGAAGGATCAGATCGTTGTGTTTCCACTTCCTGGCAGAGCATCTAAACTGCTTTCCAAAAGCCCTGAGAGAAACACTGAAGTGTTCAGAATGCAAATAGCTAATCCAAATCCATCAAAAGGTTAAACATGCAAAACATCTGCACAAGCAATCATCCATATACCAGTTCAGACCCCTGCAGAGCTCATCTCTCTACTTGATGGATCTAGTTTAAAGAAAGCCATGAAGGCATTTGCTGAGCTTTATTAATCTTTGCACAGAAGAAGCTAGTGAAGCTCAAATTAAGAGCACCTGTTTCATAACCAGTGCGAGGCCCATGCATTTTTAAACCCAGGGCACAGTCGTGTTCTCATTTCAGAGCTCTGACATGCTCACACCTCCATTTTGAAGTGCACTTACACCCAGGGATATCGCAGCACATGGCTACCAGGGGGCTGTTCTCATCAGCGTAAAGCCTGAAGGACTATTGAGGCAAACTCAGTATCAGTGAAATGTGTTTCCATGACAACAGGCATACAGGTGTCAGGGTAAATCTGTTACTGAAGTGAGAAGTGAGAAGGCGGCTGTGGCAAACTCTGACAAAATGTGCATTACCTTCCCACCTGAGTTGCAACACAGGTTGTTTGAAAAAGAGCCTGTGGGAAAGAGGCAGCAGCAGAAAGTTAGAGAGCTGTAAAGCCAAAGACTTCAATGGAGGATTGAGACCGGGGTGACTGATATCAGAATTTGTCCTCCAAAGCCAAAAACACCTTAAAGAAGAATGAGTAAGTAAGATGGCTACCACACTGGCCACTTAACTGGGGAGCCCCAGAGTTAAAATAAGCTGCTAAAGAACCGAAGAGCCTAAACTTCCTGGTATGGGCAGTAACACACTCGTCTCCTCTGTGGGCTGGACTTGAAGGGGGACCTGTCACACACTTACCGGGGGGTTACATAACACAAGTAATAGAGACAAACGCATTCTTTTTCTCTGGGCTGGGCCAATGGAATCTGTGGAGCCAGAGTTTGGAGTAGGGCCTGTGAATGGAGCTCCCCCTGGCCCCCAGCTGTTCCTCCACCTAGGAGCTGAGAGACATGTTGCCATTTCTGGGAGCCACATAGAATCATAGAATACTAGAACTGGAAGGGACCTTGAGAGATCAAGTCCAGTCCCCTGTCCTCACAGCAAGACCAAGCACGGTCTATAACATCACTACAGGTGTCTGTCTAACCTGCTCTTGAATATCTCTAGTGATAGAGATTCCACAACCTCCCTAGGCAATTTATTCCAGCGTTTAACACCCTGACAGTTAGGAAGTTTTTCCTAATGTCCAACCTAAACCTCCCTTGCTGCAGTTTAAGCCCATTGCTTCTTGTCCTATCATCAGAGGTCCAGGAGAACAATTTTCCCCCTCCTTCCTGTGACACCCTTTTATATACTTGAAACCTATTATCATGTCCCCTCTCAGTCTTCTCCTATCCAAACTAAACAAGCGCAATTCCTTCAGCCTTGCCTCATAGTTCATGTTTTCTAGACCTTTAATCATTTTTGTTGCTCTTCTTTGGACCTTCTCCAATTTCTCCACATCTTTTTTAAAATGTGGTTCCCAGAACTGGACACAATACTCCACTTGAGGCCTGATCAGTGCAAGGTAGGGAGCTTTCTAGTCCCACACCAACCAGACTTTAACCGCCCAGTCAGCAATGCTGACCAGAAACACCAGGGTCCCTTTCTGACTGGGTGTCCCAGACAAAAACCAGAAACCTGGCAACTCCATCACATATCATGGCATATGAGTTCAATCCAGCTCCCACTTAAATTAGTGGAAATGTCTCATTCAAATTGGACAGGTCTTTAAAATACGTACCCAACAATTTCTCTCTCATCACAATGAAAATAACATAATAGTTTGAAACCAAATGTAAATGAGTGGTACAAACAACAAAACAATGTAATAAACAGAGAGAGAAATAAACAAAGCAACATAAAGATCGATGAAAACGGATCCAAGACCAGGCCCAGACTTAAATCGCAGAGGTAAGAAATCCACCAGCTGTGCAAAACAAAAGAACATGCTTTAGTTCTTTATTCTGTTTGCTGAATGAACTCCACAATTGTAACTTCTGCTAAATAATAATGCAGACACTCTTATCTCCAAGCACAAAGGGAATAATAAAATAGTGAAATACCAAAATTTCAAGACAACTAAGATAAAAGTTGATGACGGTGGGAGTTCTACCCCATCCTTTTCATTTGGCAGAATTTCAAAGAGTATAAGGATATCAAAAATAATGAACATACAATTAAAAACAATGTCCAAATAAATTGGACAGGAAAACCTTTATTTTGTTACCAAATGTATTTTCCTGCCCTTTGCTAATTTCTGTGGATTTGTGCTCTATAATCAGTCAGGCAAGAGAGTGAACACTCATTTCAATGTTCATTTTAATATAATGTTGACACACATCACTTAAGACACAAAGCATTGCACTGTGTCAGGAAGGTATTACATTTCTAGTCTTACCTTCTATATAACTAAGTGAGGTGGAAGGAACACTGCTCCTAGCCAATGGATAAACTAGCTAGCATTAGGGTAGTCAGGTTTGAGTAATAATGAGGGAATGTAAGTGCAGGACACAGTCAAACCAAATATCATTGGAGAGTGGATGAAAAGCAAGGTGTAGGCAGGGTCACTGGCAGGGGGAGAGGGAAAAGCAGTGAAGGGGGCAGTTGCTCTGAGGCCCGGCAATTTAAAAGGGCCTGCCACTCTGGGACACCTCTGCTGCTAGTAGGGTTGCGAGATGGTTTCAACAAAAATATCGGACACTCTTGGCATTTCCTCACAATCTACATTGCATCTTACTGTATTTAGAAAATACCGGACATTTATATTTTCTCATGTATATTTTCTCCATTTGTTTCCTGAACAGAAAGCTCAAATACTGGACTGTCCGGTTCAAAACTGGACACCTGGCAACCCTAGCTGCTAGTGCAGCAGCAGCAGCAGCAGCAGCAGCGGCTGGAGCCCTGAGCCTTTTAAATTGCCCACCAGAGGCCCCCATGGTGCAGTCTGGGTGGTGCTGAGGGCAGGTGGGGAAAGCTAGCCCCCCACCCTTTTCCCCTTCCAGCCAAAGCCCCAGAGTCAATCCCTACCTTGCCCAGACCCAGCTCTGGGTGCAGCAGTGACTTTGTCTGATCAGGAAGGCTGGTAACGGGTTTGTAAGAGGTTGCTCCTAGTGATGTTCATACAGAGAGAAATTCCAGATTAGTCCCTTTCTGAATAGTCTCTTGTTAGTCAATGTACAGAATGTCTTTCTCCAGCACATGACATCTGATGATGGTATTGTTTTACTCAAGCCAAGACCTTACATATTCTTATAAACAACTGTTGCTGGACATTCGTCCCAGAAGAATATTTGCTTTAATAAATTCCAGTACAGATTGCTCTCTATTGGGGCCCAACATGTCACCTGGAGCGTCATCTCTTAAGCATGCAGTTTAGATCCTGATGTGAGCTGCAGTATGGTAATTAGCAGTGGAGCAGATGAAAAGGGCCTCCACAGACTTGCTGGCCCACCAAACTTCATTAACGAGTCTTTTCTGCGATGCAGTCATCTTCCAAAAACGAGCCTGCCTATTAGTCGGCTTAGCTTTAGAGAGATCATATGAATTTTCACCTGTTTCACTATACTCTGCTCTCAGCTGTTCTAATATTAGCTAGACCAAGACAATCAGTTTACATAGCCTTGCTTTGTTTCAATTAGCAATGCATTTGTGCGGCGTTTGTTTCCTAACAAATTAGAACACACATTTAAGTTTGCTACATACTTTTCCCATGCCCTCTGGCAAACAGCTGTTGAAGTTCTGTCTCACCATTTGATTAGACTGAGGGAAGTGTGTGTATGTGGAGGGGGGTGATGAAAGTGAGTGAGAACACGTAGAGGGAATCATCTAATATCTCAAATCTCATGAATAACCCCAACAGCTAACAGAACATCTTCAGAATGTCTGTCCCACCAAATCTCATCAAGAAGAATGAACAAAGAGTGCTGAGGAAGGCACCTTTGGATCTTGTCATCATTATTAATGTCAGATCCATTTCTTCCTTATCTTTTCATGTCAAAAGCTTCAGAAGGAAATGATGGTGTGACATTTGACAGGCCTTCAAATATGTTTGATATTCTGATCCAACTCGGCAGCTATGGACTTTTTTCCCCAGAGTAAGTGATCTTTGGAGCTCAGATACACATCACGGTATGAACATGTGTACGTGCATATGCATGCATTATATATATAGCTACATGTATCACTGTAAGACTGTTTGTAGCCTTCACATGTGTACATACACACATTCATACAAAAATGCATTATATTTTTATATATAATTCTACTCCAAAACCACATACTGATATTTACAAGTATTCATTGATATAAGCTGCATCTTGGCACCAATTTTATCTCAAGGGCAAATATAATATCATTGCATACTATACTCTGTCATAGCCAGACCCAAGCCTTGTCGAAAAAGGAGGAGGGTTAGCATCAGATTGGCAGCCGGCAAGAAAACTTCGCCAAAGAAATCCACAAAATTAGTCCTTTATATTCGCTAAATGTACTAGGACATTCCCTGGAAGTAAAATGTAGCAGCTTGTCTGAATGCTACTACAAAGGCTACTTAATTATTCTGAACATATGCCATCTAAGAAGAGTTCAGAACATAAGAATGTCCAAAGGTCCTGTAACCCCTCATTTTATGAGGAGTAAGGGAAGTCAGCTTCCTGCTATGTAGACAGCACCAAAAGCCGAATTAAGCTATTTCAACTTAAGCTACACAACTGATGTAGCTGAAGTTGCGTAGCTTAATTCAAGTTTTGCCCTGCTGTGTAGAGGTACCCGGAATGAACGGAACAGGTAATCCATTTCCTGTTCCCCACCAGCCCTGACAAACAGAGGCTAGGAACACCAACCCAGTCCATCCTGGCTAATAGCCATTGATGGACCTATCCTCCATGAATGTATCTGGTTCTTTTTATAACACTGTTATAGTCTTGGCCTTCAAAACATCCTCTGGCAAAAGAGTTGCCTGGGCTGACTGAGTTGTGTGAAGTAGTACTTCCTTATGTTTGATTTAAATCTGCTGCCTATTAATTGCATTTGGTGACCCCTGATACTTGTGTTATGAGAAGGAGAAAATAACTTTCCCTTATTCACTTTCTCCACATCAGTCATGATTTTATAGACCACAATCATATCCCCCTCTTAGTCATCTCTTTTCCAAGATGAATAGCCCCAATCTTATTAATCTCTCTTCATATGGCAGCCATTTCATACCTCTAGTCATTTGGGGAGGGGGTGCAATGGTATCTTGAAATACAAGAATATGAACTAAAAAAACTGCAGAGCTGGCTCAGACACTGAGAGAAAGAAAGAAGTTTGCCTGCATTTCAAGAGACCAAATGGAAGGCAGCACAGGCAAGAGTTCTTGGGGGAGGTGCTAAGCCAGTGTTTCTCAACCAGTGGTACAAGTACCCTTAGGGGTAGTCGAGAGAAGTCTGGGGGGTACGTAAACACAACTGAAATTTGAAGAAAACAGAATTTTTGTTTTAAGTTTTACAGTGCTTTATTATTTTTGTACTTTTTACACCCACAAAATTCATCACCCACCTGGCTACAATTAAGTTGTTTAAACAAATGTGTTGCAATGGTAGAAAAAAATTGTGTGTGTCTGAAAACTGTAGCTACTGGGGTACTTTTTTTTTAAAAAAAAAGGGGGGTACTTTATCAAAAAAGGTTGAGAAACACTGCTCTAAGCTAATCTACTCTGGCATGTTGAATAAGAGAAATGGAGTTGGTAAGAGAAAGAGGGATGGTACTTGGTCCTGCCGTGAGGACAAGGGACTAGACCTCTCGAGGTCCCTTCCAGTTCTATGAGATAGGAGTTGGCATCATTGTAGACAAAGTGAACTTGTAGTGGTTCTGGGTAGAGTAATGTCAGGATAACATTGTCTAAGCTAGCTACTGTAAATGGCCCACTAAACATTATATGTGCATAAGTACCCCAATTAGGATGTGATTAACCAAGGTGAAAAAAAAAGGATTTCAGGGTAAAAATGGACATTGTTGTACAGAAATGGCTTATCTAGACTACACTAAAGTGTCAAAAGAGGATATGCAAATTCCGTGGGAAAGCAGAGCTTTTGAAAGTGAAAGAAGTTTAGATGTGTTTTTTTTTTTGGTGAGCCCCACTCTCCTTGTCGAAAAGCTGCTCTTCCTCAAAAAATGAGGTTTATGCAACTTTTTGACAAAGGGGGGAGTTCTCCAAAAAAGCTACATCTAAACTTCTTTCACTTTCGAAAGAGAGATCGGAAGAAGATATGCAAATTCCCGTGGACTTGGGGCACTCCAACCTAGCCAGAGCAGTAGGGGAAGGTCACTCAGCCTTGCCGTGGCAGGTGGGCAGGAGCCGCTTAACATTTAGCCAGTTAACTAATTAAATGGGATTTTACATCCATAATCGTAATATCTGGAAAGGAATCTTTCTGGAGGTTGCTGTCCAGAAGTCTCATGTGGCAAACTCATCTCATCATCTTGCTTACATTACAAAACAAATTACAGACCTTCAAGTGGAGTGTGTTAATCCCATAATTATCTTTTCAATAACTAGGTTGTTTAATGACCTTGTTAATTCTGTATTCACCGAGACTCCATTTGAAGAACATTATTTTATGCTGTTCAAATCAGATCTTCTCTGTACGTGAGAATTACAACTGTGTGCATCAGTCCTAGTTTTCCAAACTGATGCTTTACATTTGCCGCAAGCCTTTCCTCAGGCTAACTATTATATTTTTAAATGAGGCTATAACCAATAAATAGTCAGCTATATATTAATTCGGATAAGAGGAGTAAAGGGGAAATAAAACATCTGAGGCCTGAAAATGTTGCTTACTGAGTACCTAAGTGGCTTAAAATCATCAGCTGAAATAGGCTGACTAAATGTCTGTGCCCAATCAGTGCCATTGTCTGCTATTCTGCTTGCACAGAATTCACTATCTGTACATTGGCATTTATAATCCATCAGTCTTCAGCTGGAACACACACACTACCACAACAGAAGCCACATGCATGTTCTAGGAAGCTTCCTAATTCTAAAGACAACTCAATCAAAAGCGTAAGCACAAAAGGCCCATATATCGGACCCCAGTGCCTTCCATCATACGATTGTGTCTGAATCTCACCTTTGGTTATTAAGAAGTTTCTGGGTTGAATGGATGCAAAAAACACTTGGTTCAAATTTTCAAGATGAACGGGTGCACTGATGTCTGACCAAATCCGCAAGCAGCCTGAACAAAAGCACTAAGGGTACATCTACACTTGCACCCTAGTTTGAACTAGGGATGCAAATGTAGGTGACTGAAATTGCTAATGAAGTGGGGATTTAAATATCTCGTGTTCATGAGCATGATTTCGCCAGCGCGTTACTCAGCTCAACAGCTGTTCTGAAAGTGAAAGTGCAGGACGCATTAGTTTGAACCAAACCCCCTGGTTTGAACTAACGTTACTCCTCATTTTTTGGAGCAAAAAATCTGCCCAAAAAAAAGCTGCCATTTCCCAAAGCCACCGATATATATGTGTAGCTGGTGTCACATTATACATACATTTTTTTTAACTATTTGGTCATCATAATTAAAAGCATCTTGATTTAAAAACAAAAAACAGCCTCAGCAGTTCTAAATTTAAGATGTGGTATTGTTGATGGGAGCAGAGCACCAGATGGATTATTGCCAGCATCATATGATCATTATCAATAGAGAGGGGTTGAATATTTAGCCTACACCCAAGTGCAAGACAAAACTAACACACCTACTCATATGTAGTGCTAGAATAAAGTCAGATACTTTCGGCAATCCCCTCATTGCTATGTCATTAATTTAACTCCCTATACATCATTGACCAGGCTCCTTTTAATACTCATTGCTAGTGGGATATAAGGGCACATTTTCAAAAAAGACAGATTGAAATCATAATCAATATTTCTTCTGCAGACCAACTGGCTGTCACTAAAATCTAAAAATATAAGAACGGCCATGCTAGCCCAGTATCCTGTCTGCCAACAGTGGCCAATGCCGGGTACCCCAGAGGGAGTGAACAAAACAGGTAATCATCAAGTGATCCCTCTCCTGTCACCCATTTCCAGTCTCTGATAAACAGAGGCTAGGGACACCATTCCTACCCATTCTGGCTAATAAGTATTGATGGACCTAACCACTATGAATTTACCTAGTTCTTTTTTGAACCCTGCATAAGTCCTGGTCCTCACAACATCCTCTGGCAAGAAGTTCCATAGGTTGACTGTGCACTGCATGAAGAAAAACGTCCTTTGGTTTGTTTTAAACCTGCTACCTATTAATTTTGTTCAGTGACCCTTAGTTTTTATGTTATGGGAACAAGTAAATAACTGTTCCTCATTCATTTTCTCCACACCTATCATGATTTTATAGACCTCCATCATATCCCCCTTTAGTCTCCTCTTTTCTAAGGCAAGTCCCAGTCTTTTTAATCTCTCTTCATATGGGATCTGTTCCAAACCCTTAATCATTGTTGTTGCCCTTTTTTGAACCTTTTCCAATGCCAAGATATCTTTTTTTGAGATGAGGCGACCACATCAGTACATAGTATCCAATATGTGAGCATACCATGGATTTATACAGAGAGAATAAGATATTCTTTGCCTTATTCTCTATCACTTTTTTAATGATTCCTAACATTCTGTTTGCTTTATTCCATACTCCGTCCCCATTAGTTTGATACCAGCAGCATAGATCAGAATACACAGCTGTGCTGGTGAGAAAGAGAAACTAATAAATGAAAAATTACTAGTGGAAATTGAATCTGCAAGACAAATGCTCAGCAATAGATTAACATATGCTGCATTTGAAAAAAAAAAACTTTACCACAAGCCTATATTAAATACTGATATTGCTGTGTTTTCCTCTGTGTTCTGCCTGTCTTGTATGGCAAGTGTATATATTTTATTAGCTGCACATATCCAGCTTTCTAATATCTTTCAAATTTCTGGATGCCTATCATTTGGATTTATATTTGAAGAGGCACTTGAGACCTTAAAAAGCAAAGAAAAAATCCAAAAAACAATACTAAAAGCAGTACTATTTCACTGCCTTTGTCAGTGGAAACTTTCCTTTGAGATATGTAATTGAAAAACAGCGCAACTCCACAAAATATTACATGGGATAATAAACATTTCAGTGACACAGCCTTACTGCTCACATTCCAAACATGATACACTGTTTATTAATATAATTGCAGACTTACCATCCAATTGTAATCATTTTATTATCTTTTAAATTAACTCAGTCTCAATTTTAGATGGCAGAAGTAAGAAAAAACATTCGTGTTCCCAAAAATATTCACTAGTCAGGATAAAGTAGAACTTCAGCAGAATGCACCGCCCTGCTTTAAGCAGATGCCCTTTTCAGAGATAAGACACAAACCAACAAACCATCACAATGTAGTTCTACTTGGTTTTTTAAAAAGGCAAAAGCTAACTCTGTTGTATTTTGAATTCCTTCAAATGCAACTTTTCTTGCTGGTATTTTTGCATGTTCAAACAGAAACCCACTTTAAATTACAAAGAAAGGTGCTAACGTGCTAATTCAAGAGATTCAAAACATAAGAGTTAGTCAAAATATTCAAGTTTCAAAAAACTTTGACAAAAAAAATGTTTCTGTGAAAAATTCTCATTACCAAATGAGTTCTAACAAACATTCAGAGTCCACCTACTAAATAATAAATCCAGAGGAAGTCCCAAGCGTGGGTTGCTAAGTAATTCTGACCAATTACTTTAAGCCAATTTGCACATACAAACCACTGAGTAGAAAATGTCTTAATGGTCAGTAATCTGTGATAAGCCTGGTCTTTGATTTGTGTTACTATTTTAAGGCCCACTCATTCACTGAAGTCAATGTTAATCACTGTTATTCATGATTTGCATTGGTAGCACCAAGCATTGTGCTCCCATTATAATACGTTCCACATGAAAGAACAGGAAGATGGCCTCTTTCTCCAAGAGTTTACAATCTAAAGGTAAAGCAGATGGACTTTGGTTATCAGCAAATGGCACTGAATTTGGGATTATAGTGTCTAAAGCCACGAGTCTCTACCAGGTGAGCTAAAAGCCAGCTGGCTCTTAACTAAGGCAATAAAGCAGATTTCACTCTCCTTCTGCAGTGGTCTCCGTGTCTCTGGGTTACATAAACATAAGACAATTGACACAAGATGATACTTACTGGTCAGCATAACAAGCAGTGGTCACAGTTCAGAAGTTGACTAACTGTTACCCCAAAATATTCTCACTAGAGACCACCCAGGGTTAACTAGTATGGGTTTATTTCCACTAAATAGAACTAAAGAGGAGAAAGCAGCCACC
>JANRFK010001158.1:17887261-17926355 GCA_030068395.1 Apalone spinifera
GGTTCGTTGTCTGACCGCAAAGAGACAGGCAACACCAGCAAAGTCCAATCACAAACTTTTTATTGAAGAGTGCACACAACAATAGAGAGTGGCCCGTCTCCAAAGAGAACCAGCCCTGATTTTAGTAACAGGTAGGCTTATAAAGACAGTTCCGTCACGTCATAAGTTCTTCACCCAAGCAACTCACCCCCCCTTTCTAAAACTTTTAGTATCTATGCATGTCTTGGCCAACCATTCATTGTGGCCAGAAGCGCTTCATAATGCATCAGCAACTTTCTTATCAATCACAAAAGACAGGTACCAGGAACGAGGGGACAAGGGAGTTGGGCACAAACAAAAGGGCAAAAATAGGGAGGTAAGATTAGCGAAGGGGAACAGAAACAGGGAGTTACTTACCAGTTCCCAAAGCAAGCTGTTCTACTTACAGTAGGTACAAATATGTAATTTATCACTTATCTTACTTTTATAACCTAAGCCAGCATGGATGGACCATGCGCCTCTGTTTGAACCACACTCCTGGTTCTGGTCAAGAATACTCAGAGGCCTATGAAATTAGCCTTTTTTAACTTTCCTTAGCATGATGTTGACCAAGCCTTGTTTTTCTGGGCCCAACACATAGATTGCAAAGATTGACAAGCTGCAGTTTAAAACCTTAGACCTTACAGTTTTGGTGTAGCTTTAGAAAATCCATGTATATAAATCTAGTGAGCTCAGGCGGAGGCTTTTTATATGCAACACTAACCACTACTGATATTTTTGTAGTCATCAGATCATCAAAGAGTTTGGGTACATCTAGACTGCAGGCTTCTTTCAAAAGAAGCTTTTTCGGAAGAGATCTTCTGAAAAAACTTAGTTCAAAAGAGAGTATCCTCACTGCCAAAGCACATCAAAAAAGCAATCTGCTTTTCTAAAGATAGTGTCCATTCAGAGTGGACATGATATCGCATTTAAGCTGTGATTACTATGGATTGAGTGGCCATCAGGGCACCTGTGCTTTTTCCTGGAGGCCTTTTCTTTCGAAAAAATTCCCTCTTCTGTGTCCACACACACCTTTTTCCGAAAGAGCTTGTTCAGAAAAGATGTTCTTCCTCACAGAATGAGGTTTACCAATGTTGAGAAAACCCCTGTGTTCTTTCGATTTTCTTTAGAAAGAACACACTAGCAGTATGGACGTTAGTGTCTTTTTTTGGAAAAACGGCCGCTTTTCCGAAAAAAACTCGGAAGTCTAAATGCACCCTTTGAAGGAAGAATTTGAAGGAGGATAATGAGGTAGCCTGGCAAATAATTGCCGAGAGCTCCTCCCATGCATGAGTCAGCATGAAATGAAGACAAAGGTGCTTCATTTTTAATATTTTTAATTAGCAGTGAAGATTGGCATCATTTGCAGACCATAGAAGGGGGAAGGTTGACCACTCAATAGAGAATAACCACCTATCCCTGACCAAGGTTCTTAGAAGTGAAGACCATCACTTTGTGTTTGAGGCACTGGAGAAGCGGGAACAGTGGAGAGATCCAAAGAGGACAGTGATATAGTTGAAGTGATGATGCAGGCAAAGTTATCTTTGCAACAGCAGTTTGCATGGTTCTAAGTGCGGTAAGACGGGATTTGTCAAAGCCAGAGAGATGATGGTTGCAGCACTGAAGACATCAGAGGATTAAACGAGAGGAAGAGAGTTTTAGCTGAGCCAACAGAGTAGGGATTGGTTTTTTGAGATATTACACCAGACAAAGTGATGGAGTTTGAACATAACGAGATGATCCAGAGAGAGACTGAAATGAAAATGGTGCCCAGGTCATGGGCATGAATGACTAGGAAAATGGAAATGGGGTCCATGGTGTTTGAAAAGGAAGGCAGAAAGACTTTCAGGAGGAGATAATATTTTTTTTATTTCAATGGAAATTAGTTTGGGCCTCTATATACTATACATTTGAGCAAATGTATATGCTGCAGTAGAACCTGGATTTTACAATCATCATTCTTGTGGCCCACCAGCTTATATGAACCATGTTTTTCCTGATGGGGGTGGAAATCACATAACAAAAGCTGATGTTGATGGAGAACAAGTCAATATCCTTTCACATTCCAGAACTTCACTGCATGGTGAGGTGGAGGGGAATCCTCACATTGCAATGCTTTGAAGGATAAGAAGAAAGCAGTGCAGTGCATCATACTGCAAAGCATACACTGGATTAACTGTCATTTTTGGATATTCAGTTTTATTAACTTTTCAATTGTATGAACTCCTTAGCCCTCCATTGGTTCATAAAACAGGAATTGTTCTATAATTGTTCTGCTGTATCAAGTCTGATAATTTACAGGGTAACAAGAGCAGGGGGGGTTAAATGTAATGCCATAGTTTAATGATTTGGTGCAAAGATTATCTTCAATCTGTAGTCATGCATAAGCATAGTCTCCAAAGAAATTTGTTTAATTAAGGTTGCACGGAATTATTTTGTGCAGGAAGAATGTGGAATTTCCCTGAAAAAATTATTTTGGACTAAAATAAGCGCCTATGGGCCTGATCCTGCAAACACGCACCTGCCTAGCTTTACTTTTGAGCTAGCTTTATTTTTTAGTAGACAATGGAACTACTCACACAGTTAGAGCTAAGCACACACAAACTGCTGTGCTGGATGAGGGCCAGAGTCCTCAGGATCTAAACCTATGCCAGCTCCCAAAAGACCCCCATAAAGTTTGTGCCATGTCTATAAAATCAGTCATCAACCACTTTCACTGAAATTCTTCTGTGCTGTTTTGGTGCGTTGTTTCTTGTGACTACATGGATCTGCATAATTCAATCCAATTTTATCAAAGTCAGGCTACTTTGTTTGTCAGAGAATCATTAGCCATAGCTCATGCAGTGTTTGTCCTTGCAAAGTATCTGCTTCAGCAAAGGCTTGCAATGCATTTTTTAGAAGATCACTTTGTTAAAGTAATATCTGCTAACTACAACACATGCATTATACAGTGTAGCAGCTATACAGATTTAATAAGACTGTACAGATAAGCTGTTTAATGATCCATGGTGTTAAATGAAAACTACAGGTTTTCAAAATGCAAACCTTACGGCTCAAGGCACCTATTATTTACTCTCACATTTAGCAACATACTGCCAAGGAGTACCAGCATTCTCATTAGACTGTTTTATATTTATTTCCCTGCATCGCCAGCTTCTCTAGAGTAAAATTTCCAGGTTCTCTTCAGACTTTCACTATTTCAAAGAGAGAAAGAAGGAGAGAGATCAGCCCAGGCTGCAAAGTCTAGAGCCAATCTGAGTTCCCCCCAAAGTTCAGAGGCTTTTGAAAGACAGATCAGGCCGGAGATGAAAAAGAGGTTATAAAACTGCAGCATAGACATCCTGGGTTGGACTGAAGCCTGGTCTCTGGGCCCCTCCCCCCTGTGCTCGGGTCTTAGAACCCAGTCTGCAGCCCGAGTCTAAATATCGACCCTGTAATTTTATAACCCCACATCCTGTGCAGGGATGGGAGTCAGTCAGCTGACGTGGGCCAAAAGGAGCGCCCCAGAGGATTGCCAACTTTCTAACTGCATAAAACCGAACAGCCTTGCCTCCCACTGCCCTGAGGCCCCAGCCTGATGCTGCAACTTCATTAAGCCCTCACCCCCTCCACCCACTACTTCCCACCTCCTTCCATCACTCACTCTCCCCTGCCATCATTCATTTTCACCAGGATTGGGGTGGGAAGCTAGAGGGGGTGAGGGCTGCAGGGTGTGGTCAGAAATGAGGGGTTCAGGATGTGGGAGGGGGCTCTGGAGGGAGATGCAGGCTCTGGGATAGAACCAGGGATCAGACATTTGGGATGCAGGAGGGACCTCCAGGCTTGGACCAAGTGGTTTGGAGTGCTGGGGAAAGCTCTGAGTTGGGACAGAGGGTTGGGGTGTGGGAAGCAATTAGGGGGGTGGACTCCAGTAAGGCAGCCCTTACCTCAGGCAGCACTTGGAAGCCGCTGGCATGTCTGGCTCCCAGGCAGAGGGATTGGGAACTCTATGCATTGCTCTTGCCCAAAGGCACCGCCTCCTCATCTGCCATTGGGTACAGTTCTCCACCAAAACTATGACCACCCCAGTGCCTATGAGCATGCTTCTGGGGGCCACGTGGAGCCAGGGCAGGCAATGAGCCCGCCTGAGCCCTGCTGCGCCACCAACCAAAGTATTAGCAACCCAGTTGGCAGTGCTGACCACATTTGTCAGGTCCCTTTTAAACCAGGCATTCTGGTTGAAAACCAGCTGCCTGGCAACCCTAATTCCCCACTCGGCATTTAATCCATGGGTGCGTCTACACAGCACCCTAAACTCAAAATAAGATACTCAATTCGCACTACACAAATTGTGTATCTTATTTCAAATCTATTTTGAAATAACTTATTTCGAAATTTGGCGCATCTACACAGTGCCAAATTTCAAAATAATGTGCTGTTTTGAGATATCCCTTACCTTTGTGGAACAAGGATTACCAGGATGCTGAATAGTGCGCCCTTTATTTCAAAAAATATTTTGAAATAACGGGCGGCTTGTGTACATGCGGGGTAACTATTTCAGGATCCCAAAATAGCCATACAGTGTAGACATACCCTGTGTGACTAGCTGCTTGACTCAAGCCAGACCAGGGACCAGGATCTGGCCCATATAATTCTTGTTTCCTACCTAAGTTAGTGGAAACTGTTTCTCTGCTCCAGCAATTTAAGCTTGGAAGTAGTGAGAGAGGATAGTAATTCCCACCCCAGCTAGATAAATCTTCCCTGTCACAGCTGTAACAAGATGTGCACGAAGGAATAACATTGATCAAAGCAGAATAATATTTAGACCGGAATGTCAGTTTCAGGCACAAACAGACAGTATGAGGAAGCAGCTGCTCTATCAATTAGAATTTTCTAATACACTATTATGAAGACTGACACCTTGGAAGTAATTAAGTATTAGATATTTGTAGGTAATTACTGCAGCAACAGCATAAGACGTGTTCATTTTGGGAATGAGGAATTATCAGTAGCTCCTGTTGTTGTGCAAGTTTTAATGATTCATAACAGTTTTGACACCAATGATTATTTTGATTACTCCAGGTTTGCAACTTTCCAAACAAACTAATAGAGGCAAAAAATTGTTTACAATCTGGAGTGAATGCCGTCAATTTAACTTTTCTTAAATCGTATGGAACATTCTGGAGGAAGAGAAATGTGGAGGGCAGGATAAAAAACACACTGGCAATACATGGGACACAGATGTTCAGCAAGAATATTTCAGCAAAGGTCTATTCTAAATGGGCATTAAATTACATTTAGGCTCAGAATAAGTAACTATGTCAGACTGTCACCTTAACAACAGAACTGTTGTCTGTGTGTGTTGGGAGCCATATCTGCTGACTTTACAGATGACAACAAGCTTTTATTCCAGTTAACCATGGAACAAAATTAAGTGATCTGAATTTGGTTCCGCACCTTCCACTACATTAACTTCCAAACTGTGATTCAAGTTTAAATTACAGAAGTTTTTCGACTAAGTAAAAGATTTCCTTGATGCTCGCATCCCAGGTGGAGTTTGCAAGGCTAGCAGCTAGATATGAGGGCTTAATTGCGTTTTCACACTGCTGTCAACCAAGAATAGTCCTCGTAAGCCTTTGGAACATGACCTCTATAAAACGAATGTGATCTGTGAATCTGGCCCATAGTCCTTTCATCAAAAACAGGAAATGTTAATCTAGAAGTCACCGAAAGACTAGTGATTGGACCTAGCAGTGTTATTTTTGCAGGTGTCAGGGTTTTTTCGTGTAATTGTCTTGCTAAGCAACTATAGATAATTTATGAAGTGGTTGCTGTACATCGCAGACACATGGATTTTTTGGACTATGATTATACACCAATGAACAGGCTTGAATGTCTGTGCTGGTTCCATTTGTGAGATGAATGGCCACAGAGGATTTCAGTGTTGCTGCTAGACTGCACACTGTGACTATTCCAGAATTCAGAAGGGCAGCAGAGACCAAACTCAGATCTTCCAGCTCCAAAAAAGCACAGGCTGTTGCCACTGGAGTTAAGGAAGATCTCCATCATGTCTAGCAGTACAGGTTGAACCTCTCTAATCTGGCACCCTCCGGACCTGACCAGTGCTGAACGAGAGAATTTGCCGAACTGCAGAAGGTTGATATTGTAGCAAGTGGGTCTCTTTTTATTTTTATTTTGCTAAAGTGAATAAATGAACAATGCTAGAAATGCTGCTTAGTAATCATAGAGCACTAGAACCAGAAGGGACCTCGAGTGTCATTGAGTCCTCACGGCAGGACCCAGTACTGTCTACCATGCCTGATAGAGGTCTATTTAACTTGCTCTGAAATATCTCCAGAGATGGAGATTCCTCAGCCTCCCTAGGCAACTTATTCCAGTGTTTAAACACCACCCTGACAGTCAGGAAGTTTTTCCTAATGTCCAACCTAAACCTCCCTTGCTGCAATTTAAGCCCATTGCTTCTTGTCCTACCCTCAGAGGCTAAGGAGAACAATTTTTCTCTCTCTTCCTTGTGACACCCTTTTAGATACCTGAAAACTGCTATCATGTCTCCTCTCAGTCTTCTTTCCAAACTAAACAAGCCCAATTCTTTCTGTCTTCCTTCATAGGTCATGTTCGCTAGACCCGTGTTTCTGAAAGTGTTTCGCGGAATCGCTCTCAAAAACATTAACTGGCCGCCCGGGTTTGTTTATTTACCGGCGCCGCAGCCACGGAGTCTCACGGCTCCCATTGGCTCCATTTCGTCCTTTGTAGCTGGTAATGCTGCTAAGCGTAAGCTCTTTCATAACAAAGTGTTAGTGTTGTTACATAATTGTACTATATTGACTCAAGGAAACAAGAAGATAAAGCATAAAAAAACCATGCTTACGCTTAGCAGCATTACCAGCACTTCCAATGCTGACTGGGCTTTTAGAAGACATTTAGGGGTAAATTACAGCTAAATAACATCACAGAACACTGAGAGTCAGGACTGGTGGTTGTAAACAAACTTTATAGGACCACAGAAAACTTGGCCACACTCATGATAAGCAGACATCCAGATAACTAAAATCATGCCAGATCACGGATGTTGCCGGACCAGAAAGTGCTGGACTAGAGAGGTTCAATCTGTATTAGCATTAAAGCAATTCTGATTCCACCTAGTCAAGGATAATGGTGTACACCCTGGTATATTACTGCAGGTTGGGAAAAAATCCCACCAAAATTGTGAAAGGGAGGACATTAAGTTTAAAGAAGCCTCTCTGAATAACAGTGCAGTGGAATTAACAGTTGTGTCCATGGTCATGAGCATGGCAAGGAAACATCCAGCCAGAATTTTTAAGAGTTCCACAAATATTTCCAGCCCTGAATTGCAGGAGAGGGGGGAAGAGTCAAAATCTCAGCCATTTTCACAAACCAAAAGTCAGAAAACACTTCAGATCTGAAAACTTTCCAGTTTGATAAGTATTTTGGTTTTGACATTTTCATTTTTACAGTTTGTTATATACTAAATTACATGAAATGTCATTGTGAGTGGACAAATGGAACTTTTTCATTTAATTTAAAATTATCAAAACAGGACAATTTTGAAATTCTCTTCGATTTTTTTTCCTAAAAGAAGAAATGGATTGAGCCTGACCCTTTCCTGCAAACACCTTTGGTTTCAACAAATGTGCATTTTCCAAAGAAAAAATGTTTGATCAAAAAGATCCTCTACTCAGAATGGAGCATTCCCAAGGACACACGGAGAATCTTAACCACATGTCCTGGATGTCAAGTACGTACTTTTGCAATACTTGCCCCTTTAGAGATCTCCTTAGGCACCATGACCAGCACAATGTATTTATTACCTATTTATCTATGCCTTCTTCTCCCTCTCCCCCGTCCCAACATAAAGCTAGGAAGCAAACAGAGGCCAGTGTGAGACTTAAATGAGGAGCACTAAGTATTATGCAATTTGATGCCTGTTTTGCTGTCAGATAATCACCATGAGATCTGAGAAGTCTTCCAAACTAGAATCAGCATTCTTTTTCTCCCCCTCCCTAAAGGAATACAAAAAAAAAATCCAGCCCCTAGAAAGCATTCTTGCAACCCCATTAATGCATAATTACAAAAGACATCAAATGAGAGAATAATGATTCGTCATTTATTTTAATGTACTTCCTGATAGTTGTTGGGGTTTTTTAAACTTACCATCTGTGCTTATGCCATGATAACAAGGCTGGTGTTCAACAACACCGCTGTTTCTTTAATGCCACAGAATGGATTAAAAATCTAAACTTATCTAAATGTATTCCCATATCTGATAATATCCCCTCCAGCTACTAGTATACATTCCTCTGGACCTAGCCCTACAGTAGATGCTAGTGAACTGGGTTGCAGTCCCTCAATCTATGAAAGACAATCTCTCCAAGATTGCTAGGTGCATGAATGTTTTCTGCAGAAGACTGTAAAATGCACCAGTAATACTGAGTTCCTTTTGCAATTAAGACATAATGAGGCCCAAGGAGATTTTAGTATCAATAGATTAAAAGTAATGGCTGGATTCAGGCAGTTGGAATTGAAATGCGCTCTAAAAAAAGTGTTCATGTTTGTTTTAACCAGCAGACATTGGGATAACCTTCTCTTTAAAATCCCCTGGCTCTACTAACGGGGCATTTTTCCTTAGCTAGATTTTTATTTTCATTCACTCATGAGATGCTTTAGCATCTGCAATACAAGGCAAAAATGATTAGAAAGAGGATGAAAGTTTGGGATGAGGGTACAAGCGAATTCTCTCTAGATAAACATTTGAAACCTGCATCTAAACTCTGCTTTGGAGGTGAATTCAAAGTTTTACTGAAGAGCTGTTTGGTGCTCTTTGTCAGCACATAGTACAGGCAGAAGTCTGAGATTACCATCGTGCTGAAGTAAGCAATCTAGTCAGTTAAAAGGGACCCCAGATGCCTCTCAGAGACAAACACTAAGGAAGTTTCCCAAATATATTTTCAGTAGAAACAAACCCAGATTACACTAGCAAAGTAATGGATTAATTTTATCTTCTTCAAATGGAAACACTGTTAGAGAAATTACTTTTAAAAATACAAACAAACCTAAATGATATTATCTAGACTAGCAATTCCTCTTTGTGCTCAGAAATAAAGAGGGGCTTTTTTCTGATTTTTTGAGTTGCCAAGGATTTTCATGCTGATTTTTAAAAATGTTATTTTAATTTAGTAATAATTTGCATCGGGTAGTTATGTTTTCAAGGACATTTCAAACAAGGCCTAATTTCCTACTTCTAGCTCTGTTTAATGAGGAGTTTCATTAATTAAACCCTTTGTGCCCTCAAGTGGAAAGGTATTGGTTATCACATGAGAGAGAGAAATAATAATATCCCGTGACCAGGTAGTGAATTAGAAACTGAACGAAAATATTTTTGTTATTATTAATTCTGTGTTTGAAGTTTCATTTCTGTTAACTCTACTAAAGTTAACAGAAAACATGAATCTACCAAAACATGGAAATAAGCTTGAATTATGTTTCAGACAGTTTTGTTCCTCTGTGGTACAGAGTTCCCAAATTTCTTAGTAAGACACAGAGGCATTATTCCGTTTGTTAGATTACTTTAAGTTACTCAGAATGATTAAGCTTCTGGTGGAGTTATTTGGACTTGAAAGGCACCTTTATTTACCTCATTTATCATGTACAGCAGTATTCAGCTGAAGTGTGGAGGTAAACAGTTTTAAATAGCTAGACTTTGTGGCTTGGAATGTAGTCATCTTGTCTATCTTGACCTCAAGTTTTGGAAAAAAGCAGATTTTAAATGGCTCCAATTACAATTTTATCTGAATTGCAATCTGAATTAATAATTTACCATTAAGATCAGCAATAAAGAAATAGAGGAAAGAAAATGAATATTCATTCATCTTCACTGGCTTGCAGGTTTTTAACAAAAACATTAATAAAGATGACAAAAACAGAAAACAAAAATATAAATGATTCAGTCATCAGGAATGAAAAAAGTTACCTTCCAAATACATCTCACAACAACTCACCCTCATTAATATGGTGTATTTCCAGAAATTGCTATGGTGGAAAAGTATAATTTTTCTGGTGTTAAACAATAAAGGTGTGTCTAGACTACATGTTTTTTTCGAAAAAAGTGGCCTTTTTTTAAAAAAACTTCCCCAATACTACTCAGTCCCTCGTACTCCAGGTCTAGCCCTCCTCACACTCAACCTGCAACATTCCCTGCTGTCCTAGTCCAGTATCTCACAAGTTGCCAGGATGGCTCAGTTCTGAGTTTTCAGTCCTAGACCTCTTGTTAGCAGAAACTAACTTAAGCAATAGGGCTGCTACCCAGCAGGGCTGACAGCAAGATGTGAGGGAGCCAGTTTCCACTCTCCTAGAAGGGGAAGGAATGAGGGCACCTCCTGGAGCATGGTGCTGGGTCCCCCTCTCCAGCCCTCAGAGCCGCACGGAGCACCCAGCATGGTGAATCACTCCAGAAGCAATTCAAAAGGGCCTGAGGCTCCTGCCTCTGCTGCTGCTGCAATTACAACAGTGGTGGTGGCCGCAAGCCCCAAGCCCCTTTGAAATACCAGGCCCTGGGATAATTGCCTCTTTTCTCACCTTCCCCCTAGGTGGCAGGCCAGCTGCTACCACTTCCTCTGAGGAGAATAGTTGATCTCACCATTAATAGTCCTTTCCCAATATTCAGCCTCTTCCTCACATTATATCCCATTAGTCTTCATCATATCCCCTCACACCACTCTAGGCAATTCCTCATCCTGTTTTCTTTCTGTCAGCCCGTTGCATTTTTATTGGGCTGCTCTCCCCATCAGCCTTTTCGTTTTTTCCCCTCCACATGTTCTGGACCTGGTCCTCTGAACAAGGAATACGGCAGGACTAGGGTTGTCAATTTTCCAATGTGGGAGGCAAATTGAACAACTGCTCTGGGGTCCAGTGATTCAAAAGGGCCCGGGGCTGCCAGCTGTTCAATACTGTGGCAGTGGCTGGAGCATCAGGCCCTTTAAATCACCACCAGAGCCCCACGTGCCATGCTCTGGACAGCACTGGGGGCTTCCTGAGGGAGGTTAACCCCAATTCCGCCCCTTCTGCCTGAGGTCTTGCCCCTTCTGAGGTGCAGAGCACCCCCCACCCCCTGCCTTGCCCAGGGGTCCAGTGAGTCTGTCAGGCACACTGCCCTGCCCTGTCCCTTCTGAGGCCCCACACCGCACTCAGTCCATCTTCCCCCCTCTGTTGCTCACTCTTCCTCTCCCTCCCTCCCTTTCACCGGGCTGGTGCGGGGTGGGTTGGTGCAGGAAGGAGTGAAGGCTCCAAGTGGAGATGTGAACTCAGGGGTTAGGACAGAAATGAAGGATTCATGGTGCAGCAGAGAGCTCCAGCCTGAGGCAGAATTTGGGTTGTAGCAAGGACTTTGGGCATGGGAGGAGTCTCAGGGCTGGGATAGAGCCCTGAAGGTAGGAAGGTGGGGTGGGTTCTGGAGTGGCTTAGGGGATACAGCATTGGCCTGGGGAACAACGGGTTGGGGGCTGGAGAGGGTTTGGGCTCCAGTCAGGTGCCACTCATCTCAGGTGGCTCCTGGTCAGTGGTGTAGTGGGGCAAAGGCAGGCTCCCTGTCTGCCCTGGCTTGCCGTGGCTTTTGCAAGTGTCTGGCATGTCGGGGCCAGGCGGCTCTGCACGGTGTGAAGTGCCCTGGCAGCTCCCATTATCCTGGCAGCTCCTTCCAGGATAATCCAGGGTAGGCAGGGACCCTGCCTTAGCCCCACTGCACTACGAACTGGACTTTTGAAAACAAGACATGTGGCAACCCTATGAATTATGGTTGGTTCCTGTTTTGGTCTTGAGAAGATGCATTCTGTAGAGGTGCTCATTTGAAAAATGGTCCATACCTACGGCGGTAGTTCTCAACCCCTGGGGCTTCTGGGGGTACATCAACTCATTTAGACAGTTGTCTAGTTTTATAGCAAGCTACATAAAATGCACTGGTGAAATCAGTATGAGGTAAAATGTCATACAGACAACAACTCTACACTAAAATGCAAGATTATATTCAGAGTGATTTATTTTATGACTTTATGGCAAAAATAAGAAAGTCAGCAATTGTTCAGGAATAGTGGGCTGTGACACTTCTGGAAGAATACATAGAATACAAGAACTGGAAAGGACCTCGAGAGGTCATCAAGTGCAGTCCTCTGCCCTCACAGCAGGACCAAGCACCATCTAGATCATCCCTGATAGATGTCTCTCTTATCTGCTCTTGAATATCTCCAGAGATGGAGATCCCACAACCTCCTTAGGCAATTTATTCCAGTGTTTAACCACCCCGACAGTTAGGAAGCTTTTCCTAATGTCCAACTTCAACCTCCTTTGCTGCAGTTTAAGCCCATTGCTTCTTGTCATATCATCATAGGCCAAGTAGAACAATTCCCCCTCCTCTTCTCACCCCCCCTCCGGCCCCCCGCTCCCTGTGACACCCTTTTAGATACTTGAAAACCTCTATCATGTCCCCTCTCAGTCTTCTCCTTTCCGAACTAAACAAGCCCAATTCCTTCAGCCTTGCCTCATAGCTCATGTTTTCTAGACCTTTAATCCTTTTTGTTGCTCTTCCCTGGAGCCTCTCCAATTTCTCCACATCTTTCTTGAAATGTGGTGCCCAGAACTGGACACAATACTCCAAACGGCACCAGCTACACTGGACCACAGCAGAATATCAAAAGATGGTTGGGATAAATTTAAAATGTCTGATTTTGTGAACATATGGTTTTATGTGAGGTGAAACTTGGGGATACACAAGACAAATTAGACTCCTGAAAGGGGTACAGCAGTCTAGAAATTTGAGAGCCACTGTTCCAAGTTACTTATATGGCCCTATTACTGTAATGTTGGAGTGCCACATAATCTTTAATGGATTTATCCCCAGAACATCCCTGTGAGGTAGAAAGTACTATTAACACACTTTTACAGATGAAGAACTGAGGCCTAAAGCGGAAAAGTGACTTGCCTGAAGAAGCTCAGGAAGTCTGTGGAGAACTTAATCAAGATCTCCAAAATCCCAGCTTGGTGTCCTTAACTGAACCATCTTTCATTGGCTAGATCCCTCCAAACTTCTGGAAAATTCAGCTCTAGAGTTCAGCTTGTTCTCATCTCTAATAATGTTCCTTTCCTGGGACTGAAACAAGGCAACAATTCTGGAACTATTCAACCGCTACGGAGATACTACTGTACTAGTAGTCAGTGGTGTTTATAGTAAGAGTTTTCAATTATTTCTGCAAAAAATAAAAGCTGTCTCTGAAAAGAAACAGTTGCTCCTTGTTGAAAGAGCTGTGTGGATGAGTAAGAAGGAAGGAAAAGAGACGAGCTACGCTGGACCACAGCAGAATGTCAAAAGATGATTGGGATAAATGAAAAATTATCTCCACTTCATCAGGTAACATTTTAATAATGCCCCCCAAAAGGTCCATGTTTACATTATGTAGGTTCATTTCTTCAACAGAGGCCACCATCAGTACAGCATTATAATGGCTACAAGCACAGCAGACACTAAACTGAAGCTCAGGTTTATTGCATTACAGTGGATTTTAAACACCACTGCTTTTTAAGGGCAGAGATATAGGGTCAAGAACATAAAACCCATTGAACAAAAGTCTAATTCCTCAGCCAGCAAAGGCACAGATATCTCACCCCAATCCCCAAATAGATTTAGATATTGAAATGAATCCTCTACATCTCAGCTTCAGTCAAAATGGAAACTGTGACAGTTTTATTACCACCTGATCAAGTGACTTCCTGGTAAAAACAAAACCCATTTATCCAGCTAGGATTCAATAGTTATATGGAGTATGCTTGTTTAACTGAAACTTGCTTCCAGCATATGATTCTAGGACTGTCTACTAATCTAGTATATTCACAGCACCACACTGAAGTGTGTGGCCTTTTATTAACACTGTCTATTTCCCACGTTCACAGTCCCCACTTCAGAACATGTTCAGGCACTTTCCTTTACACTTTTACAGAATCAGGAAATTGCTTTCAACTTGCGTTCGCTTCAGTTTTAAACTTAATTTTTTTAGGAAATGATTATCATTCTGAAGCAGGATGACACGTGCACCTCCCGTTATGTGTCTGTACTTCTGAATATAGGGGGAATTATTTAAACCTTTTGTATACAAAGAAACAATGTTGCGCTAGCCAACAGGTTGTAAATCCTAGTACTGATGGGGCAAGTTGTGGTTGCATCCTGGGTTCTTCTCAACCAGCTACACTGAGGTCAAACTACAACTTGTCCTGTCTCCAGGATGATTTTGTAACGTATTAGCTATCACACTGTAAAAACACATCTTTCTTCTAGTACAGACACACTGTTGCATACTCTGCACCAACAGTGAGTAGTATTTTGCTACACCTTCCCTCTGAGGATCTGAAAGCACTTTACCGGTATAAACTGGCTGATTAAAAAAGATACTCAGAGGCCTCTGAGGGCTGTTAATAGACCCATCTTGAAGAGTAAACAGCAATATTCCATTAACCACATTCTTTGAATTACACTAGTGTTAATATGGAGTACCTGAAGTCTCGTCTGGTCACTGGGACCTGCTCCATTCTCTTTGTGCTGGTGACACAGCTCTATCCCAGACTCCTTCATCCTTCCCAGCTGTGGGCTGCATGGAGGTAAAAAGGGGCAGAGCCAGAAGATAACACCCTCCACTGATCTTCAGCTGATGAAAGAAAAGCAAAAATGGTCAATTGGACAGCACACTGAACTGGAACTCAGAAGACATGGATTCAGTTGCCACCTCAGGCAGACTCCCTATAGTACTGAGAGCAACCTACTAGATCTCCCTTGTGCCTCAGTTTTCTATCTGTAATATGTGGATGATACTTGCCTACCTCAAAGGGTTTTGTGAAGCTAAATCCATTGGTGAGTGTCTGGTGCTCAGACAGTATGGTGACAAAAGGTACCCTAAGTAAGTACCCAGGGAGATAGAACCGTGCCTAGAAAGCCAGGCAAACCAATACAAGTTACAGCATGCTTGATTTGTGCTGACCGTCTTTGCCTCCACCCCCACTCAGAATGCAAAGAGTCAGCTGGGGAATAATTCAGAAAGTTTAACATGACTTTGGGGCAAAACTGAGAACAGAACATACCAGCTGTGACTCCCAATCACCTGTTATAACTATGTCTCCCTCCCCTACCTTTGTAGTTTCAAACATCAAAATCTGCAAGGCAATATCCCTTCTTATTTCAGATTTGTGAAGGGAAGGTATTTATTGTACACAAACAACATGTTCTAAGTAGAGATTCTAAAAATCACATGAGTTAAGAAAGATCCTAAAACAAATAAAATACTAAAACCAAATTGCGAATGAAGTCTCTGGTGCTTGTGCAAATCACTGAGCTACTTTCTGGATAACACTAGCCTCCAAAATATCTAGGGTACACAGTTTACTTCGAAAAGCTTAGAAGTTTTTACATACATACTTTAGTGTATTGTTTTCACAATACATCATTAGCGTGAAGGATCTGATGCTTTACATGTGTGCCTTTGTCCACTTCCAATAGCAGTGCCAAGTGAATTTATTTGAAGGACATTATTTTAATGAAGTCATTTATGCCCTTTAAATTAATATGTCAGAGCAGTTAAAGTCTAGTGGCTGTAACCAAACCAAATAATGTATAATGGAGAAATGTAATGAGATAGGGAAAAAATACAGCCAGAAGTCAAGGTTAAATAGCTAACAAAAAGAGAGAGCAAGAAAGCAAAGACAACTTCAGTTATGTCCCCTTGACAAAACATAAATGGAAGCTACTATACAGTCATCATTCTCCTATATACTACAGCCAATTAGGATTTATGGCTCTCACTATACAGCACACTGGAGGCATCCAGGAGTTACATAATCATAAGTGTAGATAAAACTTTGGCGGTTCAGTTCCAGAAGCTCAGTCCCCCAACACGTGATCTGTAAGAGAATCCCCTTTAGTAGTGACAATATTAGAGCTTACATGACTGACTCTTGCTTGGGTCTGACATTCTATCCAAACTGGATATGCAACTTATCAAAATTCAACACGGTGCAAAGCTCATGCTTAACAATGAGTTGCGAAGAAGGCATACATTTTACATGCGTCTATCAAGGTAAAACATATATTAATAATGTGGAAGTGTTTGCCCTTTAGCCAATTAGAGAAAGAGCAGCCCTTACTATACCATGTGAAGGGAGACGTTTCATTTATCTCCAAAATAAATTCATTTTTGTTATAAGTCAGTGACCCTGCTATTGCTACACTTTCTAAAGCTAGAAGAGTTCAGCTTGAGCCAGTGTTTTCCAACATCTAAAAATGGAGTGCTTCCTTCCCTTCATCTCAGGAAAAAGGAAATCAGTCGCACCCCTTCCAGCCATAAATGCTACCAAAATGAGTAACCAAAGGACATGCACAGTATACTTGCCTTCCTTTCTTTTACTTTGACAGCAGTGAAACAACCACATTGACAAGGAAATCAACAGCATGAATCCCTAGTGAAATGAAGGGGGCATGACACACTTCAAATCTGTTGTTTTAGGCACACTGCAAACTCAGGTCATGTTCTGAAGGGCTTCTTTCTACTATAACAGCTAGAGACTAACAACAATGCAAACTGGGACCTTGAAGAACAATTGAAAGAACCGTGCATGCCCTCTACTCTCCGCTCCATCGAAACATATGCTCAGACTTTTATCCAATGTGTGTAATAATATCTTTATCTGCAGTATACTACTCAGCTGCTAGCTGTCTCTGTGTGCCATTCAGAACTCCAGGTCGGGCAGGGATCCTGGTAAAGAAAAGAGATGATGCTCAGACAAAACCTTTGTTTCTGTCTGTTCATGTCTGTATTTTTATTTGTTTGGCTTTTAAGAAATGCCTGCCTGCTTAAGAAAGACTGATTCTATATATCATGCCAGGACAGCATCCCATTGTAGTCTATGATGTTGCATATATATAAATTAGCTATTATCCTCGCAGAACACTTTGTAGGATTAGGAACTCTTCATCTGTCTGTGAAACATATTTCACTCGGTTTCCTGCTATTGTCCATATTAGACAATTTCTTCACCATTAACACTAGACTATGTTTGTTTCATAAGCACTTCAAGTAATGCTATTAGTATGGCTGTCTGCATTTGTAGAACTGAAGGCCTGTCAGATTTACATGTACTCTGTTCCTTGGAATGTAGAGTTCACTAGTGTGATAAACCTTATCTCCAATCCAATGTTACTTACATTCTCAGAGGTCTCTCTCCAAACTGGGGTAATGCCCTTCTGGGCATTCATGAGGCAAGGAAATATAATTTAATTTGTGATTGTATAACCTAGTCACGGAAGCCAGCAAGTAGTTGAGTTTTCATTTCTTTCATAGTAGATATTTAATTATATGATAATTACTTACAGCTTGCTGCTCAGCTTCTACTTTTATGAAATATAAATTGCACTTCACTCAAAAGCGCAAGATGAGCATTTAAAAGGCTTCATTAAGTAAGTTTTTAAGATTTTTCTGATGACTTTCTCTAAGTTATAGAATAGAAAGTAGATGTACCTGTAAGCAGAAAGTTTTTCATGTAACCACAAAGCAGAATTGCTGATGAAACACTGGGACATCTAGGTTTACAAGAAAAAATTAATTTTTAACATGCATTTTTATTAACAAAATATTGCTGTCAATCTGGTTTATGGGGAAAAAATAAGCAGCGAAGCCAATGGCGCTAACTCACAATTTTAGTACTGATTGGACCTTCCTGGCCCAGCACCCTCGGGACCTGATTGATCCCAGATGAGGGATTTTACTGGACGGGGCGAGATCATTTCAGGTCCTCGCGAAGCCTCTCTACTGGCTCTCCCCGGAACCCAACTGAGGCTATGTTTAGACTGCAGGCTTCTTTTGGAAGAAGCTTTTTTCAGAAGAGATCTTCTGAAAGAGAGCGTCCACACTGCAAAAGTGCATCGAAAAAGCGATCTGCTTTTTCAAAAGAGAGCGTCCAGACTGAATGGATGCTCTCTCACATGTAAGCTGTGATTGCTATGGATGGAATGGCTACCAGGGCACCTGCGCTT
The DNA here is from genome assembly GCA_030068395.1 of Apalone spinifera. Classification (NCBI taxonomy): domain Eukaryota; kingdom Metazoa; phylum Chordata; order Testudines; family Trionychidae; genus Apalone; species Apalone spinifera. Next base: position 17,905,356 of record JANRFK010001158.1, read on the forward strand.
TTTCCTCTTTCCTCTTCTTCCAAAAGAACTTCCTCTTCCTCATCCACACCCGCCTTTTTGCGAAAGAGCTCTTTCACAAAAAGGCTTCTTCCTCGTAAAATGAGGATTACCAATGCCGGAAAACCCCCTCTGTTCTTTCGATTTTCTTGCGGAAGAATGCAATTGCAATGTGGACATTCCTCAAGTTTTGGGGGAAAAACGGCTTTTTCTGACAAAACTCTGTAGTGTAGACATACCCTGAGCCCCGCGCCAGATTCCAGCCCCTCCCCAGCCCAGCTGAGCCCCACCCTGGCTTCTGTCCCGTCCCCCTCCCAGCAGCCCAGCTGAGCCACGTGCCCTCTCCTGCAGCTCAGCTGAGCTGCACACCAGCTCCCTGCCCCCGCACCCTTTGCAGCCCAGCTGAACTGTGGGCCAGCTCCTGGCTCCCCACTCACAGCCCAGCTGAGCCATGGGCTGGCGCCTAGACCCCCACCCCTGTAGTGCACCCGACTCTCTGGTCCTGGAACATCCATGGTCATGCTGGACCATGGATGTTGGCAGACCAGAGAATCCCAGATTTTAGAGACGCAACCTGTACCAGGCTCAAGATACTTGCTATTTTTCTTAAAATGACAGCTCCTAGATTCATGTGATTAAATTAGCCCATACGCTCAGAAAACCAGATTTCCCTCATGGCTGCATAGAAACATTTGAAAACATGAGCCCAAAAGACTTAAAAACAAGAACACAACGTGTTTGGGGTTTTATTGTTTTGAAAACTCTTCACTTTTCTGGGCATGCCTTGTGATTTTTGCACATTTGGGGTTGGCAGTGTTGGTACAGATTCCCTGTCAGATCTTTCCAGCTACTTATTATTAGACAAGATCATCAGTACATGGATCTTCAACCTCCAAGGAAGGAGCTCCATCAGGGGGGCAGGTATAAGAAGCAGGGGAAGTCAATGCCTTCCCAAACTGCCTGGCTGGCCCCACCCACACTCCCCCCAATTCAGCATGGCTCCCCCAGTCTCCTGAGGCTACCTGGGCTTCAGCTCTGCACTGCTAGTCCTCTCCATGCTCTGGAGCCAGGGAGGCTGGGGTTGGGGAGCCACCCACCTGCCTGCCTTCTCTGTGCTGGGGGGGAAGGCTGAAGAAGGCTGGGCCAGTGGGGGGCTGGGCTACAGGGCACCTGTGCTCCAGGGGGACTGGGCTATGGGCCACCCATGCTCTGGGGGGTGAGCTACTGGTAGCATGTGCTTAGGGTGCAGTCTGCCCATGTTCTGGGGATGCCAAAGCAGGCTGCCCACACTCAGGGAGGGGGCAGGCCATGGGCTGCCTGTGGTGAGGGGGCATAGACTGCCCATGAGAGTGGTGGGGGGCTGCCCACTATAGGAGGGGCTTGGCTTCTACAGGGACTGTTGGTGGAGTCTCAAGCAGTCTTACCCCAGCCCTAGATTTACCCATCACCATTGAGCTCCATAGTGCTGAGAAAGCATATGTGACACTCTTCTCTCTGGAGCTGGTACTAATCCAATACTGTGTTCATATACTCAGGGACCACTATGTGCCACAGGAGCTGGGACAAATCGACAATCAAGCCATTTATTGCAAACTACTGCTGCAGTCACTAAACAGGAAAATACAATACAATAATAAAGCTAATGCTTACAAGCTGCATACAGGCTTCTTAGATATTCCATTCCTTGGGGAATATTTGCACAGTGTCTTCCTTTAATTGCATCAAGCTGCCCACATGAAAGACGATTAAGCCATTCATCGAAAGTGCATTGTCACTTCAGAAGTTTATGAAAAACAATAGGTAAATACACTGACATTTAAGTCATCCTTGGGGAGTGTGGGCACGTTTGCGGGTGCGATCGCCCCCTGCTGGCCGGCACAGCGGTTCAGCGGACCCCGACGCCCAACTCTGTGATGCCGGTTGCCGGGTCAGGCCCCGGCCAGCGTCCTCGGGTGCGATCACTCCACTCCAACGAGTCCGGGGGATCTGAGAACCCTGCAACCATCCCCCTCAATAGGGGTCTTTCTGCCCCGTGACAGATTCGCCCTCACAGGGTCAGCGTGGTACCAGCTCCTGTGGTGGTGTGAGGGGAGAGGGACCTGGGCCCACCCTCTCCTCCGGGTCCCAGCCCGGGGCCCTAAGTGCAGGGATCTACTAGCCCCCCGCACGGCAAAGTGGGATGCGTTCCCTCAACACGTCTGCCCACAGATGCCAAAAGGGCCCCGCCCTGGGCTGCTTCCTCCCCTCCGCAGGTCTCGGGACCCCGTCCGAATGCTCCCCGGGTCCTACCGGGGTTCTGATGTCCGGCTCAGTGGATGTCTCCGCTCGGTGTCCAATCTCGGGTCTGGAGGCGGGAAGTATCCATGGGGGTTTTGGGCCTCCGGGAGGCGGTGTCTGCCCGCCGGCCACCCTTGGGGGTGGCGCCGACCAGACCATGGCCCAGGGCTTTCCTGGGACCGTCCTCGGAGGTTACCCCCTTCCTCGCTGCAGGCGGGCCTTTTTGAAAGGGCCCGCCGGTCGTGACGTGCCCGCAGGGCCCCACCCCTTCCTGGATGCGGTGGACTCTCCCGCCTTCCCCCGCCCGTCAATCGAGGGTCCGCCTCCTGTGGATGCACGCAGGGGGTCGGGCCAGCCGCTGCTTGGCTGCACAGACGCGGGGGGAGGCCCTGCTGTCACCACCCATTCCCGGTCCGCCCGCAAGGACCAGGCACCTCCGCCGGGACCGCCGCTTCCTCTGGCCCCTCTGTGCAGTTTACCATGCTGGCCGTGAGTGGCCTGTCACAGGGAGAAAGGCAACACACACAATAATGGGAAGTAGGAGCCTGAGCTCATTTCAGACTGAACACTCAAGAGTCTGCAAAGCATATTAGTGAAAGCCCTGCCCAGCCAGGGCCAGATTCTAGTCCCCTATAGCAACATGAGGTGGAGTGACCTGGATTCATATCAGTGTAAACAGCTTAGAATCTGTTCCACAGTGTCTATCTGTGGGCATGTCCATGCTACCTTTAGTCCAAGCACTTCACGATAATGAGCAATCTTTGTCCATCAGCTTACATTGTCTTGCCATCTTACACTGTCTCTATCAGCTAAACCAGATTTAACGGGCAAACTGAGCCTCTGACTTTGCTGAAAAGAATTACTTTCTCCCATTAAATACCACTCATTAGCAGCTGTTAATGACATTAGGACTAGGCACAGAAATTTGCATAGAAATTGTTATAGGGCATAGCCACTCCCAATGATCATATTGATTTCCCAGTGCTTTTGCAGCAAATGCTGCTGCTTCTAAATTGATTACTTTGGAGATGGCTATAGATAACACAACTGTTCAACTGTGACGCCAGAATATAAACAGATTGAGATTCTATTGGCTCAGTTGACTTGGGAGATCTATAAATACATACCGTGTTTCACTCGAGCAAAGTATGATAAGTAGTGCAGATATTTTAAGCTTCATATTTAATAAATTCTCAAAGTCAAAGTAGGTTTGCACTTTTCTGTGTTCTACAGCCCAGTCTGAATAATTCCTTAAAATAGATCTTCCAACTTTTTCATCTACCCAGTACATCCGAAGGTCAATGCAAAATGAAGGTCAAACACCAATAATTTATCGCAAGAAGATGGCTCAGCCATTATCAGCCACCTCTCTTTGGATCTTCAGCACTTGTTTTACAAAGGAGATGAGGAATTGAGTCTGAGAAATGGCAGCATAGATTCAGGGTTTGTGTTATGACTCAGACCCACCCGGGGGGGAGGGAAGGGAAATGGGGCTGCTGTTCAGGGCATGGAGCCAGCATCCCACACACACCTTGCCCAAGAGCCCACAGAAGCTGTCCACCCCCTTGTATGCGCTATGCAGACAAGTACATCCCGTTCAAAAAGTTAAATCTGCAGCTTCTGTGTAGAGGGCTGTGGCAGTGACAAGCAGACATTTCTGGAGATCACACAACTATGACTTGTGAGGCATGCCCATTGTCTCATTTCCTGAGATCTATACCCACCTTCGGCCAGTAAGTGAACTCGTTTTAGTTTTGCCCCACGACAATTGTGGAGATACATTTTTCTAAGAGCCCCATGCCAGCGCAAAGGCTGACAAACAAAACCACTGGTGTTTCACACACACGCACAACATTCCCAATGTACTGTCATTTGAAGCCAGCAATTGACAGAAATGGGTGAAAGAAAATGTGATAAAATGAGGTTTCTGCTGCTGGAATGAGTAGGAAAGTTCATCTTTATTTTATTCAGGACACAACTGTGCATGCCATCCACTACTGCTTGTTAAGGGCTGGTGCAGCACCTAGCCCTTAACACAGTCAACAGCAAAGGAGGAAAATCAGCTGAGATTTTAAATTAATTGGGAGGAAGTGGAAAGCTGTTCCAGATGGCAGTGCTTGAGGAGCAAGCAAGAGGGGAGTAAACCAAGTGAGGGCCTGATCATGAAAATCCCTTAGCCATGGCTACATTTACATTGCATCCCTCTTGCACAAAAGCCTATGAAAATGAAGCACAGATTAGCATATTGCCACGCTTCATTTGCATAATGAATTAGGGGCTGTTTTTGCGCAAGAGGCTTTTGCATAAAAAGGAGCTGTGTAGACGGCTCCTTTTTGCACAAAAAACCCCTCTTGCACAAGAGCCATTCTTCCTGAAAAAAAATGAGGAAAACGGCTCTTGTACAAGAGGAGTTTTTTGTGCAAAATGGAGCCATCTACACAGCTCCTTTTTGTGCAAAAGCGGCCCCTAATTAATTATGCAAATGAAGTGCGGCAATATACTAATCTGCACTTCATTTGCATAAGCTTTTGTCCAAGAGGAATGCAATGTAGATGTAGCCCATGTCTCTTTATTCTATGGGTCCACATTTTGATACCTTCATTTACATTGATCAGTAGTTTAGTCATCTGTGATCCCAGTGGAATCAGCTTAATACAGGAAGGACTACATTTTCCAGCTAGTTGTAAGCCTTTATAATAAATTAGACATTTCTGCAGTTTGGATTTTGTTATAGAACAGTCATCTCTTGAAACATTATTGTTCCCTCACCTCCCCCAAAATTTAAACAATCCAGAAATCGATAACCTGCAGTTACCATTACAAAAAGTATCTACTAGAAATCCTAAACTTTCTCTGAACCAGGCTCTAGGAAGCAGGGAGTGAAAATATTTGAAAACGAATAGGGCTCATCAACCTTCTTCAAATTGGCAACATACATTTTTGGTGATATGTTGCATTTTGACCACTGCCAAAAAAAGAGCAAACATTTTAAACTATTTCTTGACTATTTCTTCCTGATTTGCATTCACCTAGCAGGCTAATTGCAATTTGGGATTTCTGATTAAAACAGTCATCAAAATTCTAAATTTCAACCAAAAAATGGGAGGGGGGATTAAAATTCACAAAATTCCACCTGGATGGACGGAGCCCAAATTCTGAGGGTGCTGCAGCACTCCCCTCGCCCCTACGTCCCATGCATATGGCAACCAAGCATTACCACTGGACTGAAACTTTGCCCAGGACACCTGACCTTTGAGCGTAGACACATTGCTTGGGGTCTGCACTTTTTCCACCAGTTCTGAAGGACGCCTAGAAGTCCCCACAGACCACAGACTATATGGATAATCATGATGCCGGGAAAAGTTTTAAAACTTGACCCTTGTGTTGGAACATGATGTTGCTCTGGGTGACTTTGTAGAGAGTGGCAGAAGAGGTCACCGGAGGGGTTTGCTGAGGAAAGTTTACCAGTGCTAATGATGACCAGGAGCTCCCAATGGTGGCACTGGAACAGGTTTTGGAGTGGGGATGCTGACTGCACCACCTTTCCTCTGTCCATGCCCCTCACCACCCCCCGAGCTGGGGCTGGTGGCTGGACCTCGTATGTGGAGCTGGTGGCCGGGACCCTGGGGCCAGCACCAGAGCCTTCAGGAAGTGGGCCGATGGCTCGCTGGAATCCTGTGGCCTGCTGTGGTGAGCCCAATGGCCAAGCAGGACCTGCAGCCAAACGGGATCTGGGGCCAGAAGCAGAAAACCCAGGCAGCAGCGGTTCTAGCTGCTGGTACCCTAGGAGGCAAGAGCGTGGAGCCCAGATGCCCAACACCTGAGGGTGCTGCAGCACTCCCCTGGCCCCTACATCTCATGCATATGGCACCCAAGCATCACCACTGGACTGAAACTGTGCCCAGGACCAGCCCACAACATTTTAGCACCTGAGGCGGGGAGCTCAAATGATGCCCCCATGCCCCCTCACTGCACCAGCAGCAGACACAATTTTCTATATTCTGGGTCCTAGTGCCCCCCCCCGCCACACACACACACACACTCTGGCACCTGAGGCGGCCGCCTCAGTTCACCTCATGGTAAGGCGAGCCCTGCCCAGGGCTCCTGACCTCTGAGTGTAGACACATTGCTTGGTGTCTGCCCTTTCAGACTGTGGTACCGCTGGCCTCGTATCAAATGCAACCCTGTTTTACTGCTCCCCCATCTTTCCCAGTCTTGTTTTTTTCTTTCCTGTATTCACTGTACTCATCTGGGGGTGGGTCTGTGTACACCCCAGGGGAGGAGGGGGGAGAGGGTTGAAATAGGTGCCCCTTGAGTGAAAAGAACATTTCCTGGTTGTGGCATTCCTACAAGTGCTTATTCTTGGCCAGAGCTGCCTGCAAAGCAGATTCCATCATGGCCACAAGGGTGCTAAAGTTCCACACATGTAATGGTTCAGTACCCAGAAAGGCATGCTGGAAAAAATGTCCCCCAACAGAGGAACTATGCAGTGATATAACTAGTCCAGACCGCGCAGTCACTAAGGAAGGTCCTCATTGGGAGAAGGGATGTCTGCATTGTATACAATCATGCCATCCCCCACCCAATATCAGAAATGAATATATTTTTAATTTTTCATGTGAAATGCTCATTGGTATAGAATTGAGGGAAGGAAAGAAGGCAGGAAGACCTGTGGGTCCTCTCTTCTTTACATGTAGTGAAGATATTGAAAAAATCTTTAAAGAAAGGTTTTGGCTCACTGATCTCCTCCAGCCACCTTTCAACAAAGTAGAGCACCATGGGAAATAAAATTTATTTTTCAAGGACCAAACATTAATGGTTAAACCTGGCAACCTATGACATTTGTATGGTCCCCATCCCCATAGTACTGATTGCCTGACAATCATTAATGTATTTATCCTCAAAACACCTCTGAGAGGAAGGGATGTCCCATCATTCCCATTTTATAAATGGGAACTGAGGCACAGGGAGACTAAGTGACCTGGCCAAGGCCACACAAGAAGTCTGTGGCAGAACACAGAATGGAACCCAGGATATAAGTTCCAGGCTAGCTCCCTAACTATGTTCTTTTCTAAAACAGGTACATATTTCATCACCATTGCTATGAAGAATTCATCCCCCTCAATTTTTTTGACCAAGACTGTCAAATAGTCAGAATTAAGGAAAAATTTCAACCAGCTCTCAGTTTAAGTGCCTGGCCCTACAAACACTACCACGTGAGTAATTCTACACATGTGAGTAGTCTCAGTGACATCTCCAGGACTGATTATAGGAGCAAAAGCCAAGATTTAGGCCTCTGATCTTTGGAAGCTTTATGTCTGTGTTTAACTTTATGTACTTAAGTAATTCCATTCAATCATTGGCACCACTCATGCACTTAAAGGTAAGCATATAGGTAAGTGTTTGTAGAATTGTGACTTTCACAAATGTAGCTACTTATTACTACAGCAGAGTCTAGGGGCCCATCAGTACTTACTGCATAGTAAGAGACAGGCCCTGACGTCTCAAGAAGTCTGTTGTCCAGTAAATGAAAGGTGCAAGGGGAGACTGCAGCTAGAACATTTCAGTCACAGGGAAAGCCCCAGCACTCACTTAAGTTCACACCATATTTCTGTGGTAGAGATGTGAATGAAACTGAGATCAGAGCATTAGCCACTCAGTCACAGAGCCTTTCCCGCAAAGGATTATCTGCACTGCTCTCACCTGCCACATTCATTCCTCCCAGAAGCTCCTCTGCTTTAGAGAATACAAAGGCAGAGCATGTATTTTGGTGATCACTGCAAGATTTTGTGGTCTTTTCTCTCCTGGCTTCTCTCTAGCATGCTGCTTCTCAAAGAGTCATCCATGACAGTGTTCTGCGGAGCCCATTCCAGAGGGAGGTGCAAAAAATAAAACAATTTGGGAACCAAGCAGTAAAATAGGATGAGAATCTTACAAAAATGCATAAAAAGGCTTGAGAGTTGTTGATTTTATGACACCCGATGCTGCAGTTGTATTGAATTCAGCTGGTGTTCTATGTCCAGAATAACAGCCCACTCACGACCTTTGCGGATGAGCTGTAATCTAAATCTATAATTAAAATAAAACTCCTAAACAGCACTCTTTTATATCTCCTAATCTGTGTTTTACCTTTCTCGCAGCCTCGGGCATTTTTAAAGTCCATTGCAAGACATAACACTGCTCTCCTCCCAGAAAGTTAAGTGATAAGACCTCTGATAACATCTGTGTTCAGACAGGTGTACTTTGTGCTCCACTGAAGAATGTCCCATTTTTCATAGTAGGATACTGCTTGGGAACCTCATTAGAAACCAAATTACAACCTGCATCAGATTTACACTAATGTATTGACATCTACAGCACTTGTTAAATGAACCGTAAATCCAATACTCTAAAGTCATTTTCAACTGAATCAAATCAGGTTCCAGTCAGAAGAATTGCAATTGTGATATACTTAATGCCTGGCACTTTCATGGTGTCTCTGGCTAGAACATTTCAGTCACAGAGAGAAATTTTTAAACCCATGAACAGTGCAAACTAAATTGGATACACTGCATGCATACTAAAGATGGTGCCAAGCGTTTAAGGACAATAATTGACTCTAATTGACTAGTTGGTAATGCAATCCAAGCATCTACAGTTCTTTATACTAATCTGCTCTTTCAATATACAGTACTTTATTTCCTTCTCTCAGTTAATTTATATTTTCGTATTCTAAGTAACATTTGTTTTCATTTCCTAGAATCCATGCTTTTAGCCTTTTAACTTGCTATCACTTCACAGAAATTAATAAATTGGGTAACAAATGCAGATTGAGTTGTATTACTAAGAGGACAGTAGACATTACTGTGTAGGGCTTGTTTGCATGGGAAGTTACACCAGTATAGCCAGTCCTGATTAAATCCATGTGAGGATGCTTATTCCAAAAAAAACCAACAACAACAAAAAAACTTTATTCCAAATTATTTTAATCCATTTGAATTATTAATTCAGAACAAATCATTCTTATTCTGGAGTCAGTGCATACATACAAGCAGTTAATTGGAAATAGTTAATCCACTTTAAATTCACTCCCTACATTATTCTGGATTAATTTCCATGCACAAACTAGCCCACAGAGTTCTTGTATTTGCTTAGACATTAGAACACACTCTGTGCCTCAAGGACATAATTGTGCTTGAATTTTGTGTTTTTTCCCACAAGTTAACATCTTGTAAAATTGGCCTACACACCCCTGAGCATGTGTGTGAGTGAAGGCAGCATACTGTGCTGCTTTCTCTTTCCCTCAAAGGGCAGATGATTTCCTAAGAAATCTATCTGAAAAGTAATGTCCCAGATTCTTGGCTGTGCTCAAGGAACTGCAGTAGTTTTGATTAAATGAATGCTCCCAAAAAGAGTTAATGGTGTTAATATGACCCTGTAAACATCCACCATCAGTCAGCTTTAAACAAGGTATGGAGTTTCACAGAGACCGCAGCATGCTTAGTATCATGGCAAATGCACAATTAAAAGCCTTTTATTATTATTAAAAGACCCAGAAAATAAGAGGTAGAAAAAAAGACAGGGAGGAATTGTTGAGATGAGTAAGAACTGTTGTTGCTGCCATGGTTCCTGTCTCCAAAGGCCCTACATATTTTGACTAAAAATACAGGAAAATGGAATTTTAATTGGAAATCTACATAGCCTCAGCCAGCTACACTGGTTAACAGCCACTATGGATCTGGAACACGGCTCATGTTTTCATTTGGTAAAGGAATTGAAAGATCGTTTTCAAGTCTCTAGTTTTCTAAATCCTGGGCAGATTATCCCTGTTGACACTCTTCCTCCTTGCTCTGAGCCATGTTGTCACTGTGGTATTTGCTTTCCTACAGAGCGGTTCATTGCAAATGTGGCTGTAGGAAGGAATAAAAGGCTATGTTAAATGTATGCAGCCTGGAAAGCAGAAACATTGCTCACTCTGAAATCAATTGGTGAACTTCTATTGTGAGTCAATGTATCTCAGCAAGAGTGGGGGAATTATCCCCTGCCATCTCTTTACAGGGCCATATTGTCTCAAGTGCTGAGGCAGTGCTCTTAGGCCGTGCTCTCACACTTTAGTGTGTTAACTGCTTTTCACATTGCTCTCTGGTTCCTCTCCCCAAAGGTCTAACAGAAGGTCTCTGAGCTGGTAGGTTTCAATATATTCTTCAGCCTGCTGGCACCCATCAACAGTGTCTTAGTTGAAATTATAGCCATTCAATATATTGCTTTCTTTTACACTGCTGCTGCTGCCTGGAAATAGGACCTATCCCTTATTTTACTGGGATGGTTCTTCTGATCTTCCCAAACCATTGTTCCTCAATGCATTCAGTATGTCCACGCACCTGATAAAACCCAAGCCACGCTGGCGGAGAGCCATGATAGCAACATGAGCTAAGCGTCTGCTCCAGAAGGTTCTCCGATGAGTGCAGGATATCCCACCCAGAATGGAGAACGTGACAGGTATAGGTAGGACCAGGGGCCCAACTAAACTGAAGATGAATGATAAATAATTATCCTCACCTTGTTGTTCAACTGCATTTTCCTGTTACCCTCTGAAGCGTTCCCCTTCTCTTTTCTCGATTCCACTCACCTTCAGCACACTAGAATCATAGAACCCTAGGTCTGGAAGGGACCTCAGGAGGTGATCAAGTCCCACCCCCTGCCTAAAGCAGGACCAACCCCAACTAAATCATCCCAGCCAGGGCTTTGTCAAACTGAGACTTTAAAACCTCTAGTGTATGTCTATATTGCGCTCTCTTGCACAAGAACATATGCAAATGAGGCATGGCGAAGAATATCATGAGCTACCATTTTGTGCAAGGGGCTTTTATGCAAGAAGGAGCAGTCTACACTGCTCCTTCTTGCACAAAAACTCCCTCTTGCGCAAGAGCTGTTCTGCCGCTTATATTCATCGCCGCACCTCATTTGCATATGTTCTTGCGCAAGAGAGCGCAATGTAGATGTAGCCCTAGGGATGGAAATTCCACCATCTTGCTAGGTAAACCGTTTCTGTACTTCACCACCCTCCTAGTGAAATAGTTTTTCCTAATATCCAACCTAGACCTCCCCCACTGCAAACTTGAGACCATTGCTCCTCATTCTTCCATCTGTTACAACTGAGAACAGCCTCTCTCCATTCTCTAAGGAACCCCCCTTCTGGTAGTTAAAGGCTGCTATCAAATCCCCCCTTCATTCTTCTCTTCTGCAGACTAAATAAACCCAAATCCCTCAGCCTTTCCTCATAAATTATGTGCTCCAATCCCCTAATCATTTTTGTTGCTCTCCACTGGACTTTCTCCAATGTGTCCACATCCTTTCTGTAATGGGGGCCCAGAATTGGACACAATACTCCAGATGTGGCCTTACCAGTGCTAAGTAAAATGGAACAATCACCTCTCTAGATCTGCTGGCAATGCTCCTCCTAATACACCCTTATATGCCGTTAGCCTTCTTGGCTACAAGGACATCCTGTTGACTCAGTGACCTTGCTCTGGTCTGCTATCAGTTTTTCTCTTCCCCTTCAAACTGCCATGCCAGACTATGTCTCTATTACACCAATTTTACACATGGATACCAAGATTCCCTGTAAGCGATGTATTGGGTGTCCACCCAAGAGAGATTAAAATGCCATCCAGCTGAGTAGCAGAGTTTCCACAGCCAGCAGCATGTGTTTCTGTTGGTGGTGCACATCTGCACATGTGTTGGTGCACATTACAACATTTATTCCACATGTGGATGGAAAAAATTAGAGGGAAGGTGGGTGGGTACCTCATGTGATTTCAGTGGAATAATTCCTGATTACACTCCTGATGTAAGCAAGATCAGAATGAGGGCCTAGAGGTACACCACTGGGCTGCCTGCAGAGTAGCAATTCTCTGCAGGGATCCTATCACATGGGGTAGCTACAATGGTTTTCAACCAGCATCTGTGGATTGCTTGGGCCCTGCAGACTATGTCTAAAGCTTCCCAAGAGGTCCACACCTCCATCTGAAAATTGTTAGGGGTCCACAAATGAAAAAAGGTTGAAAATGGCTGGGGCAGTATATGGGGAAGTTGTACTGCCTCTGCTGTATCTGCACAGGGGATAAATTAGGGAAATCACTCATTAGCTTTCAACATTTTACCAGCATTAAATTCATTGAAAAAATGTTTAAGGAAAATAATGAGCCTGATGCTCTGTTGCCTTATAGCTTTTCTAGCTCATGTAGCCAATTACACCAGAGCAAAGTGGTCATACAACAGCCATGTCAGCATGGTAGCATGACAGCCACCATATTGGCTGGCACACCAGGGACTCAACTAGGAATCTTTTTAACTACACCTATACACCGCTTCAGCTTGAGATAAAGAGTCGAGGCACCGCAGCTAGACTGTACCAGACTTGTCTGTGGATCAGAAATAGTAGAGACCTGTCACATGCATGGACCAGTGGGTTGCAGGTGCATATCACACCCACTTAGTAGTCACTTTGCGCTCTGTAAAGGACCAAGAAAGTAAAAAGCCATGGTATTCCAGGAAAGCTTTTTCCATAGCATGGGGCAGGGGGTGGAAAATGGCTAAAGATTCTGCCCAGCCATGGAGAGACAGAGTCAGAGAAGTTATAAGTAGTTGTGAGCCAGATGCAAAAGAGTTAAGAATGATTGGGGTGGAGCTCTGCAAGAATTCGAAAGCCAGCAGCAGATCCAAAAACATGTACCTGAAGGAAACACACAAAATATAGAACAATGAAACCGGAAAGGAAAGTTGTTTCAGTACAGAACTCTCCAAAAATAACAGCTGCAAACAGGCTAATAGACTAATGATCTCATGGAACAGAATGTGAGTATACTCGTGGTAACATAGTATCCGTGCCCAGTTACAGAACAAACAAAAGCAAAAAACCCAGATAGTGCTAGCGTACATAGCCAAGTAACTGATGCATGAGACCATAACCCCTCTCTGCAAATACCTATGAGGGAATCTTCTGCCTGTTGAATTGGAGGCTGTGCTTCAATATCTCATTTCCATTTCCATTGTTGGTCTTCACCCAAGCTAATTATGCCCAAATCAATTGTAAGGGTGGATTTAACATTGATTAAGAAAAATTCAACAGTGTCCACTAATGATAAACAGGTTCCAGTGCATACAAATAATTCCCTCAACTGTCTCCTCCTTGCACATTGACATAGGTATTTAGTTTATTATTTTAAAGCACCCATCATCATGGACTCAGGGCCTATGACAAAAAAGCACAGAGATACAGGTAGCTCCCCCTTCCTATACTGCCACCAAAAACTATAAGATAACCCTCCTCTGCAAGGATCCACAGCCAAACATATATTTGACTAAAAGGATATTGGATCTCAAGGTCAGTAAACTAGGGCTCTGTTCGTAGAGCAGGTCCTGCAATAAAGAACACTCTACTGAATAGGATGGCTAGATAGAACATAATTCAGTGAAGACATATGCAAATTACTAAGTAAGAAAAAAACCAAATGCACATCTACAATATGACAAGTATGGATGTAAAAGAGTAGTCAAATAGGCTTATCGAGTCAACTACTTGCATTTCCCTCCTCCTTTTTGCCTCTATATCAGAGGCAGCAAGGGGGCGAGCAGGAGTCAGAGCTAGGGGGAGCTGGCTTAAAAGCCGGTTCCCCCCAGTACTATCTCCACAGTGTGGTGGGATCCAGGTAGCTCTTACTACATTTAAAAGGCAAAGCCGCAATGGTCTGGACCCGGTGCGAGCCAGGACTGAAGCAGTCCCAGCTTGCGCCGGGTCCCAGACTTACCCCCACTGAAGGTCTGCAGTTTAAATGTAGTAGGAGCCAGGCTGCCTGCATGCCCAGCTCCTACTATATTTAAACTGCAGAGTCCCAGTGGCTTTTTATCAACTAATCATGTTCTCGATACAAATTGTAGCGAGCACACAATTAGCCATTTACTCAACACCCTTAATGGCGAGCCGTTGGCAAAATGGCAATACTGCTGAAACTGGGAGTTATAATGGATCACACCTTGATTATGAGTCAACACTGTGACACAGTTGTGAAAAGGGCCAATATTCCAACGTGTAACAGCAGTGCCATTTGTAAGATATGGGAGGCATTTTTCCTTCTCTCCTCAGTACTAGCGAGGCCTCAGATGGAGTACTGTATTCTGTTCTGGGTGCCACACTTTATGAACGCTGGGGACAAACTGGAAAGAGTCCAGAGAGGAGCAGCAAAAATGATAAAAGGTTTAGGAAACTTGACCTAAGAGGAAAGGTTAAGAAAATACCGAGAGGCACCAGTAACAGTCTTCAAATGTGTTAAAGACTGTTAGAAAAAGAAGAATGATAATTGTTCTCCATGCCCAATGAAAGAAGGACAAGAAGTAGTGGGCTTAATCTTCCACAAGGGAGATTTAGCTTAGATATTAGGGGGAAACCTTCTAACTGTAAGGACAGAAAAGCACAAAACTAGACTTTCAGTGGAGGTTGTGTAATCTCCATTATTGGAAAATTAAGAACAAGTTGGACAAACACCTGTCATGGTCGGTCTAGATTTTCTTGGTACCACCTCAGCACAGATGGCCTCTCAAGGTCTCTTCTAGCCCTATGAGTTTAGCATTTTTAGACCTTGCCAGTATAGAACCAGATATTTAATAGACAAAATAAACTGATGGGGCTCCATTGACTTTTAATGTAGCTTTGCCAATTTACACCTGCTGAGAAACAACTCTTAATGCTAAATATCAGTCTTTTGCTGATTTACAGACAGAATCAGTCCATTGTCTCTGTTTTTGTCTGAATTCTTCCCTGGTCTGACTACTGAATTCTGAAACAGAGGTAAGCAGACCTGGCATACTGATGGCATTACTTGATTCCTTAGTTAATGTGTTTTGAACATGTAAACTGCTACACATGGTACACGTAGGTATAATTCTGTTTTCCAACTACCTCACTTTCCATATGAAAGTCAGCCTGCCTGTTTACAAGGGAGCAGTTCTTTGAGGGAATTCCAGGTGAAGGAATTCCCTTATAGAGTCAGAGAGAATCATTGTTTTCTATCTCCCAGGGTTTTTTCTTTTTTTGTTTTCTTTAATTTAACTTTGAAGTTACCAAGGCTGACAGTACATGTTTGGATCCTTGTGCATGGAAAACATAACTGTGTAAGTGCAAAGAATTATTTTTAGTATGACTTGAAGTGATGGGAGCAAAAAAAAAAAAGCATTTTGAAACATTCCTTCTACATTTGAAAATTGTGTTTGCTTATAAGACAGAGCATTAGTCTCAGCGGAAGATTAATTTGCTCTTTGTTGAAGAAAAGTACTCTTCAGGAAGAAAGTAAACGTTCTGAAGACAGATCTCAAGGGAAGCAGTAATGAAATATTGTAAAATGCATTTCACCTCTAGGTCACTGGTTCAAATCCAGCCTATGTTGGCAGTAACTGAAAACTTTTAACATCTAATGGCTGTTCAATGGTCTGTGTAATATAAGTTTCTGTGGTTGTGTCTACATTGCAACCGGCAACCTTAGTGAGCCTTTTAGCTGTTAGGCCAAGGACTAGATAAGCAATGTGAGTGATGAATTTTCTCCATTTCTTTTCAGGATAGCATTGAGGCATGTTGGCAGGGTGCTGTGAGGAAACTTCCCCCTTTGTATTGTACCTGATCTGGGGTTAAACAGGTTATTTCAGGCTCCAGGGTTTGTCAACTGCGTATTTCTCACCAGCATTAAATTCCTTTTAACATGAATGTTCTAATAGGCAGCTACCACCCAAGAAAATGTGCCAGAAACAAGGCCTGATTCACTGCCAAGAAGTCTATATCTATAAATAACTGTTGTTTTAAAGAAATATGTATTGGAGACCACAGACAATTCTGATCACTTTCCAGATGGGCTAGAAAAGACAAAATCTACCTGGAAGGGGCAGCTACAGATAGAAACCAGAAAAATATATTTTGCTTTGCATTTTCCTGCAATTAGCAGTAAGGGGGCATTAATGCCAGATTCTGCATCCAATTCACATACTGAGTCACCTTTATTCACATGAGTAATCCCACTTCAACATTTAGTATATTTATTGTCTCCCAATTTGTTGTTTCCCAATTTGAGTTGGAAAGTTTCTGAGGACAGATTCATAGCTGTCCTAGTGATCCCAGGGGAAAACAGTTGCTCTTTGTCTAGGTCCCAGTGACATTCATTAACAGGGCTCACCAAACCACGGTGAGCGCTTGCTCGCCAGCCGCGCTGTCCGGCGATCTGCGCATGCACAGATCGTTCTGCGCATGTGCAGATCGCCCGAACCTGGCTCTTCTGGGTTGTAATCTACTCGGCACGGGTGAGTAGATTGCATTATTTGTCGAGCCCTGTTCATTAACAGCCCAAAGCAGATGAAAACATCTGAGCCAAAGCCTCAGGCCCAGCTATGTGAGACCCAGTGCATCAAGGAAAGAGCAGAAAAGGAGAGAGATTGGCATCACTAAAGCTACGTCTAGACTGCATCTCTCTGTCGACAGAGGGATGCAAATGAAGCACATCGAAATTGCTAATGAAGCAGGGATTTAAATATCCTGTGCCTTATTAGCATAAACATGGCCACCGCTTTTTTTTGAAACAGAGTTTTTTTTTTTTAAACGGCTGTTTAGACGCGGATCTATCAAAAATAAAGCCTTTTTTGACAGATCCTGTATTCCTCAAGAAATGAGGTTTACAAGATCTGTCGAAAAAGGTTTTATTTTTGACACATCCATGTCTAGACTGCCTTTTTTTCCTGAAAAAACTCTGTTTCGAAAAAAGTGGCAGCCATGTTTATGCCAATGAGGTGTGGGATATTTAAATCCCTGCTTCATTAGCAATTTCGATGTGCCTAATCTACATCTCTCTGTCGACAGAGGGATGCAATCTAGACGTAGCTTAAGGTAGCTAAAATCCATTTTTGTGTCTCCCTAATCCTTGGGCTCCAGGTACCAGCCTGGTCCTGAGCAGTAAGTAGGAGCAGCTTCAAAAGGGCATTCTAGCAGCTAGGGCACCCTGTTAACTGCACACAACTCTTTGTTATGCACACTTTTAAGGTATCCAACTTTAACTACATTTGTTGCCCACAAACTCTAGGACACCCCACTTCTATCTAGTTCTAGAGCTAAAGGGATGACCCAGCTGCTACAGGCATCTCTACCCTTTCTCATTTCCGAGGACTCCAGGCAAAAGGCGCCTAACTTTACCCCTCCATGGGCTCCAGGCTCTACTCCTTCAGGTTCTGGATAAACTCTGATTCCCTATGGGCTCTGGTCTTAATCTTTTGCCAGCTTAGGAGTTCTTTTACCAGTGCCTTACCCTGTGACAGCCTTCTTAGCCTCTGTTTATAAACAATTACCAAAGAAATGCATGCACTACACATACCATGCTCATCTCCCCCTGTTCCAATAAGGCAGATGGACTTCTCTTGGTGGCCAGTCACAATCTGGTCATTTATGGGGACTCCAGTTTCTGCAGAGTGTGATTGGCAGGGTGTTGAGGACTGCTAGCTCTGATCTCAGTATCAGAGCTCTGGAACTGGTTCCCTCAAAGTCAAAGAGCTTCCTTTTGGACCTCAGTTTATTTAATGAAACGTGAGTCCTGCTTAGCTGTACCTTATCCAATCACTTTACTAAAATATTACTAAACAATTTCCTAACCAGCCCTCACATATTGTCAAACAGTTCTTTAACCAATCATATCCCACCACCAAAGCTGATTTACACCTAGAAAAATTAGTTATGTAGCAGAAACTATCAAAGAACCAGACAGAGACTAGAATCATAGAATACTAGAACTGGAAGGGACCTCAAGAAATTGTCAAGTTCAGTCCCCTGCTCTCATGGCAGGACCGAGCACCATCTACATCATCCCTGAGAAGTGTCTATCTAACCTGATCTTAAACATCTCCAGTGATAGAGATTCCACAACTTATACAGATAAGCAATAGAGATATAAGGTTTGGAAAAGGGCAACAAAAATGATTAGGGATTTGGAATGGGTCCCATATGAAGAGAGATTAAAGAGACTAGGACTTTTCATCTTAGAAAAGAGAAGACTAAGGGGGGATATCATAGAGGTCTATAAAATCATGACTAATGTGGAAAAAGTGAATAAGGAAAAATTATTTACTTGTTCCCATAATATAAGAACTAGGGATCACCAAATGAAATTAATAGGTAGCAAGCTTAAAACAAACAAAAGGAAGTTTTTCTTTATGCAGCGCATAGTCAACCTGTGGAACTCCTTGCCAGAGGATGTTGTGAAGACCAGAAATTTAATAGAGTTCAAAAAAGAACTAGATAAATTCATGGAGGATGGTCCATCAATGGCTGTTAGCCAGAATGGGTAGGAATGGGGTCCTTAGCCTCTGTTTGTCAGAGGCTGGAGATGGATTACAGAAGAGGGATCACGTGATGATTACCTGTTCTGTTCACTCCCTCTGGGGCATCTGGCATTGGCCACTGTTGGCAGACAGGATACTGGGCTAGATGGACCTTTGGTCTAACCCAGTATGGCCGTTCTTATATGGGAACCAAAAAGAAAAAACAATCAAAAAATGGAGATTTTACAGCCACAACTATTGATAAGTGATTCCTTACCAGACAGACAGTCCACAGATGGGGGCAGGGGAGGGGCACCTGCCCTGGGCCCAGCAATTCAAAAGGGCTCAGGCCTCCAGGCCTTTTAAATCGCAGCCAGAGCAGCACGCTCCAAGCAGCTCTAAGGGATGAGGGAGGTATGTTGCAGTTTGAGCAGCACTGAGAGTCTTGCCCTACATGGTTGTTCTACTCTAGCTGCCTCTTTGGGAGGATTTCCCAGGTGGGGCAGAAGGGGACCCAGACCCGCCCTCTCTCACGGGTCCCAGCCCAGGGCCCTAAGGACCAGTACCATCGCGGTTTGGTCCGGCTGGTGGGGCTTCTGCCGAAACTCACCAGCCCGCTGGCTGTAAACAGTGAGCCCTGCCTTGGGCTACTTCCTATCCCCACTGACCTAGCTCAGGTTTCCTTTGCTAGTTCCTCCGCTCCCGTACGCTCTCTACCTCCTCGTCCCACCCCCACATGTTCTTCTCCTCCCTTTGTACTACCCACCGCTGCACTCCCCCGCTGCCCCTCCCCTCTTGACGTGCTTCCGCCTTTCTGTCACCCTTAAGCCCCGCCTCCACCCCCGACGTGCCCAAGCGCCCTTCCCCCTCCCCACTCCTCAGTAGTGCCGCCGCTCAGCTGGGCCACGGCATGAGAACATGCTGTATAGGCGGGGGGCCGTGCGCCGGGCTCCCTGTGTAGCATGGGTACCAGAGCAATGGGAGCACAGGGTGGGCTCACGCCATCCGGGCAGGGTGTAGCCAGCCCATCACACCCCCACCTTTAAGTGTCCTCTCATACCTGTCCCTTTGTCCTCCTCCTCCGCCGGTATTCTAGAAAAAAAGTCTGCACTCCCATGCACCCGTCTGGCCCGGTGGGCGACCTCGAAGTAGTAGGGCTATAGAGACAGGTACCACCTCATAATGTGCATATTTGTGTCCTTCATCAACTGCATCCAGTGGAGGGGAGCATGGTCGGTAATTACTCAAAATCTGTTTCCTATGAGATAGATATCAACAGTCCATTTAATGGCCAATGCCTCCTTCTCAACAGTTGAGTACTTTACCTCCCGGGGGGCTAGTTTATGGCTGATATAGAGTATTGGGTGCTCCTCCTCCCCCTCCCCTGGAGATAAAGAAGTCAAAGAAGAACCTGGTCGACCCATCTGGTTTTGGGACCAAAACTATGGGGCTCCTCCATTCACTCCGAGATTCCTCCACTACCCTCCATTGCAACATGCATTGTACTTCCTTCAACACGGTATCCCACATCCTCTCCGGGAGGGGTCTCATGGGATCGCTAACCTTTTTTCCTGGTTTGTTGCTATATGATGGTACATAAGAGATGTTCGGCCCAGCTGATCTGTCAACACTTGGGGGAATCTCCGTAATATGTGGTTTAGGTCCTCACGCTGATTCATTGTTAACTCTTGTCCTAGCTGTAGGGTTGGTAGGTTAGTTTCTTCCCCTCCCCAAGATCCTAATTCGGCTTCAGGGGTCACAGGGTTAATCATCAATCCCTCTCATTCCCGCCATGCTTTTAACAAATTGATATGATAGGTCTTAATGTCCTTTCGTTTCCCGGGCATCCTTATTTCATAATTGACTTCGCCTACACGGTGGATTATTTCAAAAGGTCCCTGCCACTTGGCCAATAACTTGGAATCTTGTTTGGGTAACAAAAGTAGGACCTTGTCTCCCAGTTCAAACGTCCTTAAACATGCCCCTTGGTTATAATACTTAGCCTGTTTTTCTTGTGCTACCTGCAAGTTCCTTTTAGCGAATTCTCCTAAGTTGTGCAACCACTCCTGTAATTTCAGGATATATTGCACTGTCCCCTGTACTCTGGTCTCCTGATCCTCCCTTCTTTTAATAATGTCTAAGATCCCTCAGGGCTGACACCCATACAACAGTTCAAACAGCAAAAACCCTGTTGTGGCTTGGGGTACCTCGCGTATCGCAAACAGTAGCACAGGCAAAGCTCTCTCCCACTCCTTGGGGTCCCACTCCACAAATTTCTTTAACATTCCCTTTAAGGTTCTATTAAACCTCTCTACCAACCCATCGGTTTGTGGGTGGTAGACAGAGGTTCCACTGGTCTACAATTTTTTAGAAGTCATCTGCTTCAGAGATAAAATGTGCTAT
>JANRFK010001158.1:17937286-17952560 GCA_030068395.1 Apalone spinifera
GAGGCCTAACCAGTGCAGAGTAGAGTGGAAGAATGACTTCTCGTGTCTTGCTCTCAAGTCCTGACTTACAGGGTAAAATTAATCCCTTAAATTTAACGTCGAAAGCAACAGGCAGCCACTGAAGCTTCACAACCTACCAATATAGAAGGTGATGGGTATAAAAGAATCACATTGCCTGTAAACAAAATGTAGCCACCTCTTGGGTGGCATTTAGTAGTTGTTAAATAGCTCACAGCAAAACTAAATTATGGGGTTCAGAGCAAGAAGTGCCCAAGACAACATATCCAGTTGTAGCTGCTGGGGAAATATAGGAAGAGATGATGTATCATCTGGTTTGGAATTAAGTTGCAGCACCACAGTTTTACAAATGTGTCAGAGTTCTAACTAAAAAAAAAATTGCTTAAAAACAAGTGGTCCTGTAGCACCTTAGACTTAGAGACTAACTTACAAATAAATTAGAGTTCAAGTTACCTTCTGCTTTTACAGAAGTCAGTTTTCCATCTGCAGCAACGCGGCACCCTCTATGGCTAATCTGAATTAGTTTTCCTGCAGAAAGTAGAGTGCTATTTGTGGAGTCACAAATACTACTTCTTGCATGTCAGGTGCACAGCTTCTGGAACTGTTTTTTAGTGCTTCGTTGGACCTTAGCCCCTTGATATCAATCTCTGCAACCAAGGCAAAGATTAGCGTTCAAACACTTTTGTTACTCTTTTGCATCTTGTGAAGACACTTTTTATGCCAAAGGGAGAGAGCTCTCCCATAGGCATAACAACTCCACCTCTGCAAGCGGCAGTAGCTACGTCAGTGGGCTCTCTTGCTGACATTGCAACATGCACAAAGGTGCTTAGGTTGGTGTAACTTACACAGCTCAGAGTGATGGCTTTGTTCACGCTCCTGAGCTGTGTAAGTTATGCCAAAGTGGTAATGTAGACCTGGCCAAAGTTCCTTTACACTGCTCTGGAACCATCTCTTTGTTACGTCTCTTACGCTCATGAGCAACTCCTTTAAGTCCTGGTCTACCCTAAGGAGTTATTCTGAAATATTTCAAATTATTTCAAATAATAAGCAGAGTGTCCACACTACCAAGCCTGTTGTTTTGAAATAAGGGGCTGGTTATCTCAAAACCTGTACTCCTGCTTTTCTTGGGGAATAATGCTTATTTCAAAATAGTTATTTTGAAATAGCATTAGTGTGGATGCTCCTCTGCTGCTATTTCAAAATAGCTACTCCCCAGAGTAATTCTAAGTAATTACTTCCCAGTGCTTCTGGGGCTTTAAGTCGAGGTAGCACCTCCACATTAACAGAGCTTCCTCAGACTAATTTTGCGTCTCCCCTGTAGTGGGGACACACTATTTCAATTTTGTTATTTCAGGAGTTATTTCAAATTTAGTTATTTTGAAATAATTTCCTGGTGTAGACATGCCCTAACAGAATTACACTGGCATAAAATAGGCACAAGAACCAGATCCATTATCTTTATATTACTGCCTTGGTATTACAAAGCCAGACTAACTGGTATGCTGTGACCATGTTGTGATGCAAAGCAGCCATAAATCTGGCTCCTCAGTCAGAGTGAGCTGGCTTTACAGATGCTTTATGTGAGCACAGGGGTGCAAAGCAGCTGGACCACATTGTTGAATCTGGCTCTGAATCTCCCCTGTCCTGCATTGACACCTATGCACAGTGAATAGCAATTGTTGCCAAAGCAGAATATTAACATTTCACACCTGTGCACAAAACTGGGCCAAATCCACTAAGTTTGCATCACTGGCATGGGCAAAGCGTGGCCCAAGCTTGAAGCCATTTTACACTAGGATAAACTAGATACAATGCAACAGGGCACTAGTCACAAAATTTCAAATTTTTCAATGAAAAAATGGAACATTTTTCACCCAGTTGTAGTTCAAGAGAATGGAGAATCTGGTCCCGTGTCCATATAATGAACCCTTCAGCCCTCTAGGTCCCATTGATTATTTTTCTAGGAGAGTTTCTAAATTCATAAGCATGCCAATGAGTGATCTAGGGACTCTTGTTTTCTAAGAAAATTTATAAGAGGTAAACAAGCCTAAGTTTGGCCTTGTGTTTGTATTTCTATCTTTTAGGTATATGAGCAAATAATTTACTCTGAATAGGCTCTGTGATATGCTATTAAAAAAAAACAGTCTGGAAAGACTAATTTTTTCATTTTTTGCTTTGTGCAACCTAAATCAATAATTACACCTATTGATCCAGCACATAAATTCAGAACAGTAATTTACATTGAGTAACTTAACCTAATAAAAAGGCAACAACTGTATTTGCTGAAATTGATTTCCCTTTTGTTTTCAAGAGAAAATCTGCAGACCCGTGGAATAATGTGTCTCTAAGTCTTAGTGCAAAAAAGCACTTCATTATCAGCAAGTATCACAAAAACTAAAAATCCTCACTGTGGATATGAACATAAACTATAGTCTGACCAAGTTCGATAGGATTTTTTAACACCAGAGTTTCTTGTACCTCTGCTAGATGTGCATTGTGCAATGTGAATCATGGCAAGGTGAATTTAAGAGCCCAATAAAATCACTTTGTAAGGGAAACACAGGTAAAATTATTTCAGGGACAGCTGCCTACATGGGTTATAAAGTGTTGCCGAAACATTTTGTTTTGAAAGGGTAATCTTTTTATTTATTCCCACTTTTGCAGGATTCTTAGGCCATGAATACAAAAATAAGTCTTACAAACCCAAAATTCTATAGATTCCAAAAGGTTCTAGAGATGTTTACCAGTGTCTGCTGTACACACAGACTCCTGCCACCAAGTGTCAGTTGAGTTGGTATGAATATAGCGTGAGAAAAAAACACTCAAGGCTGGCTGTGGAGAAGTTTGGAGCATTTTATGGAGGAGCCACATCAGCGAATAACTTGAAAATATACTATGGATCTTTTTAACAAATTAAATGGGTGCAGATTTTTGGTATCACTGCCTAGAAGAGTTAAACTAACTCTTTGTGTCACCTCTCTCTATTTTAGGATTTTGTATGAGCTTTGGCTAATAGACATTGGTAAGCTAGCATTCCCTAGTGAAAACAACCTACAGATTTGGAGGAGAAATCTGCATTGTGTTATATGGTTGCCTACACAGAAGGAATCTAGACAAATACTCAGAGTATTTTAGTATTGTTGTGATGTGATGTGGGAGTTTAACCTACCTCCTATGCCTAGAGCCCAACCAGTTTCACGGTCTGTTTTGTTCAATTGCACAGTCATAAGATGTTAAAAATGGTAAATTTCATGATTTCAGCTATTTAAATCTGAAATGTCATGGTATTGTAATTGTAAAAGTCCTGATCCAAAAAGGACTAGGGGGGTCACAAGTTTATTGGTGGGCATTGTGGTACTGCAACCTTTTCTGTGCTGCTGCTAATTGCCCAGACACACACCTCTGAGGTCAGAACCACTGCCAGCACCAACACAGAAGTTAGGATGACATAATATAGTATTGCTACCCCTGCTTCTGAACTGCTGCATGCAGAGCTGGATCTTCAGTCAGCAGCCACCACTCTCTGGCTGCCCAGCACTGCAGACAGCATCACAGAAGTAGATTTCTCTGTCTGTAACATGTTCTTCATGGCCCCAAATTTAGTAAGACCTTACCTATATCTAATCTGGCAATGTCATGAAAGCTGGCCATGCCTCACACCTGCACTGGTGACAGAGAAGCTACAGCAGCTTACCCAAAAAAGCAAACATGTATTTAATAGTCTAAATAACCACTATAGTCTTGAAGCTTAAGCTTATTTGAAGGTGCATCTCTCAGTATCTTCAACAGTAGCTGCACTTATCTGAAGGCAAAGGACTTGAATTTTAATTACTTTAAATTTCAGTTGAATTTAGCACTCTTTAAAGATACCTGGAGTGAAGTCCTCAATCCATTGCTCAATGAGAGCACAGACAGCCAAACAGTGAATATCCCTAGATGTGCACCTGCCCTGACCTGGGCGTGACTAATTGTTTCACAGTTTAAACCTTTTGCCTTTTTGTTCAAATTACCAACAAAGGTATCACTTGGGGTGGTTTCTGTGTAGTGAACAGATCCTACATTGAGACCCATCTGTTTATTTCAGATAGGCCTTTTACTCCTTTTGTACTTAGTATTTAAATAAAATTGCATTAACTATCTAATCTACAACCTGTTCAAATAAATGGAGAGATCCCCATAGACTTCAATAGGCTGGATCATGCCCTACAGACATATATTTTCAAACCTAGGAGCAGAAAGCCAAATTTTAGCACATGAATGACTGGGCTGATTTCACAGTTCTATTTTCATAACTATTCCTTACTTGCCTGGAAGTTAATGGAGGCTCTAATTGTTCAACACCTCTGAAATACTGGCTACCAGTTCATGAAAAGATGAGTTTAGGTGCCTAACCTTAAACATCCCACTTTGGCCTTGTGAACACTAATTAGCAGCCTCAATCACTAAGTCTTCCTTTTCAAGGCGAATGCCTCAGTTTACTTATGAGAAATAGTTTCACTTTAAGAAAACAAATATTATTGTCAATTCCAGATAATAGCTGAAAATGCTCCTTTATTCTTTCTATTCTAGTTCTTATATTATGCCCATTACCATGGAATCTGAGCTCAGTCTACTTATGCATTCATTGCTGAAGAGCTAATTTAACAAAAGAATAAAGAGTAATACTAGCTTAATTGTCAAATCTTATATATAGTGCATAGAGGAACTACCTATTGACATACACATAAATATGTACAGAAAGCATATGGTTTCCCAATACTATAATTTACAATGTTGCTGACCTCACTATAAAATGATGATGTTTTAAAAACAGTCCCTCAGTTTGACTGATGCCTAATTACAAATTTGCTAGATTAAACTTCTTGAAGGTCCCCAAATTAAGATAGAGTCATTGCTTTAGCAAGAAAGACTAAATGTTATGGTTATTTAAGAAATCAGTCTATGATTTTAAAGACATGAAAATATTCTTTGAAATTGTCATCAGATTTCATGCAGCTTTTGCAATCTGTGTGCGCCATATTTTGCATCATTTGCATATATAAACTTAACAGTTCACAACTTTTGCTGTGAAGAGTGAAGTCCTAAACTTCACGCAAAACTCCTATTCTATTGTGTGAAGACTGAAAAGTCAGCTCCTACTTTAAATAGTGTGATTTTCTTGGAATTACTTTAATTAATTAAAATATCCACAAATAAGGGTATTTACATTTTACATAGATATAATGAAAGGGTAATCATTTTCAATAGCTGAAAGTAGACAAAATAAAAATGTAATTTGTGACTCTAAAGAGAAACCATGTACTGTATGTATCATCTTTTTAAAAAATAAGCCCTTCCTTTGATTCAGTGAGCATGGGGGTAGGGGAAGTGGTCCTTAAATGAGTATGATTTGCTTTCTCCTGAAAAGATATTATTGGAGATTAAACACATTAATCACTTTCTGCTCTCTAGAGGTGGGCTCATTCTGAAAAAGAGCATTGAAAAAGATGCATAGGAAAGCTTGCCTTGATATTGCCTTTGAGAAAACTGATCTGTTCAATGAATAAAGCAGGTTCTTCATTTTCCAATGCTGGCAAACCAGCGTCTATCTTGTATTCAAGTTAATATATTAATTTTTAAAAATAGATTTAAAATATTCAGTCATTCTTAGCACTCTGGCTGAAAGCAGGGGTGGGCAATAATTTCTGCTCAGGGGCCACTTCAACAATTTTTGAAGTAGCCCCAGGCCACCCTGGAAGGGGCGGGGTCTAAATGGAAAAGGGCAGGGCTACCCTACCCCTGGACCATGATTGGTTGGGGGGTGGAAGAGCCCCTTTGCCACACCTTCCCACTAGGCATCCATGACCTGGAAGAGGCCAGGCCAATCAGGGTCTGGGGGCGGGGGAGCGCTCAAAGCCTCCTCCCACCCTGGGAGAAGCACATGGTATTTTGAAGTGCTGTGGGCTCCTCGCAGGGCCAGGGCAGGGTGAAGGAAGCTTTATGTAGCTCCCCCACCGCCAGATCCTGATTGGTCGGGGGACGAGGGAGTGCGCGAAGCCTCTTCCACTCTCCCCCTCATCCTGCGAGCAGTGTGCAGCACTTCAAAGCGCCACATGCTCCTAACAAGGCAGGAGGAGGCTTCACGCGCTCTCCCGCCCCCATGCCATAATTGGCTTGGGGGCAGGGGGAGCAGCAGGGCCTCCGCAGGCCGGATCCACCCACTTGGCGGGCCAGATCTGGCCTGCAGAAGCCCTTTTGCCTACCCTTGCCCTATTGGTATATAATTTTACCTTTGGGTTTCATATAAACAAAAAATATTAGATACTGTAAACATTTTAGAAGACAAACCTGAATTGGAATGACACTGTATGTACTGATATCTTTGAGTCAACACTGCAGCATAATTCTCCTTTTAATCCTAATATGAAAGTATAGACATTATGCATGTGTACAGAAATAATACGTTGCACATCAGAATGTAAAAACTGAGTTCAATTGAAAGGCTTATCAGTTTTGGTTCAGCAGTGCACACCAGAGGGGCATCAGCTATACAGCACTCCTAAGTGTTGTGCTCTGACTGCCCATGCAGATCCCGAAAAACTCTAAAAAGGTGCTAGGTGCATGTTAACACACTACTGGATTACATCAATTTGAACTAGTACCCTTTAATACATCAGCAGGGTATACAAGGGACAATTAGAGAGTAACTCTTTACAATGCTCTACAACAAGGCTATTCAACTTTGCAAGCCTCGGGGGCCACAATGATACTCACAGCACATGCCGAGTGCCGCAACTTAAGTGTTGTTGCATATGCATGCAAATATATGCAAATAGCTTCTTTCACATTGATGGGCATAAATACAAAGCACTTCCCACAATGCCCTGGTGCTCCCGGCACCTCCTCCCTGGGGGCTAAAAATGCCAACACCCTGTACCCATCTGATCCAGCCAGCCCATCCCCTTGTATCTTTCAATGCTCACCACACCTGGGAGACGCCTCACCATTGTGAAGCATGTTCCCAGTTGAGGCCGTGTTCAAAGGATCCCACCCATGGGCCGAGTGTTGAGCCCCACATAAACCCAAACTGCACTATGGGCCGCAAACAAACGTGCCCGTAGCCCTGCTCTACAATGTATACCCTTCTGTTGAGCACTGCCACACAGTGGAGACAGGCCTTAAGTCTTTCATCAGGAATGGGTCTTCTCTTCAGAGTTTGACTCTGAAAAACACTGAATACACTGGCCCTAAGCTAGCAAAACAGTGAGGAACATGTTTTCCTTTAAGCATGAGTAAATTCATTGATGTCATTGGGACTATTCACACTGTTTCTCTGGATGGAGACAAGAGTGCTCAGCTCCTAGCAGGAGCAAGCTGGTAATCTATGGAAAACCAAGACAGATGTCTATACCAATATGTATCTGTGATTTTGCATCCTGCAGAATCCACTGCAGGCTGCAAAGTTTCAGATGTCTTATCAGCACACAAGGTCCATGTTTCTTCTATAGCTTTGAATTATTTAGTGATCACTGAATTTACTCAATCCTTTCATTACACATGGACAAGCAGCACACATCTGCACGAAGAGCCTTTGTGCAATCCTGTGAATAGTCTCTGTCCATCTTGACAAAGCACTGCAGGAAATGAACAATTGCCACAGCATGTTGCCTAAAGGTTACTTCCATCATGACACTGAAGGGGTTCTGATTAATTTGCTTATACTGTATCATTTGCTCCAGATTTCAAAGAGAACTGGATTCTTATTTGTGTCTCTCTATGTAGCATTAACAACAAATCAGACAAGCAATACTAATTCATCACAAGAGCACAAGAGAAATCTCCTACGTGATATATACATACACTAATGCAAATTGTGAATTCCTGATTTCACAATACCATGAAATAATTATCAGAATGGATGGAGTACAGTTTCCTCACTCTGTTTATAGTAATACAAGAGCTTGAATTTTGGCATGATATATTACTAGTCGGGTAACATTTTGTTGCAGAAGTCTCTAATCTGGGACCAAAATCAAAACAAATTCAAGGATTCGGTATAATCAGTTTAAAACATTAAATCTGTTCTTTTCCCTTCCAGACATGTAAGTGCTGGACCTTTCCCGGTACCCCACTCTCCTTATCACATGCATATCCTGAAGCTGTGGAAGGTGCTAAACAATTGCACTTATATTCCTTTCCCAAAGGCAAATGAGCACCTCCAAAACACACATCAATTACAGACACCTGCTCAGTCCTGAAGTCATTCCTGAAATTCCTCAGATAGCACTACATTGTTTCTCTATCACACCACTTATTTAATTTTATTTTATGGCTCCGAATTTTCAAATGCTCCTCATAAGAGCTGAACGTAATACTCATGTTCCGATTTTTATCTAAGAAAAAGCAGGACAATTCCTTTAATTCAATCCATCTAAATTTGTGTCCTTGAAGCACATCATTTAGCTATTGCTAGGTTCATATTGTATACATCTCTGCAACCAAAACAAAAGGAAAAAGGACTAATTTTATTTAATCCTGGCCAGCAGGTATTGCCAATTTTCTTTAGTTATCACTGTGGGACATGATGGATAGGGAGACTCAATATTCTGAGGAACTAGTTCATAATATAAAAGTGATGTTGAACCACAGACTTTGAGAACACATTAGTCTAACCAAGAACTATAAAATATAATACATAACAAAATTTCTTTCTTGGAAGCACTATCATTCTTTAGAGAAACTGAACTGTCTGATAAGGAAGATAATCTCTAGAACAATTGCACAATCTTGTGCTTTTAAGCTGGTACACCACTTTAGTCAAGAAAAATGAGCATGTGGCAAGCAATGCGAAGACCACCATACAAAAGGAGAAGAGTTCCAGATATTAGCATCTCAACTGCCTGACATTTGCCATCCAATCACGTATTAACAAATTGGCCATGCACTATAAATGAAACGACGTAGATGTGTAGTAAAATGGAGAGATACTTTTCTCATTGCAAGACTAAAAATGCTAACTATTCCCCTGATTCAGAAATGTTGCAGCAACGGAACGCGGGTTCAGATTTAGCCACCTAAATCACCAGAAATTCAATTGATTCTTCAAATCATTCCCCCCGCTCTTCCACCCTCCCCCCTACACCCTTCTACTTATTTTTAGAGCTTTGGGCAGGAGAGTTGTGACATGGGAGCTGAAGAGTTACTATAAATGAGGAGTCTTGCACTATGAACAAAGATTATTTTTCAGCCTATGTAATTCATTCCTGACTTGTAGGGAAAAAACCTGGTAGAAGTAGGATGTCTATTGCTCTAGCATAAAAAGAATGTTGTTTGAAAAGTTACTTTCCTTGTCTTAGAGCATTTATCTTTTGGGGCCCAGTTGGATTACATTAGAAACATATTGATAGCCATCACAAAGCTGTCTTTGTTATTAACTCATCATCATAGTAGTGGGGTTATGATCTGGGCATTTTACATCAATAAATAGATTTTAAAAGTGTAAATCTTACAACATACAAGCCTCACTAATAGACTTGTGTCCTACTACCAAACATGAATCAAGCCAATAAAAACTTTCAAAAGCTTAACCAAAAATAATATACATTTTATTCTGAATCATCTCAAACTCGAGTTGTAGTGGAGAGAAGTGCCTTTGCTGAGAAGGACTGGTCATCATCCTTGCAGAGATGACCTTACAGCAACGGCAACTCAGTTGATAGTAAATCCCATCGGGGCACATCGGTGGAGAATCAATACCTTTCTAGTCCTGCACCCTTAGGACCTGACTGGTGCTGAACCAGAGAATTTGTGAACCACAGGAGGTCAATATTGTCTAGAAGCAATCCCGATACTTCCACTGCTTATTGGGCTCACAGAAGACATTTATGGGTAAATTAAAGCTAAACAACAGCACAGAACACAGAGAGCCAGGACTGGTAGCTATAAACAAACTTTATGGGATTGCTGGAAACTTGGTCACTCCCATAATAAGTAGACATCTGGCTAACCAAAATCATGTTGGACCTCAGACCAGAAAGGTTCAACCGGTATTTGGCTGACCATGAAGACAAAGTTGTTAGGCTAATGTTCACATACTACAGAGTAGGTAGAACTTAAATACAGTGCATAACAAAACAGTGGACAAGAGTATATTTCTCCTCAAATCACTTTAATTCAATTTATTTTCCGACAGCCATATAAATTTAAAGTATGAAACAACAATACAGCTATAGAATCTAGGTTTTCTTTTAAAGCAGCAGCATATAAAACATATAAAAGCTAAAACCTCAGCACAAGCTTCAAAGAACAAGGACTGAGTGAATTTTGCTGAAGACATATAATTCACAAAATACGATACATTAAAAGCAATGGTTTTCAACCTTTTTTCATTTTCAAACCCCTAAAAAATTTCAAATGGTGGTGTGGACGTCTTTGGAAATCTTAGACATAGTCTGCATACCGTACCCCCCGCCCCTGAGATCTGCAGACCAGAGGTTGAAAACTATTGTTCTATGGTAATGACAACCTTTCAATGACCCCTTAATTTGGGGACACTAAGGGGCCACAGAGCACAGGTTGAAAACCACTGCACCAAAGTACTGGAATGCACAAAATATAAAGCTACACATTATTTAAGTAAAGAAAGGCATTGTATAATATACAAAATTTGCAAAAATTAAACGATGACATTTTTCTGAGAGTACCATGAATACACAGAAGCTGGCAATTAACATTTGTCGATGGAAAAAAAATGTGGCAGTTTTATATTTCGTATTCAGTTTCTCCACTTTATGACTTCACTTTCTTAGCATCTTTCTTTCCAGAGCTCTCTGTTGCTGAATCTGCTTTTCTTTTCTGCGACTAAACAAAAATAAACAGCTTATTTTTCAAATGTTAAAAAATATGAGCACATGTTATTAAATATACTATGACTATATTAAAATCTAGAATTATATCACTATTCAATCTGAAGACAGAGACTCTAGTTTACTATGCAATGTATATTACAACCATTCCTATTCATAATAGAGGGCAAAAGAGCACAATAGAGGACAAACGAGACCCCCCCCACACACACACACACACACACATACAGAAGTTAAAGTTGAAATAAGCACAAGAGCCTGATTCTGCCACACTTTCATGATGAGCAGTATTTTACTCCACAAAAAGTTTTATTGGTTCAGTATTACACATCATGAGTAAGGGTAGCAGGATTAGACCATTGGTTTGTGCATGTGGCTTTGCTTGTTCTAATGAATTTATCTGAAGAACTATTTAATTAATTACTTATGTCTTCCAGTAACTAGTGTTTTACAGCTAGATACATATGTGAGGTTAAAGTAAAGCCCTATATAGTTTACTAGAAGATTTACTCGGTGTTGCTCAGGTCCTTAATTCAAATAAGTTTGTTTTTCTTCTTTAAATCATTGTTCCGGAGGGGGGCTGGTAGTGAAGGGTTCATTATGCAGGCTTCCCCAGAGAGAGAGGAAAACCCGAGTCTTCTCTCACCACAGCAGCTTAGGACCAGGTGAGATGCACCTGTTCATGGCCGTTGCAGACAAAACAGACAAATTCTCTTAAATAAATAGTAGACAGCTTCCCTTTCTCCACTCCTGAACCCTGGTAGTCCAATGAGATTATAGCTGTCCTTGTCCTACAATCAAATTCCAGTTACAGCCCATTGTTCTGGCACAACCAAACCCTTACCTTGCTTTAAGTTATGATAAAAGGAAGTTGCATACCAAATTTGGTAGTCCTAGCTCTTGCCGTTTAGGACGAGTTCTTGAACAAATGAACTTGCAGATGGATAGACAGACAGAAACACCGATGCACAAATTCTCTCAAATATATAGTAGATGTAATACTATCTACTTTCATCTTATTAGGGTGTTGGGAGAGGGAATATCTTCTCAAAGAATGCACCACACCTCTATGCTACCTATATGGATACCCTTTAAAGGGAATCAAAGACCTAAAATTCTGACCTTCAGGACTTGCTAACCAAATTTCCTAGGAGAGATAGATGGACATCTATGGTACCTGTATAATCTCTAACTGTTTTGTAACCTCTGATTTCTTCAAAACAATTACCTTATTTCACACTTTATTCTAACTACACAAATCAATAAATGTTGAATCATCCCCCATTAAGAGATAAGCAAATGCTGATAAATTTACCGCTGGAACTTTTGTTCCCCTTTTTTTCTTTTCAGCTCTCTCTTTTTCTTCTATTTCCATATTTTCTTTTTCTATCAAGGATATGAGAGTATTGCAGCGTCTTTGGAATTCCTAAGAAGGGTAATAATCAAACATTAAATTCTGCATCACAATATACACTGAAACTCACTACGAATTTCAAAACATCCGGAGACATATTTTCAGAAGTGATCCATGACGACAACACGAACCACATTACCAGAAGTGTTCAGGTTCCATCAAGAATTATGGGAATTGATGGGTACTGAACAGTCTTGAATTTCTGGCCACTTCATTTAAGTGCCGAAATGGGAGTGAGCTCTTTTGATAACTTGGCCCTTTATTGTTTATTTGAAGCATCTCGATGCATGGTTATGATTTGAAGAGTATTTCTTCAGATATTACTAAAATAATGCGTCCCTATGCATCCAACATAGATTAATTTGGCTCTGTTTCTTGCTATATGTTCCTGTATTAGCAGTACGATGCTCTGTAAGCATTAGCACAAGGATTCATGAAGTGATAAAAAATGTAACCGGCATTAAGTCAATAGTAGAATATCTTAACATGAGTACTCTACTAATTTGATTATCATTAAAAAGTTTGTTTATAAACAGTTTATATGACCCTGTGTCCCCTGCTCTAAAGAACTTACAGTTTAAAACAGATAACGTGAATAGAAGACAAGAAATAGGATTTCACATATAACTGCAAAGTGATTTCTGGTAAGAAGTGTAAGAAATGAAGGATTCATGATAGAAATGGGTTCCCAGGGGGATATGAAGGAAGATTTTATTGGGAGCTTCCAAGATAGGAAGCCAGAGACTGTTTCAAATTTATGAAAAACATAACATGAGCAGAAAGATGAAGGAAGTAGGGAATTATGTATATAGGTTTTTGAAGGTGAGGTGATAATGTTAAGAGACAGGAAGCCAGCTAAGTAAGTGAGGGAGAATGCTGCTGTGGCAAGAGATTACAATCTAAATAGCCAAAGCATGCAAAAAGATAAGCATTATTATCCCCATTTTACAAATCAAAGTGTTTATTTCCCTCTGGCCCCTTGCCATGCACAGATAACTGGTTCATGAGGGTTCCCCATAAAAATATATTGGGGTTGCAAGGTCAAATTGTGATGTTACTGAAACTTCCTAGAGGAAATGAGTGGGATTCTTACCAGAGGTTTCCTCATATTCTCTGGAATGGAGGGCTAGATTCTCCCGCACAGGCAAGATTTGGTTTCAGTGGAGAGAAAAAGCAGATTCTCTGGCTATGTCTAGTCTATGGGGTTTTTCCAGGATACCAAAACTCCGCCGCGTCCAGGGAATGCGTCTGGCTCTTCTGCTTTTTTTATTTTTCGGAAGAGCAGATGTGTTCTTTCAGAAGCCCTGTCTTCCTCCTCCCATGAGGAAGAAGGGCTCTTCCGAAAGAGGGGGTTTTCCGAAATTTGGCCCTGTGTAGACAGGCCAAATTTTGGAAAACCGTCTTCTGAAAAATCTATCAGAAAAAGGTACGCAAATTGCAGAGTCCTTTCTCCGATAAAGCCCCGTAGTGTAGACATAGCCTATGTGAAGCTAGGACCAATGTTTTAAATTCAGCAAAAGGAGGAATTAAGCCAAATAGCTAAAGGATTTATTTGGTTGATATACAAGAGACTAAAAGAACATTCTGATCATTACTGCAAATTTTCTAAAGCTTTCTGTAGACAGTGCACATACCTTTCTTCCGTACTGAACTGACTTCCCAGATGGACAAGTTCCAGATAGTTCTACAGCACTTGTTAAGATTTGTGAGAAGATGCAACAGTAAACCCAAAAAGCACACTTGAGCCACAATCTGGGCTTTCATCAGAGATTTGGATTTTACTAGCTAATTATCGGAATATAACAGACCATGAACCTCTTGAATCCTTATGAATAATAGCTGCTATTTCGGTTAGAATCTTTAACTTCACAGAGTTGTGACGAGACTGAAAGGATGGTCTGAGTACAAAAGTGGACTGTTCATCAGAACTATCAAACACAAAAAGATACAATGCATGGCTATATGGAGATGTGTCTAGAAGACCTATGGATGCTAAAAAAAGCTCCCTTTTGAACAGCTGTTATTCAGGCTCAAGCTATTCTAAATGGAATTTTTTATTCTTCTAAAAGCAGTTTAGCCATTTGAGAGGTAAGACTGCCCTGAAACCTTTTGAATGTTTTGGCACTATAAATAATACCTGTATCTACTTTTTCAAAGGAACTGGATGTTCTTGTTTATTGCATTTGTGGAGGAACAGGGAGAAGCATGAGAAATTAACGGGTAAAATTAAAACATTTATTGGGCTTCACAGAGGAGAGAGAAATTCTATAATAAAGAAATTGTATACTATACTTTAAATTCTATACTATATTACAAAAAAAAAACAACCAAGTGAGATGACGGAGGTCATTCTGTCCCCATTCTCCCATGAGTAAGTGTGTAATGAACAATCAAAGGTATGCATGGTGGTGGAATACAGATTTTCCCAAAGATTTTCCGAGTTCAATTAATTATTGTAGTACACAGACCCACAACAAACAGATTTAAAAAATGACATGATCTTCTGTCTTCCAGGTTGGGAGTCTTAGCTTTGCTTTTGGTTTTTTATTTACTGGATTGGTTTTTCCCTCCATGCCATCTCCAGGAAGTCTGCCTCCCTGAATGAGAGAGTCTGATAACCCAACATTCAGAACAGAGTTCTTGAAGGCAGCAAATCTATGGAAATGGAAAAGGAGGTCTGTCAAGTTTCTTAACCTAGAAACAGGGCATTTTCCATCATGATTAATGGCAGATTTTGTCCTTCTTGTGTCTACAGGGTAAGTAACCTCTGTGGTAGGAGGTTGAGGCTGAGGCAAATAGCTACTGCAGAGGACATGGCATCACTGAAGATCTAGTTGAGGTAGCTTGCCAGCTCCAGATATAAGGCAACAAGGGGTACTCTAAGATGGCAGGAGAGAGGCCAACAACATTTGAGCATATCTGTGGTATCAGAATGGGAAGCAGCCAAACATTTAGGCTACGTCTACATTGGCGCGCTTTTGCGCCAAAGCTATGCAAA
>JANRFK010001158.1:17952660-17975614 GCA_030068395.1 Apalone spinifera
CAAAAGCGCGCCAATGTAGACGTAGCCCTAGGGTTTTACCTTTTTTTTTCCTGTGGATACTGACAAGTTTGTGGAAACCTGCTGATTTATGAAACGGGGAGGAAGAACCCACATTTTAACCTCTGCAGCAGAGCCCTGACTCCTAGCACTTCCGGTACACAAAGTCTTCTGTAGCCAATAGATGGCCATTTCAGACAGAGCGGTTTGTAACAGCCCTCTTATTTTTCAGGTGGAGGAAGGTTCTCTGTACGTGATGGTATCTTCTGAAGCAAAAAGATTCTCCTAAGAACAGTGCCTCATGACAGCTTTTGTTCCTCACAGAGAAGCACTGAGTGGATCCTGTGTGTTCTAGTCTTGCTTGTGACTAGAGAGTATTTTATTCTTATTCATCTGTTTATCAGTCATTTGGTGGGGTGTAGTTGTGGGAGGATTCTCATAACCTCCTGCAGAAACGAATACTTTCTTGAAAGTCCTCATATATAGTCATGAAAGTTATCTCAAGTGGCTTATATAACTGAAAAGAAGCTACAGCTTATTGTGCTATTGTGTTAAATACAGGACAATAACCTACTGTGGCAGGGTGCTGCTGAGGCCACCCAGCCCCAATCAGGGGAAATAGATTGGGGCTGAGTAAATAGCATTGGTTTGTCTAATTACTGAATGCACCTGCCAGTCTCATTATGCAGGAGCCAAAAGGCTGAAAGTGAGTAAAAGGGAAGCAGAGACCAGGAGGGAAGGGAGGATCAGGGAGAGGTAGGAACCTGTGTGTCTGTTACTAACCAGGCCCATGTTAGGCTGAGCCACTGTAAATAGCCAGAATAGAATAGGAAACTGGTGGTGGGAAATGGACATAAAGAGCACATGTGTTCACCAGCCTGGAGCACCCTGAGTCTGTGAGGAGGGTGGCCAAGGGACTGAATACATAGGGGTGCAGTGTGTACCCCACCATACCTAGGAAGGGATATGGAAGTGGAAAGACATAACCATCATACAAACTCCAACTACTGATAATACCAAATTTCCTATGATACACGCAGCTCTCCACAGATTCACTCTCTTGGAGACAATAAAACTAAAGAGATGTCTTTATAAAACGACTTTATGGCTTTAAAACTGACTAGAGTCTGAACCATAAATGAAAAAAAACGCACCACCACCAATGAAATTATGAAACTGCTGAAAGACAATTTTAAAATTGCGAAATAAAAACAAGACATTTTATCAATAAAATACAACATAGTTTCTGAATAACTTAAGACTGCAAAAATAGATAACATGGTAATATTCAATACTATGTATTAAAAAAATTAAGAAAAAGCAAAGGAGCTACAAGCACTGTACATTAGTCCACTAACCCTTCACATCTGAGGACTTGGATTCAAGTCTGAACTTAGATCAAGAGTGAAAATGTATTAGTCAAATCACTGGATGTTCATATCACTAACCCATTAGACTTTACGTGGCTGACCCAGGAGTGGAACTACAATGGTATGCTATGTCCAGAGAGTGGGGTATTAACTATGGCTAAATATGCATAGCTCTGTCTATGCTATGCTTGCCTCAAGCCAGCATGAGAAATCCCTCATTTTGAGGGCATTATGTTCAGTCACAATTTTTAAATAATACAAAGCAAGAAAACTGGGAAAGAACTGGATCCTCCTCATAGAAATAATGTACACAAAACAGATCTACCAATCTGAGAATCTTTCTGCAATGCGGTATCTGTGTAGATATTTTGATTATCTAATTAACACAGCATGTAGGGGGAAAAAATGAAGACAATGTTTTGGACTACTTATAGCACTTTTTCTGTCACATAGCCCCTTTTGCAGCTTCTTCAGTATAATTAGAAAAGGCACCTAAATCATTTTTTTTACATTTCCCATTTTACATGTTAAAAGACACTGACAACTTATGTGCATGCCACTATGCTTGGACTGAGCACTACATAGTGAAATGATATTTGTAGTAGATGGGTCATTATTAATAGTCAATACCCACCTTTCTATATCAATCAGTAATCATAAAATTGCAATACAAAAAGCACAGAAAGTATCAGTATAGTCAAAGAGATTAAAGATTCCATGTTATATTTTCTGTGCACGGAAAATTCTAGACACTAGCACTGCCTAAGTCTGAGTGACAGAAGGCCTGAATAACTTCTCGTTGAAAGTCAGGGTCAAGTGAATAAGAAAGGGCAAAGGAATTGCATATCACATTTGTGTGCCCAACCTGACTTTAACAGATGGTACAACCTCAGGGTCAGACACTGAATCAAGTTCCTGCTACGAACTGCACTGACAGGGGATACGTCGAACCTATGTTCATAATCCAAGGAGGAATCACTTCATTTGGACTATCACCCTTTTTGATACTGCAATGAAAAGAATGACATTCTACTGAATTGCCAACATTACACTGATATTATTTAATTACTTCTATTTTGAGAGCATCACACAACATTTACTTAAGCTGTTCAAACAAAGGCTACAAGGGAGGAAATTAAATATTTGATTAGAAAGATATGTCAAAAACTAGCAGAATTCATGCAATCAGAAGAAAAATCTTCTGACCACCCATTTTGTTACGATGTCCTCGGGCTACACATTATGCCTTGCCATTGGTGCAACTGAGTAAAATTCAATATTGAGCTCTGCTGCCCCAGAGGGAGCTTCTAAACATGTATACTCAAATAAGCATAAATCCCTCCCAGAGTTTCCAGGTGTACAAGTAAGGGAGGTGAGCTGCCATAAAACAACTATCCATAAAACACTATAACAAGACCCTCAGCACAACTGGGGATGAGGTTACAGCACCTTTGTGGCTCAAAAATCCTGTTATTTACAGAAATCTCAGAGATGGTCTAAGTTATATATAGGCATCCCTGGCTCCCATAAGGTGGGTTCCTACTAAGACTGTCATGCTAAAATGCTGAAGGAGAGAGAGATACTTTAAAAATAGCATCCAGCACTATTTTCCCAACCCAACTATAAATCAGTGGTAGATTGGTCAGTAGCATCAGGCCCTATTTCGGATTCAAATTATTTAGGTTGGGGTCTTGTTGCCTCCCACCCAATCTGTGCACACAAGGTATCCTTCCATGTGCATCTGCCTCCATCTATTCAAGAGAGGGGGAAAGAACTTGTCTGCCTCCACTGCTTCATGCCCACCCAACAGGCCTTGTGGAGGCATTTCTACGGCAAGGACAGAATGGGGGATAGGAACTGCTGTCTACTCAGCCATTGCAGTGGGTGGCTGAGTGGGAGCGCAGGAACAGATGGAATTCAGGGCAGGAGGGTGGCTGCATGGGGACACAGAGCCAAATTAGGACAGGGCAGTGGAGGCACTCAAGGACAGTTGTGCCTGACTAAATCAGAGAGCCTAAGGGTCAGCCAGGGTCTGCATGGGGGTAACTCCCTAACAATCCCCCACCACACACAGAAAACTGTTCCATACTTTTTCCCCACCAACAACCCTCCAAGTTCATATCCAGTCTCCTCCCCAGCAATTACTTCCTTCTCCCTCAGCTTCTCCATTACACCTTATTCCCCCAAGCCTTTGCACCGCTTCTGAGAGGTGCAGGAAATAAGTACTGTGATTTAAATGAATTGTTACTTAAAGTTCTGTGTTAATATGCCTAGTAAGGAATCTACTTGTCAAAACATATTTCCTGAATCTTTTTCATTGTCTATATTGTTACAGAGCTACTTACTGATGGGGTATTTTGTAATAAAATTATGAAAATAATTGAAACTGGAGTAATTATGTTGTGTTATTTTGACAAATAAAATATACAGAATTTTGCAGAATTTTAAAATATTGTGCACAAAAGTTTAAACATTTGGCACAGAATTCTTCCACAGGTTTTATATGTGTACGTAAAATGAACATAAGAGTTCTACCCCTTCTTAAGTTCCATCCATTAATTTGTTAAGTCTGAAAACTGCACAGATTTTTCTTTGCACTGTTTATGTTATGGAATAAAATTCTATTATTTGAAAAATAATTCATCTTTATTAGTTCACAACATATGCTGCAAACAGCCTAGTAGTTTTGAAAGCACCGATTTCTGAAAATACAGTGTCACAATTCACAAGATCAGTGACAAACGATGCAATAATTATAAGTATGCTGCAAACACCACAAAATTAATAGGTGCGTTGGCAGTGTTATATTCATATATAGCAACACACAAATTTCTATCAGGCCCAAAAACAGCAGAGCCAAATACAGCACAGTCCATGAGAACACATAACTGTGGCTCACTGTTAAAGTGCTCCAAAGCCTACCAGAGTTGTATAGTTCTGTGTTGAGTGCTTCTAACAGTCCTTGGCTGTGTCTACACTGGGCCACTTATTCCGGAAAATCAGCTGCTTTTCCGGAATAAGCTGCGAGCTGTCTACACTGGCCCCTTGAATTTCCGGAAAAGCATCTACTGTAAGAAAATCAGCTGCTTTTCCGGAAAAACTATGCTGCTCCCACTCAGGCAAAAGTCCTTTTTCCGGAAAACTGTTCCGGAAAAGGGCCAGTGTAGACAGCACAGTAGTGTTTTCCGCAAAAAAGCCCCAATCGCGAAAATGACGATCGGGGCTTTTTTCCGGAAAAGTGCGTCTACATTGGCCACGGACGCTTTTCCGGAAAAAGGGCTTTTCCGGAAAAGCATCTGTGCCAATGTAGATGCTCTTTTTCTGGAAATACTTATAACGGAAAACTGTTCCGGAAAATCATGCCAGTGTAGACGTAGCCCTTGAGTATAGCTTTTCAAATTCAGAAGACAGCCACTCCATTTCCACTACCTCAGCAGCTTTTCTCCTTTGTTTCAGGGATTATTATAATAGGCAGCTACAACTACTGGGATTTTTCCCCCACTGAGATCCAGTCTTGTGAGTAAACACCACCAGCATCCCTTCAATCTACCAAAAAGCATATTTAACAGTCATTCTGCCCCTGGTAAATGGGTAGCTGATTTTTAACTTGATGCTGTTGAAGTGTCTGGTGTACAGCTCCATGAGCCAAGAGAGCAAGGAGTCTCTGAGTATTACTACTGGCACTTCAACATTACCAATGGTAATCTGTCAGTTGTGAAAGAAAGTCCCTCCTTGTAACTTTCTGAACATTCCTGTGTTCTGAAAAGTACAAGTGTCATACACTTTCCCTGACCACCCCACAGACAATGTCCGTGAAGTGTCTCCAGTGCACCAATGCTGCATAACCATATAAAAGTAGTCCTTTCTGTTGATATACGATGTGGCAAGGTTGTCTGACGCCAAAACAGGGATATGTATGCCATCTGATTGTCTCATGCAGACAAGCTTCTGTCGGGATACTGGATGCGTCTACTGAAAGTGAATTCTGTCTTCAATCTCAAGAGTTCTAATACGCAACAATCCATTTATTTTTTTTTTACAGGGAATCAAGTTGATGTAAATGAGCAAGGGGCAGTAGAGCCTTTCCCTCAAGATTGTTTGATTCTTTTCTTGTTCCCTCTTGTCATAGCTACAAAAATCAGGATTGCAATGTAGAAAGGACAAACACTGTTTGCACCAAAAGACAGAGAATCTATCATGAGAACAAAAGGGCATAGTCAAGCCAAAGGGTATGTGGACAAGTCTGGACTACCTCCTTTATTCACAGAAAACAGGCTGTCAGTCAGTCCAAAGGTCTTGGACTGGCAGAGAGCTCTTCCCCTAGAGAAATGCAGAAAAAGAGATTCAGAGAACAGGCACAAATTATGGCTGTGTGAAAATAACACTGATTCAGAAGGTCATCATATTTTCCATTCCTGATGCATGGGCACAAATAAAATAAAGAGAAAGATAATAATTACTAATCCTGAACACTTTAAGTCTTTGGGCAGATAAGAAAAACTATCATTTTATAGAAGCTCTAACTCTGTTAGTGAACTTGTACTGGGTAGACTATCTGCTTTTGGAATAAAGAAATGCAACAGAATTTATATTTGTTTTCTGAAGAGAAATCTTCAGAAGGAAATGAACAGGAAAGAGAAGATGGAGGAAAATTAGGTTGTTTATATGGAATTCAAGAGACATCTAGTGGCTGGTAAGACACAGTGAAGTTTTTCTTGGAAAGATATGTAACAGTCCTTTTCAGAATTAAACTGTCTTGCCTACCTTTCCTACTACAAGTTTGGCTATAAATTGCAAAATAAAATAAAAATGATACTTAAACAAAAATCAGGATTTTTGTATGCACAAAGAAACTACAATCATCACTAATGATTCCCTAAGCATTTTGTCATGCATCTGACAGAGGTTTGAGCGATTTAGAAAAAATTGCAGCCGCTCCCCAAGTTGCGAACGGTCGAGTTACGACTGTTCGCACTTACGACCAAAGCTCCCATGGAGCAGTCGTAAAGGCGGCCCCCGAGTTACGAACGCTACCTGTGCTTACGTACAGCGCGGTCGCGTGTAACTCAATGGGGTCCGAGTTACGAACAGATCGAGTTACGGCCAAGTGTTTGGTCCGTAACTCGGAGAGAGGCTGTAAACTAATAAATGTTAGAAATAGTAATTAGCTCTAAAAAGATTTAGCTGTATTACATTATGAATTGTTTGGAACTTGAGAGGGTCTTGCAGCCCAAACATTATCGATGACTGTGTCTGTGTTCACTGTATATTGTTATAACTCCTGTGTACTCAGGCATTACTGTAAGTATTATAATAGTTGAATAATCAATTTAATAAACTAATTTTAATAGACTAATTTGAAAGAGAAGACTTAAACCAAAATATACACTATGTTTTTGAACCTTCAATTTATGATAGAGACCCCTCTCCACATTTCTACCCCATTGTGTGGCCACTTATTCCTCTCCCCAGAGGAGAACAATAAACTATATAATAACATTTGTTAATGTCTGGCTTCATGCTTTAATCCAGGGGTAGGCAAGATACCTCTTGCAGGCTGAATCTGTCCTTCCAAGCCACCAGATCTGGCCCGCGGATTACCCTGCCGGGACCCTGAGGCACACAGCAGCCACTGTTTTAAGCACAGGGCTGCTCCCTGTGGCTCTCTACTCTGGAGGGAAAAGGAGGCTTTGGGTGATCTCCTCACCCCCAGCCCAATCCTCAGCTCCTGTTGGCCAGAAACAACCAGCCAACAGGAGCTGAGAGACTGGCTTGGCGGATGGGGCAGCACAAGCCTCTCCTCCCTCTGGGAATTGAGAGCCATATGAAGGTAGCTACCTGCAGTTTCAAGCAGTCTAAGGCTGCAACAGGCAGGGAGCCCAGCCTGGCTTGGGGGGTGCTGCAGAGCTGCTGGCCTCGAACTCTTAGGTAAGCGCCTCCAAGCCAAAGCTTGTCTCTGGCACCCCAGCTCCGCCTGCACCCCAGCTCCCTCCTCCAGGTCACCATCCAAACCCTCTGCACCCCTATGCCCCATGACACAATTCCCTCCCAGACCCTGTACCTCTTCCCATAACCCGCCCCCAGGTCAGAATCCTCTCCTGCACCCACACTCCCTCCTTGGTCCTACAC
Source organism: Apalone spinifera (assembly GCA_030068395.1). Classification (NCBI taxonomy): domain Eukaryota; kingdom Metazoa; phylum Chordata; order Testudines; family Trionychidae; genus Apalone; species Apalone spinifera. The sequence goes on from JANRFK010001158.1 coordinate 17,960,157, forward strand.
CCCAATCCCCTGCTCCAGGTCACAATCCCCTTCTTTACCCAAACTCCCTCTCAGACCTTCTGTCTCCTGCACCCCAGTTCCTTGCCCTGTGCACCCTTCTGCACCCAACCCCCACCTCCTCCACAGAAAAGTGTGATCCTTGACCACTTTCCAAAATTTTGGAGTGGCCCCCCACCAAAAATTATTGCCCACCCATGCTTTAACCTCTGATGAATTTTCCCACAGAAGATTAACAGGCTCTTAAAAATAACTCGGCTGAGTAAATAAGATACGATAGATGTGACCCTGTATGTTTATAGATTTAAAATCCAATACTACCTGAAAAGGAAATTTAAGTTTGTAAAAATGGTATTGCCCATTAGTTAATAAGGGCAGATTTGGAAGGTAATCAAGGGGCTAGAGAGAAAATTGAGGGGCTGCGGAATACAGGGATAGGAAATGTTGGTAGTTGATATGTCAAAACAGGCCACCTTTGTGGCGTAATTATAAGCAGCAGTTGAGGTAGTCGATTTTTGAACAAAGGACATTTATGGTCCTTTTCCTACTTAAATGTACTTCTAATTTTTCTGTGCCATGTTCAAAACCCTGGATGAGTATTTTATAAATAAATCCTAATGGTGCTGCATGAACAAGGAACATTAGGTTTGCAATCACTAGAATAGGTAAAAAAGGGAACTATCAAGATTTGCATATAGAACTATACTAATTTCATTTGGTCATACTGTAGCAGCTAGTCAATGATCTGCTCTGGAAAACAGGTATGGAGGCCAGGCAGAGTTTCAATATACACTGTGTGATGTGCTCCTTTCACTTTTATCAAGCAGTTCTGCTCCCTGCCCCCTTTTGGAGAGTTTCAATTCAAAGGGACATAAGAGTCATTATGGGGGAGACAGATACCAGTGATTACTTCCCCCCCTTTCTCCCTCCAAACAATTACAAGTTGCGCCTCTACAGACCAGAACTCTCTTGTCCAGCAAGATCAGAGTCCAACATGCTAAAGGGGATAGGTGGCCAGGAGCCCGTGGGGGGGGAGGGGGGAGAGTAGAGACTGGGAGCTGGAAAACCCGCCATGTGGCTCATGCAGGTGGAGCCAGAAAGCCCGGTGGGAGGGGCAGAGCAGGGGGTGGGGCTGGCAGCAGGAGGGCCTGGTCCAGAAAAATCCCTCATCTGGGACCAGTCAGGTCGCATGGATGCCAAATCAGGGAGGTCCAACCTGTACATTAGTGCCAAGGACAATATGGCCTATGACAAAGAAACTGTTGTGTCCAAGCTTACCAAGCTCTGTTTGAAAACAACTAAAATGAGATGAAAATCTATTTTAAAAGTTGTGACCTCATCTTTGTAAAAATATTTCATTAAAATAATCATATTTGTTTTTTAAAAATATATTGGGCCCTATCCTACAACATTTACTCAGGAAAATCTCTCACTCAAGTCAATGGCACTTGCACCCAGATGAAGACTGAAGGACCAAGACTACAGTTGCATACAAAGATTACACTACTCTACTCTCAGGTGAACAGATATTTGTTATTTGTACTCAGCAAATCTTCCCCAGCAGTGAGTAAATTCAAGCAGAATAGCTGCATTCTCTAGATTGAAAAGAGAATACAACTGAAATGAAGAGTATCAATTTAACTGATACCTTAGTCAACTTTATACTGTCTGATTTATTATAAGGATGTTAAGAGCTCGGTAATTGGCTAATGTTGTAGTTGATACAATTTCTATGGGCTACATGATTAGTCAATAAGTGAAGGCACTCACTCCAGGCTTGAGCGGGGTCCAGAAGCGACCTCTGCTGCAGCTTAAATCTAGTAGAAGCTGGATGCACAGACAGCCCGGCTCCTACTACATTTAAACTGCAGAGACACAGTGGCGGTAGGTCCCGGACAGGGCGTGAGCCAGGAGTCAGCAAGCCCAACTCAGTCCCAGCTTGCACCGAGTCCAGGAGCTCCCCTCACTGTGGCGCTGCATTTTAAATGTAGTAAGAGCCACAGTAGCGCAGGAGTGGGGGGCAGGCAGGTGGCACTGCGGAGACGGTTCTGGTAGAACTGGCTTTTAGGGATTACAATGTAATTTATGATCCAACTAGTCACCAAATAGTCTACTGTAATATGATCTAGGTTCATTGTCATAACTTTTTTTTAAAGGACTACATTATACAGAATTCTTCAAATTTTACCTACTATAAAAAATACAACTGGTTTCTCATTTTAGTCCTGAAATACAAATACAAGATATAATAAAGTATTGTAAAAAAATAATGAAATGCTATTTTATATTCCATCAAATTCTCTTCCGCTTTTGATAGCCTGTCAGCTAATTCTGAAAAGTGATTCAATGTAAGACTACTTACAGATACACTGTTTGGATTATTTATTTTTAGTGTGGAATGAACATACAACAGATTTGTAAGGGCATGTTTATCTTTGCATTAATCTCTTTGGCTGACATGAGACTCAGGCTTGCCAGATTTTGTAATCTGTTTGTTTCAATTTCATTGAAAAGCATTGTTTAGCTGTTCTGAGAAAAAAGGGCACCGTATCTTATGCTAGGAACTGGTGGTGAGAACACAGACCAAAATGACCACTCTCATACCTGTTTCCCACACTTCAGTGTTCTGGTACAGATCCAAATTCCACATAGTTCACTTAAAGAAACATGAAACATTATCTACAAAGTCTAAGCCATATGTAATTGATGCTTGTACTTACCATAGCAGTTCTAGATTTGATAAACCAGTCAAATCTGAACTGGGGAGCATTGCGTACACACTGCCTTAGTTCTTCATAGACATTTTCTTTGTCAAAGCCCATCTTGTGTAACATGCATATCAAGAATCTATCTTCTTCTTCTGTGTAGTTTTTGCCTTTGTTTGTTCCATACTGAATACGCAGCTGATGAAAAGGGGCTTTATACCTTGCAATCTGAATGCAAAACAAAAATAAGACATTATTGGTGGATGTACAACATTAAATTAAGACTTTACCACTTCATTGTCACCAGCAGTATAAGTGAAATTTTTTTGTTGTCATAAACCATATTTTTATTCTGCTTTCCCCCCAAAAGCTTTATAAATGTTTATAAACTATTTAAACAATACACAGTGATCACTCCCCTCCTCCACTGAAATCTAGCCAACTTTGGTGTGGAAAACACCAATGCTACCCAAATGTTTTCTTTCTATAGGGAACTAAAAGACACTTTATTCAACTTTAATGGCAAGCAGAAAATAGTACTAGAAAATTAATAGCAAGACCAATTAAAAGAACAAAAATTGCAACTGTTACTTTGGCATCCAGAGCTTTCTTGATACTGATCCTTCGTTGGATTCTTGCCTCTCCTCGTTCAATCTGAGCCATAATCCTCTCAATGTCCTGCAGTTCATTGCAACGTTCCCAAAAAACAGCTAAAAGAACAAAAACATTCAATCTGTAAAATAATCTTTTTGTTATGTCTTTGTTTGGATAAAGAGTTCTGTAGTGAATCAGTCTAATATTAAACAATACAAAGTTTCTGTTGCATGATATTTGAACATTTACCAAACAATATTTAACTAGGCTATTTGGAAAAAAAAGATGCATTAGTGTTTATCAGTATCTTTAGAAGTGAGCCACAAATAACTCATATTGCACGGAGTTTAGTTTATGTACTTTAATAAGGTCTGTGTGGATAAAATCTTGCACAATTCTGTCTATTTAACGGAGTACATATTAGGGTTAACTGTTACCCATTACTCATTCCTAGAATCATAGAATGCTAGAACTGGAAAGGACCTCAAGGTATCATCAAGTCCAGCCCTCTGCCATCATGGCAGGACCATCTTGATCATCCCTGATAAATGTCTATCCAACCTGCTCTTAAATATCTCCAGCGACAGAGATTCCACAACCTCTCTAGACAATTTATTCCAGTGTTTAATCACCCTGACAGTTGGGAAGTTTTTCCTAATGTCCAACCTAAACCGCCCTTGCTGCAATTTAAGCCCATTGCTTCTTGTCCTATCATCAGAGGCCAAGGAGAACAATTTTTCTCCCTCCTCCTTGTAACACCCTTTTAGACACTTGAAAACTGCTATCATGCCCCCTCTCAGTCTTCTCTTTTCTAAATTAAACAAGCCCAGTTCTTTCAGTCTTCCTTCACAGGTCATGTCTTCTAGATCTTTAATCATTTTGTTGCTCTTCTCTGGATCTTCTCTAATTTCTCCACCTCTTTCTTGAAATGTGGTGCCCATGAATACTTTGCATTTGTCCTTATTAAACTTCATCCTATTTACCTCAAACTATTTCTGCAGATTGTCCAGATCATTTTGAGTTATGACCCTATCCTCCAAAGCACTTGGAACCCCTCCCAGCTTGGTATCATCTGCAGACTTAATAAGCGTACTCTCTATGCCAATATCTAAATCATTAATGAAGATATTGAACAGAACCGGTCCCAAAACAGAACCTTGCAGAACCCCACTTGTTATGCCCTTCCAGCATGTTTGTGAACCGTTAATAACCTCTCTGAGTAAGGTTATCCAGCCAGTTATGCACACACCACTATTCTGTCTAAGGTGTATGCCTGTGCAGGTGCGCACCAAAAATTTGCCTCCCACCCACCTCCTAGGCAGAGCTGCACAGTGGCTACTCAGCTGCTCCAGAGCAGGGCTCCGGGGGGGGTGGGAGGGTGTCAGGCGTCTGCCCTCTCTCAGGAGCAGCAGGGCAGGTACCACGTGGCCGTGGCCCATGCTTCAAACCTTCCCCAACTCTGGAGCTGTGAGCCGCATGGCGGGCGGCAGCTGCTCCAGCATCCCTGGCCGGGGCCAGAGCCGCATGTCGGACAGCAGCGGCAGTCCAGAGCCAGAGCTGCGTGTCAGCGGCTTCAGTAGCCCAGGCTGAGGCCAGAGCTGGAACCGCAAGTCGAGTGGCAGTGGCAGCCCTGGCTGGGGCCAAAGCTGGTGCTACATGTGTTGGGCAGGCACCCATTAATCAGCTCCAAGTCTGGGTGAGGCATTCCACCAGCTGCAGCAGAGCAGGCAGCTCTCCCAGGACTGGGAAGGCACCAGCCAGATAGCAGTGCCTGGCTCAGGGCAGCCGGTAGGCCATGAGAGGCAGGCACTGGCCAGCTGTGGCAGGGGCTCGCGGGAAACTTCCCTTCCTGCCCCCGACGGAGTAGCCCGGTGGCAGCATGGGGCAAGTGGGGCTGGGAGGCTCACATGGCCCCATACAGCCGGCAGGGGGCTGTGCCTGTGGGCGCAGGGAGGCGGCCACGCAATGGGCTTCCGATTGGCAGAGCATGCAGCTGCCTTCCCCTGCTACTACCCCCGTCTCACTGTGCCAGGCCCCTGCTACAGGTGCAGCAGCTGCTGGGACATGGAGGGCACAGGCGAGTGGGTGTCAAACTCCCCAGAGAAGCATCAGTAAGGGAGCCCCACTCAAGCTCCACTCCCAAAGACTCCTCAGGGGATGGGGAGAGAAGGGGATGGAGGTACAGGCAGAGGAATAGCAGAGAAAGTTACATTGCAGCAGGGTCTGCTGCTGCTGCCTGCTCATGCTTGGTCTGTGTCTCTTCTGTGGGGAGGCTTCTTCCCAGCAGCCAGGCAGACAAGGAGGGATGGAGGAGCCCAAGTCAGCCACAGAGAGCAGGAAAAGATTGGAGAGAGGTGCAGGCTGCAGACCTTAAATGGAAAAAGATGGGCTGATCCTCTAAAGACACAACTGCATATAGAAAGTGGGGCACGGGGGAACATGAAGAGACAGCAGAGGCTGCTGCTGATGTTCCAGCATTTTGATCAAGAGGGTTTGGGCACTGCTTTGCAAGGAGGAGAAATGTGGTCAAGGCCTATCCTAAGGGAAGAAGGTGGGAGTTTAGATAATGTTGCTGCAGCAACCCCACAGAGCTGAGATAGGTCATCATGCCAAGGGCTGTAGGCTGCAGCTTTTCCCCAAAGTGTCTAGTGGGAAGAGGAGGGTTTTGGCAAACTTTTTTGAAACTGAAAAATTTCCTGCTTTGTTTTGGTTTCTTTCTAGCTTGAATAAGGGATTTTTTTTTTCAGACTAAAGAAATTTTGATGCCAGGATTAAATCACATCTGCAGCAGAAATGCAGAATTGCAGAGCTGGTCAACAAGCAGATTGCGGGACAAATACAGTACATTAGCACTTAGGATCAACCATAATAATAAGGATGCATGAGTGAAAGTTCTGATTTAACAGCTTTTTTTAATTCTTTGTGACTGGGAAAGAGCCATTTTAGTATTCTCTCTTCCATAACGTTTTATATATAGATACAAATATTCGTTAGTAAGTAATGGGTGCAACGGTGGCACACATCCAAACAAACGCACATGATCTCAATATTAGTACATAAGACAAAACTCACTCTGCTCACAGATGGAAAATCTTAGAGGGAACACTAGCACCCACCTTACTGTAGACCTATCTAGGTTGTATTTCCCCAGTTTACTGATAAGAAGGTCATGTGAGACTACATTCACCTTACTAGCATGTTTACCGGGGTAACCAGTTAACCAGCACTCGGCCTGGCCGTAGCAGCCCTTCACCCACGATGCAATGGGCTCTGGCCAGCACAAGCGAAGTAGCCCCTCGCCTACAGCACGGTGGGCTCTGTCCGGCATGGCATAGCCAAAGTAGCCCCCGTCCATTGTACGGTGGGCTTAGCCCAGCCTGGCCAGGCCCACCACACCATGGGCAGGAGACTGCTTCAGCAGGCTCTCCGCCCACCGTGTGACACGGCGGGCTAGTTAACTGGTTAACATACAGTTTAACTGCTTAACATTGTAAATGGGATTTTACATCCCTGGGACATATTATATCAGTAATAGCGGAGACTGGTAGTCTAGTGGCAGTGTAACATACTACCATGTGAAGGAACCAATTTTTGGTCTTTCACTTGTCCTCTTTCTTAGGTCGGCAGGGTCTAGAGCACATTAACTCATTCTTGGAGTCCTCTTTGTGACATCCACCAACCCAAAAACTACTTAAAAAAATGTTCTGGAGAGACTTTAGTCCAGCCTTCTTTGAGTATAGGAAGAACACTAAAGCGTAAGATGTTAGGAGAGGTGAATGGAGGGATGCTCAAGGAAATAAAGGAAAAAGCTTTTGTGTACTTTGCCACAAGCAGAGGGCCTGATTTCATACATCAATTTATGCAGTACTGTCATTTTGAGGAAAATGTTCAGAGCTGTTGACTTGAATTTTTTTTTCCTTAAAGGGCTCAGTCTGCTATATCAGTATACTATACTAACAGTATAAATTAAATAATCTGTTCTTTTTTATTTGTTTCATTCAGTTCTGACATATGCACCTACTTTGCTTACACCAATGTTGAAAACATTCTCAATATGGGCCAAATTCAACTTTGAAGTAAATGGGCACAATTTAATTTAGTTCAACAGAACAGCCTTTATTTACCTCAGACCTCTATTTGGCTGTCTATTTATAGCCATATACCCATAGTAGGCGATGTCAGCTCTGTAATCACTGCCAAGAAAACTGAAGTCCCACACCGAAAAAAACCCAAACAAGTCAGCCCTTGTACGATGACACTGAATCAGTTAGTGCAGAATAAGAATACATAAAGGTGATTTCACAGCATAATTCACACCCGTACTTCACGTTTTCTAAAAGGAAATATTCTTTTAACCCTTCACATTCTTCCAAACTCCACACTTTGTAATTTCAAAAATCATATGACAAAATATGCTTGTAATGTTAAAAGATATATTTGAAGTTAGCAAACCTGAATACTCTATGACTTCCTCTGGTGATTTTCCTTCCACCTCACGTGCAATATTATCTATATCATCACGGCCATATTTCTCATTAGCTTTAATAAACTGATTAAAGTCTCTTTTGTTCCAGTTTGTAAAACCCTGAGAGCAGAGAAATAAAGACGTTACTATGGAGTACAGGTGGAAAAATGTTGCTAGAACTTTTGTCTTGGAATGTACCATTTACTCCAATTGTTAATGCTTCAGTACTGTGTCACATAATAATTACAGTGGTTAATGGTCTTTCAGGATTTCCATAAACTATTATCCAGGGTTTATTACTCAGTCATAAAAATCTCTGGTGAGTTATTTTTATGCATAACCCCTCAATGCATCAGTAAGAACAATTTTTTTCTTACCTGTAAATGGTATTTCTCCAAAGAAAAAAGCTAAATCCACATCCTAATGGATTTTCATTTAGCTCACACTTCAGCAGGCACAAACAACACATAAAATGACAGAAGTTTGGGGAGCACCACTTCTGGTGCCTTTGAAAGTACCCTGACCACCCAAACACCAAACGCAATAGCAATTACTTAGAATACTTAAAAACTATGAATTAGACACACCTGGATGGAAGCAGAAGTATACTAAGAAAAGATCTTCTGTGTCCTGACAAGATGCAATCAAATGGAAACTCTATAACACTGTCAAACAGCAAGTCAGTTATGCAATGTAGGAATGGAAATAAAACTACAAAACAGCTGAGATACAGTGCACAAGATCATCATTCAAGATGATACATTGGTTTTGGGACAAGGACAACAAAAAGAGTAAGCAAAAAATCTCCCGACAAGCCTGATGGGTGGTTTGTATTGCACTGCACTTGTTTAATCAGAGAAATACCATTCACAAATAATAAAAAATTGTGGATTCTCCAATGAACAGGCTCAGTCCACAACTTTGGAATCTGTATAAAACAGTCCTATAATCACAATACAGGATTATTTTTTAAACACTGATGCTAGTACTGATGGCTACATCAGCAAAGGCATACATTTTTATACTACTGAACCTGAAGTTGTGAGTAGAAAAGCCAAAGAAAACCCCAAAACCTGTGGCTATGCAAATCTTTTTTAGAAAAGGTAAAAGATAAATAATAAAAGGTATTTCCTCTCCTACTTTATCCCTCTAATATCCTGAGACCATCTACACAGTGCAGACAAATAAAGCAGCATTGTTTCTCTGTCCATTAGACTGCAGTACCTTTGGTACAATATGCCCATTTTTCATCATAAGAGCATAAGAATGGCAATAATGGGTCAGACTAAAGGTCATCTAATCCCATATCCTGTCTTGTAAAAGTGGCCAGTATCAAGTGCCCCACAGGGAATGAACAGATAATCAGCAAGTGATCCACTCCATTTTGCTCATTACCAGCTTCTAATAAACAGAGGCTGCCCATCCTGGCTAATAATCATTAATTTATCTAGTTCTTTTTTTAATCCTGTTAAATCTTGGCCATCACAACATCCTCTAGCACAGAGTTCCACTGTGTGTTGTGTGAAGAAATTCTTCCTTTTATTTGTTTTAAACCTACTGGCTATTAATTTCATTTGGTGACCCCTAGTTCTTGTGTTATGAGGAGTAAATAGCACACTTCCTTGTCTACTTTCTCCACACCAGTCATAATTTAATAAACCTCTAATATGTCCTCACCTTAACTGTCTCTTTTACAAGCTGAAAAGTCCCAGTCTTATTACTCTCCCCTCAAACAGAAGCTGTTCCATAACCCCAATCATTTTGTTGCCCTTTTCGAAGACATTTCCAATTCCAATGCATCTTTTCTGAGATGGGGCGACCACATCTGCACGCAGTAGTCAAGATGTGGGCATACCATGGATTTATTAGAGGCGATATGATATTTTTGTTTTATTATCTATCTTTCTTAATGACTGACAACATTCTGTTCACTTTTTTGACTGCTGCTGCACACTGGAGTGGATGTTTTCAGAGAACCATCCTCAATGACTCCAAGATCTCTCGAGCGTTAACAGCTAATTTAGACCCTGTCATTTTAAATGTATAGTTGTGATTATGTTTTCCATTGTGCATTACTTTGCATTTCTCAACATTAAACTTTGTTTGCCATTTTGTTGCCCATTCACCCAGTTTTGAGAGCTCCTTTTGTAGCTCTTTGCAGTCTGCCTGGGATTTAATTATCTTCGGTAGTCATTGCAAATGTTGCACCACACTGCTTACTCCTTTTTCCAGATCATTTATGAATAGGTTGAATAAGATTGGCCTCAGAACAGATACCTGAAGGACACCACTATTTATGCCTCTCCATTTTAAAAACTGATTATTCTTACCATTTGTTTCCTATCTTTTAACCAGTTGCTAATCCATGAGAGGACCTTCACTCTTAGCTCATGGCAGCTTACTTTGCTTTAGAGCCTTTGCTGAGGGACCATGCCAAAGGCTTTCTTAAAGTCTCTAAGTATACCTATCCACATGCCTGTTGACTCCCTCAACATATTCTAATAATTGGTGAGGCACAGTTTTCCTTTACAAAAGCCATGTTGACTCGTCCCCAACAAATTATGTTCATTGATATGTCTATGTTCTTTACTATTTTGAGTGGCTATCTCCATATGTTAACCAATTGCCCAATACTGAAGTCAGGCCTACTAGCCTTTAAGTGCCAGGATCACCTTTGGAGTCTTTTTAAAAATTGGAATTACATTAGCTATCTTCCAGTCATTTGTGACAGAAACTGATTTAAATGATAGGTTACAGTCCACAGTTATTAGTTCTGAAATTTCACATTTGAGTTTCTTCAGAACTCTTGGGTGAATACATCTGATCTTGGTGACTTATTACTATTTATAATTTTGTTCCAAAACCTTCTGTACTGACACCTCAATCTAGGACAGTTCCTCACATTTGTCACCTAGAAAGGATGGCTCAGGTTTGGGAATCTCCCTCACATACAAAGCCATGAAGACTGAGGTAGGTTTTCTAGAGTATAAAACTATAATCTTTCAGACACACTCTCCTCCTAAATCATCAAATATTAATACACCAGATCATCAGGACCAGTGTTCAGGTATCAGGGAATTGATCTCATTTGGTCAAGATGAATGAGATTTAATTTAGGCCACGTCTTATCAGACCATGTGAAGACATTTGCCTTTCCTATGTGATGATTTTTAAAAAATTATCTTTAGCAAAAGTGGGTAGGGTTGAAACATAGTGGAAATCCACAAGACTGGGAATGCATCCACTATGTAAATTGGGGTATCACTTGCAGATATTCAAGAGAATGGCAATTATTGGATAAGAAGAATCCATTGAGACCTGAGGACCCCAAAAATTTGGTGAAAATAGACCCTATGGTTTGTGGGATTGTGATGAAAGAATGCAGTATTTTCAGAGATGGTATATACAACCAGTATCTGTATAACAGCATGATTCAACTAATTCAGCTGTATAACAGCATGATTCAACTAATTTTATATAATATATAAAATATTATATATTTTAAAAATAATGTTACACTTCCTATTTTAAATGTAATGAAGAAAAACATGTTCTGCAAAAAAAAAAACCACACCACAACCGTAAGTGGGTAACATAAGATATTCTCTATGGGCCAAATTTAGCTTCCTTTACGCACACAAACAGTTCCACTGATTTCATCAAGAAGACTTATGTGAATCAAGCAAGTAGGATAGCCTTGATTTAATAGATAATATAGGCAAATTAAATTTCAGAATGGGATAACCACGGAAGATGACAGCTAAAGCTCCTCACTCAAATACAGCCCCTCCACACACATTCAAGGTTGTAATAAATATATGAATAATGGGGAAAACAGAAATTTGATCAATAGCTTTTCAATCTAGCAGATGAAAGGTGTAACAAGATTAAATGGCTCCAAATTGAAGCTAGACAAATGCAGACTAAAAATAAAGTGCTTTTTTTTAAACCACTACTACAACTTCCAAGGATAGTGGTGGATTTTCCATCACTCAAAATGTTATAAGTCAAGATTGGATGTTTTACTAGAAGATATGCTCTAATTCAACCACAACTATTGGACTTTAAACAGTAATTAATTCATGGAAGTCCTATAGCTTGTGTTATGTAGGAAGTCAACCAGATTGTCAGAATGGTCCCTTCCATATTAAAATCTATGACTACATCAAGGAATCTTTGGGAAGAACCAAGGGCCACCTTTTCCAAAACACAGCCATCTCTATGATTCTAAGAGATGTCATATACAAATTCAATGATACTTAGTGCCATGTAGAAAGTCTTTAAAGAAACTGCTATTGTGCTGCAATTCAGCTATTAACTCATGGCATCACTACTGCATATGTACACCTAATGCAGTGTTTCTCAAAGTGGTCCACGGACCCACTCTGAGAAAGCTGCTACCGGGCCGCTCTGGTTTGTTTACTTACTGCTCCACAGCCACAGAGCCTCACGGCTCCCCTTGGCTGCAAACTGCGAACCACAGCCAACAGGAGCTGCAAGGTTCCGTTGCTGCAGAGCCAGTAAGCAAACAAACCGGAGTGGCCCAGTAGCAGCTTTCTCAGAGTGGATCTATGGACCACTCTGAGAAACACTGACCTAACACAAAGATTAAGTGAACAGAGTAAAAAACCAAGAAACCTGTGCATCAAATTCCTGAAGCACTTTCCTGGTATTTAATCAAGCAAAACTAAAACTCACTTTAATTACATGTTTGCTTCAATAAGGGCTAAAGAGGCATAAAGGGTAAGATTTGGCCCCGGATAGGAGCACAAAAACTCATGTATGGTAAAGGTACAATACCAAAGGATTCTGATTTTATTTATACCACCAGAAATCCAAATTTAAATTACAGATATACATTACATAGACTTTGGAAGTATATTACTTCGTTAAAAGAAATACAAAACATATTTAAAAATCCTTACATTGCTCAATCTGATGATCAGTTCTCTCTCCTCACTCTTTACCCTGTTTCTCTTGTCCTCTCTCCCCTTCCATATTCTGTGGTTTTGGTTTTCTTACTTAAGTCTTTAGTCTCCTTTCCCTCTTTCCCACCTGATGATTTTTAGTTAAATACAACCAACAAGATGGATATAGTAAACCATTATTTAAATGTCTTTAGTTTAAAAGATTGCTGCATTTAGACTGGAGGGATATTTTTCATTACACATAACCATTTTGCGTAGGCAGGGAGGTTAATTCCATCACATTTTAACAGTTTTGTTTTACTGTATACAATACTGAATGAAAAATGTAAACTGCCATTTTTATAAACACATTGCAGTCTGGCATGCATATTTTTAATAGTCATCTTTTGATGAAACGCTATGCATTAAATACTTCAGCTTTTATTATTTTACTTGCGTAAGCAGCTTTTCTTTTTCTTCAGTTTCTTCTGGAGTATGAGGTGCAGACTCATCAATCTTCTTTTGTTCCTCTTTTTGTACCTGAGCTGCATTTGGAAGGTCAGGGTTCCTAGGGACCTAAAATCAGCAATAAAAGGATAAACAAGAAGAAAAGAACAACTATGCATACTCATATCAATCTCACTTTACAATCTACTAGATATTAGAGAGTTGTCCATCTGTTTATCTGTTCAAGAACTCCTCCTAAACAGTAAGAGCTAGGATCACCAATTTCGGTACACAGCTTCCTCTTGTCAACATTTAAAGTACTGTAAGGTTTTGGTTGTGCCATGAAAAAGGTGACGTGCCTGGAATGGAAGTGCTTGCTGTTCCCCTTCCTCACTGTCAGGGAGGGAGAGGAAAGTGAACAGTTTGCTGCATGCCTCTCACTCTGGCTGGGGAGGACAAGGGTCAGACATGCTGTGCACTTTGTTCTCACTCCCTGACAAGGACAGGAAGGGGAACAGTAAGCAGCTTCAACCACCCTGTGCTCACACACACACACACACACACACACACATACACACACTGCCCTCCAACACCCTCAAAACTCCCAGCCCCACTGCTGATTACAGCATCCCCCATATCTCCAGCCCCTTGCCTGAACCCTTCCTTACTCCCAAACTCTGACTCTTGCACCAACCCCACATCCCCAGCCCTGAGCCCCTCCTCATCCCCCAACCCAGATTTCTGCACCCCCCTACACACACACACACACTGAGCCCTCTGACTTGAGCCCCTCACATCCCAAGCCCCTGTCTTGAGCCCCCGTCCCCTGCACTCCACCCCATATTTAAATTTCTTAAAGGTACTGTTATATCACAACCACCCCCACCCCAACCTCCTGCCCAGAGGGGTTCCATGGTGGCGGGATTGCAATGCAACAGTACCTGTAATAAAATTAAGTTATTTTTACTCCTGGACTGAACCAAAATGAGACAGAAAAACAGGATGAACCTGGAATAGGATCGCTTTTCAATAAACCTTACAACAACAAAAAAGAGATAAAATGGAGAAATTTGGAGTAGTACTCTATTTTGGCACAGCTAAATCTATGCTTAAGATTTGAAAACTAGAAGAAAATGTTATTGGAAACCAAATTGACAATAGCTCTTTTTTTTGTTAGTTTGTTTTCTTGTTAAAACATAGCGAATAAGAAGAGTTTATAGGGATGAAGAAAATACCCTTGATGTAATTCCCCTTTAAAAAAATTTACTAAAAATAATTAAATGGAAAATTTTAACAATCCCTTTTTTTAGTGCTTTTTTTGTAAAAGTTAAAAAAAAAAGTGCCAGTACTCCAAGGGAAAAGTTGTGAGGAAAAAAAAAAAGCCAGCATTGCTCTTTTAAGAGATATGAGGCCCAGCCGATTGTCGGCCATTTGCATTACAGAGGTGCGGGTACGCTCCATTCTTTCCAGATAAGCGCTGACTGGAGGTACTGGGCAGTACTGTCACAAAAAATAAAATAAAAATAACACTATTTTTGAAAAATACAATCATTTAAATAAAGCATGTACATTTTCCTTTTAGTTTAAAAAATAACTTAATTTAGTTACAGACTTGAGCAACAGCAGACAAATCTGCTAGTTTACTCTAGAAAGTTAAGTTTGATAGGATTGATGCCATCCTCACCACTGAGCATAAGTTACAAAAAGAAATGTTTCTGATACCTTGACATACTGGTAGAAAAAAAAATTGAAACATACTACATAGCTACTGGAACCATTTTTTTCCCCAGCTTCATTTATAGTTTACAGAAATGTTGAGGTTGAAAATATTGTCCCTTCAAGCAAGGTGTATATTACCAAACTGTAAGTCATTCATTGACATTTGCTTTTTCTTGGCTGATGGGCTCTTGTTTCACTGAAGAGTAATGTTAAATCTCACTGGTAAGTAATCAAAGGATCTAAGTTAATTAAGTTCCTTAAGAGTAAAGCAATTCCTATCTATGATAAGTGTTGTTAGATCCCATGAAAATGATAAAAGTACATTCTCAAGTGATTAGGAACTAAAGCAGACAATGACACTTAACTATTTTCTTTCCAGTGTGAATAGAAGAATTTAGACCTTACTCCCCTGCCCACCTCACCCCCATTGTGGCTTAAGAGCCAAGTGTTTTTAAAAAAATGTTATTGTTCAACCCTCTCACACAAGGGCTACGTCTACACTGCCGAGTTTTTGTGCAAAAACAGCTATTTTTGTGCAAAAACTCATGGAGCATCCACACTACAAGTGCAGTTTTGAGCAAGAAAAAGTACAGTAGATCATCAGAAGACAGGACTTTTTGCGCA
>JANRFK010001158.1:17975714-17987301 GCA_030068395.1 Apalone spinifera
TTGTGCAAGAGCGTCCATGGCAGTGTGGACGCTCTCTTGCGCAAAAGCACATGGAAGTGTGAATGCGCTCTTACGCAAGAACGTTTTGCAGAAGAGATCTTCTGCAAAAAGTTCTTGCACAAGAAGCCTGCAGTGTAGACGTAGCCAAGAGGGCCTGATTCTGGAAAATATCAAGTCTGCTTTGCACAGTGCCATATCCTGTGCTGAGCACATATTGTGCCTGGTAACAAAAGGGACAGAGTCACAGCGGGTATAAACTGTCTCAGTTCCATTCAAATTAGTGCAATTAGGACAATATATACCAGCTGCGTGTCTGCCCCACTATGTAATATAAATGTATACTGAACACTTTAAAAAAAAAAAAAGAAGTTTCCTTCTCTCACAAGGAGTTCTATGTGTATGTAGCGGTGAAATTCTTAAAACATGTCTAAGCTGTGGAACACCATCTACTACGCTGCCTACCTATTAAAAAGTTCCACCGATTAGATCCACACATGTGGACTCAGGGACTTGTATCCTTCTCAGTTTAACCCTCCATTATGCCCTAGTGCATTTAAAGCCAGCACAAGTCTCCTTCCTGACACAAGGAAGATTCTTCACAACTCCTATGCAGCCATTCTATCCCTGAACAGGGTACAGCTGGAAATCCATGGCACACAACTTGGTTCTGGGCCTCCCCAGTAGTGATCTTGCATACCAAATGTTCTGTGATGGCAAGGTGCAAAGGAGTAAAAATGAAATTTAAGCCTTACCTTAGTTTGTTGTGATTAAATATGAATTATAATTTGCTCAGTACAAATTCACCGCTCCAACATTTATTTTTAAATAGCTCTGTTTTAACACTAGTATCACTTTAAAGTGAGAGAAAGCATTTTGCTATTTTTCTCCTTAATAGATTATTAATATTTTAAAAAGTCAGAAAGAATTCTTATTTTCCTCCACCATGTATAATGCAAATACTTTTCACTTAAAACCCCAAGTTAGACATATTGGAACAAGTTCTATCCTACAGCACAAGGGAGTTTCAAAGGACATGCATGGGCTTAACATGTTTGAATTTGGCCCACTGCTAATAATGGAGGGCACAAGCTATTTTTTAGAAACCTAGATCCAGAACTACATTTATGATCAGAGATCAATTCAATTGACAAAAATATCTTTAATACGATGTGATCTAAAGTAAAGCAGCAATTATCAGACTCATTAAAATACTATAAATGGACCTGTTTAAAAGAGAACAGACTTAGAATCCAATTCTCAATTCCAGCTAAGGATCACTTGGCACAAATCCAGAACAGGTAAAGCCAAAGATGACTTTATGCCATTTTTGTGCTTCTTTAAGATGGTGAGACTCTGAAAGCTGTTACAGGCTGGAGACTGGCTCAGGTTACATTTTGAATGGAATTTTCAGTCAAAATAGTTCAGCAGTTTGAGAACAAGTCGTGTGTGTGTGTGTGTGTGTGTGTGTGTGTGTGTGTGTGTGTGTGTGTGTGAGTGTGAGTGTGAGAGAGAATAACCATGTAAAATTCTCGTGACCTTGTCTTTGAAAAGCTCTAGTGTCCCCATACTCTAGAGCAGGGATTTTAAGTTTGGCAGTGGCTGGCTTGTGTTGCAAAGATGTGGTTTTTTACTGTATCCATGAAAACTGGCCAAATTATAAGTCTTTGAGAACTGCAATTTGCACATGCTCATTTGTAGATTTTAGTAGCTAAATTCCCCCAAAGACTCTGTTTACCATGCTCCAGCTCATGGCTAAGCAAGGCTTTCTTTACAATTGCAGCTCCAGAATGCTCTGGGCTATGAAAAGTTTGGATATAGAAGGTGTATAGTGATTGAAACAGAGGATCACTGTAAGAGAAAGGACATTCTCATGGCTAAAGCAGTTGGATACTGCCCTGAAGAATGGGATTCTATATCTGCTTTTACTACAATGTTCCTATGTGATTCTAGGCAAGGTGTCATGGAGGTAAATTCTTGAATATCCATGAAGCATTCAAACACTGTAGTGCTAAGAATCAGAAAAGCCCACAATAAAATTAATAATTCTGCTGAATTCCCACATCTGAGTATTATGTCAAAAGAACAAAAGAATAAGAAATTGAAAGTACACTTCAGAGTAGATATGATAAAGATGACAAATTAAGAATGGCATACTAAAAATGCCAATCAGCCACTCCTTTTTCACCCTTTCTTATAATTGAAAGTCAAACTATGAAATGAAAGGCAATCAAGTTGAATGGACACAGGCAAGTTTTTCTTTTTTAATTACACAAAATACATAAATATGTAAAAGTCACTTCTATAGGATACTATTCAACTATAGCATTGTAAAAGTCAAATATGGTTGCACTTATATGTAACTAAGGGTAAGTCTACACTGCAACACTATTTCAAAATAACTAGCGCTATTCTGAAATAACTTAGTCCGTGTCTATACAGCAGGCAGTTATTTTAAAATAGTGTCAAAATACTGTCAAGCTGGAGGACTTCTTACTCTGACTCCTATAACCCTCATTGTACAAGGAATAAGGGAAGTTGGAGGAAGAGTGCTCTATTTCAAAATTAGTGCTGTGTAGATGCTCCCTATTTCGAAATAAGATACACAATTGATATAGCTCAATTTGCGTAGCTTATTTTGAGTTAAGCCCTGCAGTGTAGACATACCCACAGAAACAGAAGTTGCACAAGCTACAGCAAAGTAACAAACTATCAATCCTCATGCTCTGGGCATATGATAATTACCAGCTGAAGTTAGCAAGAAATTTCTTTCTGCGGCAAATTACAGTATTACACAAGTGGCCAACTGCAGTGCATGCTAGGAGTTTTCCCACTTTACTCTGCAGAATCCAACATAGGCTGCTAAAGCTAAAGACAGGATAAAAGACTATACCTATTTTCACTGACTTCTTCCAGTAAAGTCTGTTATTAAATAGAGAAAGCCAACAGTGTGTTTCCCTTCCATTTAAGCAGCCAACATATAGTGCTACTATTGTGTTCAAGGTGCTTACTGTCTCAAACTATGTATGAGGTCCACAAACTTTGAGAGATCAATCAGGTTTACTAAACTGAAATTATACTGATTTTTACTTACCATGCAGTTGAAGCTGATTGTATAATGAGCACATGGTTAGGAAATTTCTCATTTGTAAAAAATTGCTAGGCTTATTTTAGTTTAGATCTCTGCAAACTGCCCTCTATTAATAGTAAATAAAAATACTTTCAATACTGCTATTTTACACTGTATATAACTGCGGAAGGCACTTCACAACAATGAGATGACATGATCTCTGCCCCCAAAGAGTTTACAATCTATGCTACCTAATGCGTTTTAAATTATATTTAACTTTAGAGGA
This sequence comes from Apalone spinifera, assembly GCA_030068395.1. Classification (NCBI taxonomy): domain Eukaryota; kingdom Metazoa; phylum Chordata; order Testudines; family Trionychidae; genus Apalone; species Apalone spinifera. The sequence continues at coordinate 17,979,068 of JANRFK010001158.1, forward strand.
GACTCCCCATTGTATTCCCTTTTCTAAATCATGTGCTCAGGGGAGATATAGTGTTACAGATGTGGTGATTGAACGCTATCTTTCAAAAAAACAAAAACAAAAAAAAAGGAAGATCTCTTCTGGAAAAGCTTCTTCTGAAAGAAGCTTGCAGTCTAGATGTAGCCTCAGTGTGGTTCTCAGTAAAGGGAAAAGCTATGTGTGCACAAAAAAACTCATATTATTTCATGTTTCTATAGAAAAACATAATAATTCTGCACAAATATAGGACAGCTAGAAAGCCTCTAAATTACCTATTAAAATGACTTTAGTACTTTCATTTGCCTTAAGTAGTTAGCAATTCTCACTATTACAACAAATCTGGATACACTGATGCTAATACATTTCATTCATTTGAAATAAAAGAAAGTACATTATTACCTTATAACCTATAGTCTTACGATAATAAAGAATTTCTTTTTCCAGAAGCTCAAACAATCGTGGTGGAAAAAACTGGAAATCCTGAATATTCGGCTGTTTGGGGGGTCGTGGAGCCTTTAAAAATACACATACATTAATACAATTACACAATTTTCTATTACTTTCAGTTACCATTGTTCAGACAGTAGTGACATTTTATACTGTAAAACACATATGTGGATTTTACTACAAATTGTATAGATTAAAAATCTATGTTACCTTTGGAACTTTCGGTTCACTGACACGCAATGCTTCTCTAAAATACGCATCCACGGCATAGTTAGCTTTGCGCTCTCTTTTCGGAGGCTCTATCCATTCCATCATACTCAGCTACACACAAACAAAAAACAGTTTAAATAACTCCAACTATCTTCCTAAAAATTATTTTAAAAGTTATTATAGTTGTTAGTTTGGGTTGACTATTTAAGATGGTGTCAATCAACAGAAAAAATAATATTTCTATTGTGAACACTACGTAAAGCTTATGGTTCAATGGAATTCATGCTTGTGATGGATAGGAAGAGTGCTGTCCTTTTTTTCTGGGCATCCCTGTATTCAGTGACTAACAGGTTAAACTCAGGTAGCTGGGAGATGTTGGCAAGGAGCCAGGAGAGCCAATGGTAGAAGATGTTGAGATTTAAATTGAAAGGAACACTGCTTGTTTTTTTTCCCCTTTGTGTGAGTTTAAGTCAGGAGCTGGGGGAACAAAAAGAATTGAACCAGGCATGCCTACAAAGAATACTGAATATGAAAATGGACCCTGAAGCACAGATATGTGAGTAGATAAGGAAATGTCGCTTTAGACATGCCTCTTTAGACACAATCAAATTATTTTGTTTGTTTTGTTATTTGGTTAAACTTCTCTGTACTAAGTCCATGTCTCCCTTTCCCCCATACACTGTTACTTTAAGATGAATCCTAGCTATAAAATTCTGTATTTTAATTTGTTCTTTCCTCAGTTGCTTTATAACCCCTAGCAACCTAGTATGCTTTACCAAGTATATATTTTTGTTTTGTTAATAAAATCACCTTTTTTAATGTTATGATTTGATTCTTGTGTCCTGGAAGGTAATAGGTGGTCTGTGTATGCTTGCCTAAGACTGAGAGGTCAGCTATCAGAGATTACCATTTCTTTTTTCAAGCTCTCTTATGGTAGAAGAGCTTGGGATATGCTTATGGAAGGAGATCCCAAGTGATTTCTTCCTGGGTTCAAGAAGAAAGGGCTTCTTCTTCTTCTTTTGCTTCTCCTTCTGCTGCTTCTTCTGCTTTCTCTCTCTCTTTTCTCTCTCTTACACTCACACTTACGGTGGTGGCAGCTACCTCCCAAGGTCAGGGAATAAGAACATAACATAAGAACAGCCATACTGGGTCAGACCAAAGGTCCAGCTAGCTCAATATCCTGTCTTCCAACAGTGGCCAATGCCAGATGCCCCAGAGGGAGTGAACAGAACAGATAATCACCAAGTGATCCCTCTCCTGTCATCCATTTCCTGCCTCTGACAAACAGAGGCTAGGAACACCATTCCTACCCATTCTGGCTACTAAGTATTGATGGACCTAACCTCCATGAATTTATCTAGGTCTTTTTTTAACCCTGTTAAAGTCCTGGTTTTCACAACATCCTCTAACAAGGAGTTCTACAGGTTGATTGTGTACTAAATGAAGAAAAGTTTTGTTTGTTTTAAAACCTGCTACCTATTAATTTTACTTGGTGACCCTGGTTCTTACATTATGGGAACAAGTAAATAACTTTTCCTTATTCATTTTCTCCATACCTGTCATGATTTTACAGATCTCTGTCATATCCTGCCTTACTCTCCTCTTTTCTAAACTGAAAAGTCCAAGTCTTTTTAATCTCTCTTCATATGGGACCCATTCCAAATCATCCTTTATCATTTTTGTTGACCTTTTCTGAATCTTTTCTAATACCAATATATTTTTTTTGAGATGAGGTGACCACATCTGTATGTAGTATTCAAGATGTGGGCGTACCATGGATTTATATAAAGGCAATACAATATTCTCTGTCTTATTTTCTATCCCCTTTTTAATGATTCCTAACATTGTTTGCTTTTTTGACTGCCGTTGCACACTGGAGTCAATGTTTTCAGAGAACTAGCCACAACGACTCCAAGATCTCTCTCTTGAGTGGTCATAGTTAAATCAGTCCCCATCATTTTGTTTGTATAGTTGGGATTATTTTTTCTAATATACATTACTTTGCATTTATCAACATTAAAATTCATTTGCCATTTCGTTGCCTAATCACCTAATTTTGTGAGATCCTTTTGAAGTTCTTCATAGTTTGCTTTGGTCTTATCTATCTTGAGTAGTTTAGTATCATCTGCAAATTTTGCCACCTCACTGTTTAACCCTTTCTCCAGATCATTTATAAATAGATTAAATATGATTGGTCCCAGTACCAGCCTTTGAGGGGGCACCGCTAGATACCTCCCTCCATTCTGAAAACTAACCATTTATTCCTAACCTTTGTTTCCTGTCTTTTAACCAGTTATTAATCCATGAGAGGACCTTCCCTCTTATCCCATGACAACTAACTTTACTTAAGAGCCTTTGGTGAGGGACTTTGTCAAAGGCTTTCTGGAAATCTAAGCACACGATATCTACTGGATCCCCCATGTCCTCATGCTTGTTGACCCGCCTCAAAGAACTCTAGTAGATTAGTACGGCATGATTTTCCTTTACAGAATCCATGTTGACTTTTCCCCAAACAAATTATGTTCATCTATGTATCTGACAATTCCATTCTTAACTATGGTTTCAACTACTTTGCCCGGTACTGATGTTAGAGACTTACCAGTCTGTAATTGCCAGGATCACCTCTAAAGCCCTTTTTTAAATTTTGGCATCACATTAGCTACCACCCAGTCATTAGGTACAGAAGCTGATTTAAAGGATAGGTTACAAACCACAGTTAATAGTTTTACAATTTCACATTTAAGTTCTTTCAGAACTCTTGGGTGAATGTCATCTGGTGACTTGTTACTGTTAAGTTTATCAATTTGTTCCAAAACCTCCTCTAATGACACCTCAATCTGGGACAATTCCTCAGCTTTGTCACCTAAAAAGAATGGCTCAGTTTTGGGAAGCTCTCTAATATCCTCAGCCGTGAAGACTGAAGCAAAGAATTCATTTAGTTTATCCGTAATGACCTTATTGTCTTTGAGTGCTCCGTAAGCATCTTGATCCACTAGTTGTTTAGCAGGCTTCCTGCTTCTGATGTACTTAAAAACATTTTGCTATTACTTTTTGAATTTTTGGCTAGCTTTTCTTCAAACTCTTTTTTCCTTTCCTTATTATATTTTACACTTCATTTGACAACGTTTACGCTCCTTTCTATTTTCCTCACTGGAATTTAACTTCCACTTTTTAAACAATGCCTTCTTTTATTTGATTGTTAAGTCAAGGTGGCACTTTTTTGGTTCTCTTACTGTGTTTTTTTAATCTGGGGTATATATTTAAGTTGGGCCTCTATTATGGTGTCTTTGAAAAGTCTCTACGCAGCTTGAAGGGATTTTGCTTTTAACAGTATACCTTTTAATTTCTGTTTAACTAACGTCCTCTGTTTAACTAACCTAATCAGTGACCTTGGGGAGCTTGTAAACAGAAGTCTGTAGAGGCAATGTATTTTTAAGGTCTCTTGAGGGCCCCCACCTTTTGCACTTGAAGTGCCAGAGTGAGGAACAGCCTTGATATGGTGGCAGCGCTGGTGGGACCATTTTGAACAAGGAACACAGGCCTCGGGATTTTAAAAAGGACAGCACACCTCCTATCCTTCACAATGCTACTACAAGTTTTCTTACTAAGAGATAAATTCTGATGAATGCATTTTAAACAATCATACCAAAAGATCTCACAGGGGTATGGAGGTGGGGCAGAATACATAGTCATGTGGAGAAGACAATGGATTTGGTCCTTCATCCCTCCCCCACCTTTTCCAAGACATGCCAGAAAATTCATATGGTGGGCCTACTTCCTGGCCTACTCTTACCTCTGGTAGCATCACTCAGACACAAGCTAAATTCTAAGCAACATTAGCTACTCAACAGAAATCTGCCAGAGACAGCACAGATATCAAAGGGAAAATGCCACGAGGCTACAGCTCAACTCCACTCACTATTTTCTGATACACCACAGAATGCAGAGAAGTGAGGTTACAATATTGTGCTGTTTTGCTCCCCTCCTTGTGCTTTTTAAGGGACCTTCCAGCAGAAATTCTTATTTATCCTCACTGCACATGCAACTAAGAGCACAACAGAACCTTATATTAGCAAGTTGTATTTTTCCACCATATTTTCAAACAAGTGAACATAGTTTCAAAAAGATCTGACATACTCATTACCATTATAGGCTCTGCACCTGCAATGACATCTACATGGATAGATCCTGGCACTTTTACAAAGCTCCACAAAGTGGAGCTCTACAAGAAGGCAAGATTCTGCCCGTACCAATATCTTTGCATTTCCAAAGCCTCATGCTATGTTCAAGAATTTGTCAGTGTGACTAAAATATATTTCCAAATATCTACCACAGCCAAACTCTTAAGTAATCACCAAATGTTACCAACAAATGTGTTGGATAATGGTGAATGAACTGTAACGATAAAAACAGGTCCTGCATAACTGATACCACTATGAGTGCTGGTTGAGCTGCTTGTTCCAGTGCATCACTGAACAACACCCTTATGCTGGGATGGTCCTCTTGTGGCCAGCTAAACAGTTGTAAGAAACCTATACACTACTGGAGTAGTGCAAAACCACCCTAATGCAAGGGAGAATTTGGCCCATTTTCTTTGAAGTCAATGGGTGTAATTTTTATCACAATTACACAGAGATAAAACCAAGGTAATTCCAAGAACAATGAGGCATAATGGAAGTTTTGTCTCAGTTAGAGCTACAAGATTTGGGCAATAGAGGTTTTCATCTTCTATAATGGATGTTTATACAGAGTAAATTTTTTGATAGATGAATCTGATCAATTTTACTATTGTCATAGATAGAGCTACATTTTAGAAAAACAAAGTACATTTTTGTAAGTGAATTCCTAGCCTCTTATTTTGAGCTATAGCATTGCTAATGAAATATTTTATACTAGTGAAAATATGATTCAGCCATGATTGTAATTAAAGTTATCACACTGCTACATATAAGAGAAAAAGTTACCTTCTGTTTCTCTCTATAATCTTCACCTTCAAAGTTGTATAAACTCATCTCTGTGTCCATAGTGAAGTTCCTTAGAGAGCTCTCTCCCATTTTTTGCAAACGTTCATTCATTTCAGCTGTCTAAAATAAGACAGGTATAATTAAGTTATTAAGGCAACTAAGATGTTTTAAATTCTATATTAAGACTCTAAAAATTAGCTTTGCTCTCAAATTTTCTCCCTTTTTATTTACTTCCATGAGTATTAGTGCCCGCTCCTTCAGTAGGACCTGAAGGATTCCTTTTATTCCTGTCCTTTTCTCTCATGCACTGACACCTCCTATTAAGCTAAGTTTAGTATTTCATTATGATTTGGCCCAACATCTCAAACATTATGATGGTACCAAATAATTTCAACATTTATGTACAACTCTTCTGAGCTGAAAAGGTAGTTCATTAGCACATGTAGCGTTTCAAAAATATCTTACATCTATTAGAACTGTCATAGGATTTCTAAGCAATCATTAAATAATAAACACTTCTAAAAAGCTTATTTAATGAAACAACTGTGTTAAAACTTAACATTTTATCCATTTTGGGGGGCTGGAGGATATGAATTTCACTGCTTTTTTTGAGGGACCTTAAAAATATCTTATGAAAGACTAGAGATTGTAGCATATTCAGGTAACTTACTGAGAAGCAGGAAATGATAGCATAACTAAACAGACCTCCATATTTTTTCCTTCAAAGCTATTTCCTATTATAAAGAGAAGCAACAGATAGCTGCTAATACAATAAATACAAATCTTGTCAGATTACTTTTTGTGGATGAGAAATAAAACAAGATTTACAATTTAAACAGATTTGGGATTCTGAACTCTTTCTTTTTACAGTTATGTTCCAAATTCCATGTGAACCTATGTTCTCACCTTTTTCTCGCCTCTTTCTAAAATGGTGGTAATATCTTCCTCAGTCAGCTCACTGTCCTTGGAAGCAAAAACATGTGTGGCTCCATGCCGGATCATCTGAAGCATTTCATCTTTTCCTAGTTTGTTAGACTGCTGGTCTATGAGTCTTCCTAGCATTAGAAATATATTGAATGCTTTAAAACAAAGTGCTCAACCCTTCCCCATTTCAAGCCCAACCTAGAACACCCTTTCCATCTAGAAAGGCTGTTTCTATCACAAGCCTCCCATTTAGCCACACAGAAAGAGGACTAATACACTGAGCTTCAACTGAAACTGCAATACAGTTTTACAGTTAAATAAATTACAAAAGTGTACATGTGTAAATGTGTGCCTACTATACGGTAACGGTCATAGAACATACTCTCTTTTTATAGTATGCATATTCAGAGAAGCCTTACTCAATAGCTATTTAGATTTTACTATTTCAGTTTCTTAGGAGTAGGTGCACTCTTTATTCTTGCACTCTTTATTCAGGCAAAACTCCCATTAATATCAAAGAAAGCGCAACCTGAGTAAGAAGTGAAGATTCAAGCCTTTAAACAGCTGCTTGCCATCTTAGGTTCAATTAATATTCCAATATTATTCACATCAGGCCTGATTCTTCAGTGTCTTACATTTTGCATGGTTATTTAACCCTGTGCAAAGTTAATTAACCACATTCTATCCCCAGATGTGTACACAGTATTTGATACCTTGTTGTATAACTATAGAGTCCAGCCTCAATTTTAGCTCTGCTCTTTCTACAATCCTGTCTTCAACAGTATTGTCAGTGATAAGTCGGAATACACGAACTGGCTTCTTTTGACCAATGCGGTGAGCACGATCCTAAACAAAATAAAGTAAAAAACCTATTAGATAATAGTAACATAGCAGGAATGTGGCTGAAATACCTTAGCACAAGCATCAGAGGAAGTGTCTAACTTAAAATTATTATAGATTGTGTTCTTGGCTTCCAACTTACTATTAAGTATTACTTCATCGGACTGATTTTTTTAAATCGCTATTCGTGCAATATTTATACATACTGACAAAGTTCTGACTGATCTCAGATACACCATTATAAATCTAGAGCTAATGAACTGAAATCAGAATTACTCTGGAATTACATCTAATCTAGCAAATAATGCAATGATTCTGTATGGAAAGTTCACACAAATTACAAACAAATACAAAGGGAAAACAAGAAATCTGTTGTTCTGTTCTAGTTTTAAAAATCTGCTTTAGTGGTCCATAAGTCATTGGTATAAGAATTCTGGATTGTGTTACACTAAAATCAGACTCCTGGAAGTTGTTTAATATATTTTTAGGGTCAGGCCCCAAATGTAGAAAAGGGCTGAAATAAACAATAATAAATAAGAGCATCATACAATATGATAGAAATGGCAAATCCCACACACAGCTCCAGAGAGAGTTAGATATGTTTTTTCTACTTATGATTAAATAGTAAAGTGATTAGACAACTTAAAAATCCCTAAAATACAATAGAATATAGAATTATTATATTAGTCTAATCTAATATATAAAGGAGCATGTTTGTGCTCTAATAACTTGGACACTATAAGATCTACCACAACCAAACTTTCCATGGGATAACCTTTCCTCAAGGAGAAGGTTTTAAGATACTGTGGGAGGGAAGAGATGAGAGACCGA
>JANRFK010001158.1:17987401-18018018 GCA_030068395.1 Apalone spinifera
TCTGATTCTCAACATTGCAATGCCTCTTTTCTGAGTCAGAGATTTTGCTTTATGAAGCTGTAGAAAAGCATAGGGGTCTGCCTTAATGGCCAGATGTCAGGCACTGGCAGCTGCGGTGTGGCTGGAAGCTGTCAGGACAAGCTTCTGCTTTTCTAAATTTTGTTCCTCCGGTTTCCCAGGCAAGTCCAGCTAGTATTTTATATTTGATTCCTTTTAAAGCCTCCATCACTAGTTCTTATGCTCTCCTGCATTATACTAATATAGCACCTTTCTTTCCCCTTCTACCTTTAATTCACACTACTACTATAACAAAGCTGCAACTCTGGAAAAGCACTACCATTACATTCCTTTATAAGCATTTGAGTTCTATCATATCTATTATATAGAGATAATGGGGTAGGGGGGAGGAAGTGGGAACCTTGAAACATATTAAAAGATTACTCACCATAGCCTGCAGATCTACCTGTGGATTCCAGTCTGAATCATAGAGAATAACCACATCAGCAGTTGCCAAATTAATCCCCAGACCCCCTGCCCTGGTACTGAGCATAAAAATGAATTTGCTGCTGTTGGGAGCATTAAAGGTGTCTATTGCTTCCTAAAAGAAAACAGAAACTCATTAAGATAGCAGAATCCTGAAATAAATGATTTTATTAGTAACATTCTCTGGTGTCCATACACCATACCAATAAGTTTAAAAGGCCAGGTTTGCAAAGGCAAACCAAATAATCTCTCAGTCAATCTAATGAAATGTTTCAGCATCATAAAAAAGTAAAGCCCCACAAGTCCTACACTGTGGCTCTGTCCATGTGGTTTAAAATACAAAGATGGAGCCCCAGAAGTCCATGGGGCTCTGTGCAGACACAATAGCTTACTACATTATTCAAAACTGAAGGGTTGGGACCACATTCCCAACCAATTACTGTACGTATGTGCCTCAAGTTAACTACAGAATTTCAGCCCACCTGTCTATATTTCTAAAAGTTAAACATATTCAGAGTAAATTAATATTGCCTCCGTTTTTTGTTTTTATTTTTTTAAGAGTTAGTAGAACTGTAGCAGACGTCAAGTTAGTACTTGGTCAAATCTACAGACTTCACTTTCAAACTGCATGCAGGTATCCAATGGCAGATTTTGTCCAACCCTAAATAACCTGCTTAAATAATTAAGTAGCTCTTGCTAACATATCTCTCTCACCTCTCTTTCTTCATGTGGTGTCTGTCCATCTAGTCGGCAGTATTCATATCCACGCCACATGCAATAATCCTCCAAAATATCCAGTAAACGGGTCATTTGACTGAAAATGAGAACTCTGGAGCCTGACAGATTGGTACAGAAAACCAACTAATTTTAATATAAATCTTATCACAGAACCAAACAGGAAAATGTTAGGTGCACACAAAGAATTAATGTGAAATACAATAGCACGTTTACACAATATTCCTCCCTAACTGATCAGTTTATTCAAATGGTTCTATTTTTTAAGCTTCTTTTTCAGTAACTGATTTTAAATTCCTATTTTGTACAAACTGTATCACACAAAATTCCCTTGTCAATACATGTTAAAAGCAGTGTTGGAAGAGACCCCAAATGTTTGGCATTTGAATAAACAATCTAAAATATGGACTTTTTTTTCACCCAAACCTTCTATGACTCCAGTCAGTCTATACAACCATAAACACTGACACTCTAAACAAGGATTGGCTCTCCAGTTCTTTTCAACTCTTATGCAAATGTCTCTGCCATATCAACCATTAACCTGATAGGTGGTCAGAAGATCTGGTTTCTCCTCTGGCCTATCCCTTTCTCATCTCCCAAATTTCCCAGCTTTTAAATGGCTTTTTATTCTATTTTCATTTTCCTTAACTCTTTCATTATTTCTTCACTTCATTTTTTCCCTCCCACCTTACCCCTCTTCATCACTTCCTTTCTGTGAAGTTCTCTTCCTCTATGTCTTGCCTGCCACTTCGAAACGCCACAATACCCTTTTAGTTTGTAACAATTAAGACTTGTAGGTGGAAACAATTTTTAAGCTGGACCATTGTATTTATTATTAATAGTCTTTACATAGCTACTGTCCTATAGATTACACTCACCCTGTTCTTTGAGTTTTGCTAGCAGTTTATCCAGAGCTACCATTTTACCACTGTTATTGACAAGATGCATGTCAGTAGTGTAAGGAGGTCCAGGTTCAGCACCATCAAATAGGTATGGATGGTTACAACACTTTCGCAACTGCATCAGAATATTCAACAGCCGCATCTTATCCATCTTCCCAGCGGAATTTAGAATATCAATATCTTTCATCAGGATCCTTGTATACCTGAAGTTTTATAGGCAATAAATAAGAAGTGTGCAACTTCTAATTTTTGCACATTTAAAAACACAGGTAGTCTCTAAAATGTCCTGTAGTTACTTGGTTTTTTTGTTTGCTTATAAGATCGATAATGAAAATCTCCACTGTTACATTATGTACAATTTGACAAACATTAAAAAGAATATAAATTCTCATGCTCCAGTACACAAATCAACATCTGACTAAAAAAAATTCCCTTATAAACAGGTTATTCCATAATTATCAGCTATAGGGTTTCTTGCATTTGTTCTGAAGCATCCAGTTAAGGCCACTGTGTTAGATTTGGATTAGATGGACCTCTGGATCTGATCTTTAGAAATTCTTGTTTTCCCATCACTATCTTTGAAAATAACATAAAAAGAAATGGCTGAAAAAAAGAATCCAATCCCCTTTTCCATTTCACACCTGTGCACAATTGCTTCATGCTTCTGTTTTAGAATTAGTTCTATTCCTGTTTCTGTAAATATCCTTTTGGCAGGTATTGGGGAAGAACATTCATGAAAGCTGCCCCTAAAAGCAGGCCAGGAAAGTCAAGTCAGCATGCTAGCATGTAACTCAGTTAGTTCCACTGTGCATCAAGAATGAAACTAACTACACACAAATTTTAATTAAATGCACACCTTTTAAAAAAAAAGAAACCCGAAAAGAGAAATATCCAATTTTTCTCTACTCCCTTTCAGTTTCAATATATGTTTTAAACTAACAAATACAAATATTTCAAATTAATTAATTTATAATTAATTGATTTTTCTAATTTTCTAAGTCCCTATATATGCTGAGCAAATTTATTGTAGAGACACGGCTGCAAAAACAAAGAAAAATATTATAAGATTAATATAATGTACTCAATTATTATTTATAAATTAATGCATGTTTACATTAATGTAAATAACTCACCATTCTCTCTGCATTTTGCTGAGCCCAAGGTAAATCTTTACTTCCTTTTTTGGAGGCAAACTCTTTTCTACTTCAGCTTTTATGCGACGTAACAAAAAAGGCTTCAAAACCTAAAAAATAACGTATCTGTGAAAACTATTTTTAAAAACATGCCTGTTTGAAATGAGAGATTAATCAGCTTGATTCTGCAGCATTTGCTCAGCTCAAATACTGAGCAACTCATATTGCTCCCATCATGACCCCATCAGACCAGTACTGCAGCAGGCATCATCCCAGTGAAAAATTAAGCTGCCCACTGGTTCCAACAGCTAGCAGGGAGTGAGAAGGACTTTAGAAAGGCTGCTGTAGACTCTTCAGAAAGCTGCCACCTACATGTTCACTATGACACTGAGGTCAGATGGCTCTCCTCTCTCCACATAACAGCAAAGTGGACATCACCTCTCCTTCTTGCACTAACTGCCACAAACATTACAGAAGTACAGGTGATAACTGTCTTAAGAAATGCTGCTGAGCAGATGGAAGAGCATCAAAGTCATTTCTATAAGCCTCTCTGGATCAATGTGTTAGATAGTTCTTCTTTAATCCCATAACCACAAAGGGACTCTACCGCCATATCCATCATAATCCATCCATGTAGCCACAGATAGGAGAAAGAACAGCGGAAATTTAAGTAGCCTTTTCTCATGGCTTAGTCAGTAAGATGGACAGGGCCAAGAGTAAACTAGTCCATGTGGTGAATGTGGCCCCATCGTGATCAATTCCAACAATCACTGATGTGACTACATTTATACTGCTGGTTCCCTTCACTAGTGGAGAGGGGGGAGGCTCTATATATTTGGAATTATGTATCTATGGAATGCCCAAAATGTAACAAGGGACTTTTCTTTTCAACTCAATAGTCAATAGACACAACCAAAAATACTCTATTCTAAATCAGAAATACACAAGTTACTACAGCCCAGGCATTGCATGGGAACTTATGCTTCCTAACGTAACAGTTCAGATCATCCCCCCAGATGCACCTTGCAGACACCGCTCTGTGGAGTCAACATCTACATTTAGGGTATATCTAGACTACTTGGCAGAGGCATGTAAACTAGGCTACCCGACAGTCAAAAGAGCCGGGATTTAAATACCCCCGGCTTCATTAAAATAAACATGGCCGCCACGCTGTGCCGGCTCAGCTGATCGTCGGCACAGCGTGCGAATCAAGACGAAGATCTGTCGACAGGGGAAGCCTTTGCTGACCGCTCCCTTATGCCTCGTGAAACATTGATGCCCTATGGCTGCTGCTACACTTCAAAGGCAAAAGCGCCACGTGGAGCCCGGGGTCAGCTGGGGATTTCCCAACTGACCCTGACATTTGTGCGGTGATGCCATTTTGAAATGCCACAAGGAGCCTGGTGTCAGGCTCCTCACGGCATTTCAAAGTGGCAGCAACCTGTATAGCCCGGGATCAGCTGGGAACTCCTCCATTGACACCGGGCTCTGTGCAGTGCTGCCACTTTGAAGGGAATCCAGCTTCAGGGAACCCAGCATCAGGCTCCATGCAGCATTTCAAAGCAGCAGCACCGCATGGCAGCTGATCTGTGCACTACACGGCACTGCCACTTTGAAACGCTGCGTGCAGCCTGGGGACACCCCAGCTGGCCCCAGGCTGCACACGGGGTTTCAAAGCGGCAGCACTGCATGGAGCCCGGGGTCTGGCCCCAGGCTCCACATGGCACTGCTGCTTTGAAGTACCCCCTCTTCTTTCCCCCTCCTCCTTGCTGCTTCTTTCTGATAGAGGCAGCAAGGGGGGGAGAAGTGACTAGTCGACTAGCCTGTCAACTATCCAATAAGCATTTGCTTATCAGACAGTTGACTAGCCCTTCACATCCCTAATATTTATGTAAGTTTCCCACAATACATTTTATAGTAAATTGAGGAAAAATGAGACAAAAATCAGATTTTGTTTTAAATTTATTTTGTAGCAATAATATATTACCATCGCAATTACTTACTGCATGAAGTCTTTCTACAAGTTTTTGATCACCAAGACAATTTTTAGTATCAAACCATGAGTCAAAGTCCTATAGAAAAAACAAAATATTTTACGTATGTATAGTTTCACCTTTAATTTCATTAACAACAGATACATATGGGAACATAAGAACAATCATATTGGATCAGACCCATATAGTCCAGTAGGTGCTCTCTGACAGTGGCAAGATGCTTCAGAGAGACGGAGCAGAACAGGACCATTTTCAGTAATCAATCTCTTGTTATTTAGTCCCAGCTCTTAGCAGCGTAGGTTTAAGAACACCTATAGCCTGGGGTTGCGTCCCTGACCATCTTAGCTAGTAGCCACTGATGGACTTACCCTCCACTAACTTATCCAATTGGTTTTTTAACCCAATTAGGTTTTTGGAGTTCACAACATCCCATGGCCACAAGTTCCATAAATTGATTATGTATTTCATGAATAAGTACTTCTTTATGTTCTTTAAATAATGCTGCCTTTTAATTTCATTGGGTGACACCTGATTCTTGTGTTTCGTTAAGGGCCAAAAAACACTCCCCTATTTACTTTCCCCATGTCATTCATGATTTTATAAACCTCTACCACATACACCCCTTAAGTAGGTGCTTTTTTTTTTACAAAAATATCTCCTTGTATGGAAGCTTTTCCATGTCCCTAATCACTTTTGTAGCCCTTCTTTGCACCTTTTATAATGTGAATCTTTTATGAGATAAGTTCACCAGAACTATAAGTGATATTCAAGATAAGGACGTACAGTGAATATAAATAGTGGAATTATATTATCTGTTTTATTATATAACTCTTTCTTAATGGTTCCGAACATTCTGTTAGCTTTTTTAACTTCTCCTGTACACTGAACAGATGTATTCAGGGAACTATCCACAATGACTCCAAGATCTCTGTCTTGAGTGGCAACAGCTACATATCACCAGGATTATGGTTTTCCAATGTGCCTTGCTTTACTTTTATCAATATACCATTTCAACTGCCATTTTCCCCAGTTACCTAGTTTTAGAAGATCCCTTCGTAACTCTTGTCATCAGCTTCAGACTTAACTATTTCAAGTCATTTTGAATCATCCACAAGTTTGGCCACCTCAAAGTCACCCATTTCCAGATCATTGTATAAATATGTTGAACTGCAATGCTCTTGCTACTGATCCCTGGGGGATACTGCTCTTTACTTCCTCTTGTGAAAGCTGAACATTTAGTCCTACCCTTTTCCCCCCTATCTGTTAACTAGTTGGAGCTCTATGAAAGAACTTCCCCTCTTACTCTGGAGCCTTTTTTAAAAAACTGTCAGAACACTAGCTACCCTCCAATTATCTGTTACCGAGGCTGATTTAAGCAATAGGTTAAACAACACAATTAGTAGTTGTGCAATTTCATATTTGAGTTTGTTCAGAGGTTTTAGGTGGATATCACCCACTTCTGGTGACATATTCCTGTTAAATTTATCATTTTGTTCCAGGACTGTCTCAGTTGACTACTCAATCTGGGATGGTTCCTCAGATATGACACTTTAAAAGGATGGCTCAGGTGCAGGGATCTCCTTGACATCCTTTTTAGCAAAGACTAATGCAAGAATTTGATCTGTAACAGCCTCATCTTTCTTAAACACTCCTATATCATCTCAACCTTCCAGTGGTCCCACAGACTTTGGCAAGCTTCTTGCTGATAGAGTCATAGAAAACTAGAACTGGAAGGGACCTCAAGAGATTCTCAAGTCCAGTCCCCTGCTCTCACAGCAGGACCAAGCACCATCTAGATCAGGGGTTGCCAACCCGCGGCTCACAAGCCGCATGCAGCTCTTCAAAGAAAAAATTGTGGTTCCCGCACCTGCAGCCACAGCTCTGAAAGGAGTAGCATGTTTCTGTCTGCATGGGATGCCGGTGCAGACTTCAAAATGGCTGCCCTTGAAAGGGCAAAGCTGCTCTATTCTTAAAGGGCTGCAGCCAGCCCCCCGCCCCCTTTTTTTCCCCTTGACTAAACGTGGCAGCGGGGGCTTTTTTTTTTTTTTTTTTTTCTCAACCAAACGGTGGCTGGGGGAATTTTTTTTTTGCTCAACAACTTTTTTCCCTTAGTTCTTTGCGCTGTATCCACCACTATTTTGGCTCTTCATCTGTAACAGGTTGGCCACCCTTGATCTAGATCATCCTGTAGGGATCAACTGCGGAAAAACTTTGTATGTGCTAACTTAGGTGTGGTGAGGCCTGCATTCTTTCCCTCCCCTCCCTTTTTTCCCTTTTTCTGATGAGCCAGAAGCAAGTCTTTGGGAACATACGCCATTTAAGATAAGCATTGTTGCCAGTATAGCAAGAACAAGTATAAGATAAGGGTAAAGGGCAAGAACGCATAAACAATTCTGTTTACCCTAACATACTGATCACGTAAACAGGGCCAAAGAACAAGTAGAACTAGATCAGAACCAGATTGATAACTAACAGCTAAGCCCTACATCAGCACGTAATGAGTAACTCCTGGAAATTTCCAAACTGCAAAACAAGGCAAGAAAACAGTATTTAAAGGCAAGAAAACACCAGAGCACAGCAATTTGAACCTCATCGATGGGCTTTGGGTACTGGTGCCTTGGAAGCAGAGACAGTTTCCCACTTCATCCGCAGCCGAAATGGTGTTTCCAGCTAGCCGAAGGGATGCAAGAAATGCCGCTTTTCCTATCATGTTGTTCTTTTAGTTAAGGGGCCCAGCTGATAGCTGTCAGGAAATAAACTGCTTGTGTTTGACAGATACCTGTGTAGCGTTTTTTGTACTTTGAGAACCCAGTGCCAGACTTCAGACTTACTCTTGCCGGCAACACATCCCTAATAGATGTCTATCCAACTTGCTCTTAAATATCTCCAGTAATGGAGATTCCACAACCTCCCTAGGCAATTATTCCAGTGTTTAACCACGCTGACAGGTAAGAAGTTTTTCCTAATATCCAACCAAAACCTCCCTTGCTGCAATTTAAGCCCATTGCTTCTTGTCCTATTATCTGAGTTAAAGGAGAACAATTTTTCTCCCTCCTCCTTGTAACACCCTTTTAGATACTTGAAAACTGCTATCATGTCCTCTCTCTTCTAAACAAAACAAGCTCAATTCTTTCAGTCTTCCCTCATAGTTCATGTTTTCTAAACCTTTAATCATTTTTGTTTCTCTTTTCTGGAACTTATCCAATTTCTGCACATCTTTCTTGAAATATGGTGCCCAGAACTGGACACAATACTCGAAATGAGACATAATCAGTGCAGAGTAGAACAGAAGAATTACTTCTTGTGTCTCACTCACAGCACTCCTGTTAATGCATCCAAGAATCATGTGCTTTTTATGCAACAGTGTCACACTGTTGACTCATATTTAGCTTTTGGTCCACTATGACCCCTAGATTCCTTTCTGCAGTACTCCTTCCTGGACAGTCATTTCACATTCTGTATGTGTAAAGCTGATTGTTCCTTCCAAAGTGGAGTACTTTGCATTTGTCCTTATTAAACTTAATGCTATTTTCCTCAGACCATTTCTCCAGTTTGTCCAGATCATTTTGAATTATTACCCTGTCCTCCAAAGCACTTGGAACCCGTCCCAGCTTGGTATCATCTGCAAACTTAATAAGCGTACTCTTTATGCCGTGATCTAAATCATTGACAAAGTTATCACACAGAACCGGTCCCAAAACAGGCCCCTGCAGAACTCCAAGTGTTACGTCCTTTCAGCATGACTGTGAACCATTAATAGCTACTCTCTGAGAACAGTTATCCAGCCAGTTATGCACCCACCTTATAGCAGTTCTATTTACGTTGTATTTCCCTAGTTTACTGATAAGAAGATCATGTGAGACTGTATCAAATGCTTTACAAGTCTCGGTATACCAGGTCCACTGCTTCTTCCCTATCCACAAGACTTGTCATCCTATCAGCTTGGTTTGACATGGATTTGTTCTTCATAAATCCATGCTATTTCTTTTCACCTTATTATATTCCAGATGTTTGCGGATGAATTCCTTAATTACTTGCTCCATTATCTTCCCTGGTACAGAAGTTAAACTGACTGGTCTGTAGTTTCCTGGGTTGTTCTTATTTCCCTTTTTATAGATGGGGACTATATTATATGATGATGTACTTAAAACAAAGTTTGCTGCTACTTTGTGTCTTTTGCTATTTGCTTTTCCCATTCGGTTTTGGCCTGTCTAATTATACTGTTACACTTGATTGGCCAGAGTTTATCCTCCTTTCTATTTTCCTCATCAGGATTTGACTCCCAGTTTTTAAAAATGCCTTTTTTTTTCCTCTCTCTCATTACCTGTTTTACTCTGCTGTTTAGCCCTGCTGGCATTCTCTTACTGTGGAATATGTTTAACTTGAGCATCTGTAATGTTTTTTTAACTAGTCTTGTCGCAGTTTATGGGCACTTTACCCCTGTGACTGTGCTTTTAAATTTACATTTAACCAGGTGTTAAATTTCATTACATTATGATTGACATTCTCTCATAGTGATGTAAAAATGCAGTCAATGGAGTTACACCAGTGAGAGAAGACACACGCCATTATTCTCAGCAAGTTTAACAGCATCCATAAACTTTTCGAGCCAGCTGAATAACTCCATTAGTAAAATAGAACATTACCACCTATTTTAATAGAAATGCCTACCCTTTTCCATCTAGGAGTTTATATGAGGCTTACCACTGTAACATCTGAATGCCTATCTTAGTGAATCAAATCAGGCTGCACAATGAAAAGCTGGGGGAAGGATAAGGAAACGGGACTATAAAAAGTGAGATCAGATAGCGACATGAAGCAAGAACAATGGAAGTAACTACATCAAACTTAACAGAGAGATGAGGAAAGTGACAGGAAAAAAAAGCAAAGGAAGGGATAGCTAATTCCAAGTGAAAAAGCATACAATGCAAATTACATGTTCAACAGACATACAAAATTGGTTTAAACTCACATTTGTAAGCAACAGTAATATAAGCAAAGATCAAATCAATTTAATTTTATCCACTTTAATAGCATTTTACATCCTCTTGGCACATGTATAAATGTTATACAAGGAAGCAAAATCTTAGGAAAACAGGCCCTAAAGCCTTGTCTAGATTAGGATTTAAAGATATGAGCCAACACATGCCAACAGAAACGTCTTACTAGTCTAGTGTAGACAAGGCAATTTTAAAATGTCCTGTTTCACATGTGTTGGCCAACAATAAACATTTAAATCTTAGTCTAGACAACAGCTGAGCATTTACAGAATTGGGCCCTTAGTTTGTAAGAAAACCACCAAAATTTGGATTTTGACAGTATTAAGATGGCATAAAAATTCATTCTCTTCCCTCTCAGAATAAGGAAGGAACTGTATTTTACCAAACTAAAACTTTCTGATAGAAGAATTTAAACTGGCTCTAACCAAATTAAAATAATAGGTAGAAGAGAGAGTAATTCCATGATTTTTTTAAATATTTATCTCATATACTGATAAAGCATCCATTACCATAGTGCCTGAGCACTTCGTAATCGTTAATATATTTATCTTCTCAACAATATTGGGAATTAGGGAGCTGACATAAAAAGACTAAAATTTGCCCATGGTCACACAGAAAGTTGTAATGGAACAAAGGATTGAATCAGCATATCCCAAGTCCCAGACCACTCTAACCACTACATAATCCATCCTGTCTGCAGAACAGATCAGAATTACAAATATATATATATATATATGAGAGAGAGAGAGAATGCATCTATCTGTGTGTGTCTGTCTGCGAGTCTGTTTGTCCAAGAACTCCTCCTAAATGGTAAGCGCTATGGCCACCAAATTCAGTATGCAGCTTCCTCTTCTCGTAACTTAAAGCAAGGTCAGGTTTTGGTTGTGCCAGAACAATTGGAACTCTGGGAAAAGGAGAGTTTTCCATAACTTGCAAAGGAAGGAACTGCTTTTTAGAGGGATACAATATGAGAGTCTCAACTGAAGACAATGAGCCCGCAGGGGAGAACTATGCTGCAGAGTGCTCATTGAGGGCACTGCAAGGGAATGGCCAGTAGAGTTGGGGCTCCACCATCTTGTCTGCCAGCAGACTGAATAAGTAGCCCCCCTTCCTCCAAACTTTTCCCCTACTCCCAGCCCTTGGCTGCAGTGCCAGAGGGAGAGAGAGAAAAAAGGTCCCTGGGTAGCTGGGGGAACTAGGGGGAGAAAAAGGCCCATGCCAGATAGACCCCCAGCCTTGAGCCCCTCTTCACCTCCCAACTCTCACTCTCACACCCCTTTCACACCCAGCCTCCTGCACTCCCCTCCCCCCCACACACACATCCCCAAGGCCCTTCCCTGAGTCCTGTACCCCACCCCTTCCCACACACGCACACCACCAGCCTCGTACTCTGAAGAACCCAGGCAACACCAGGCAAGTCTGCTAGTATATGTATCAAGTCTTGGCTTACATCTGCAGAATTGAAGACATCAGGTAAAAGAAAGTTGAGTAATGCCCACAGTTCATGGAGGTTGTTTTGTAAAGGTGTTCCTGTCAATAGCAACCGATTTGTTGTCTTGAATTCACGAACAATCTCAGAAAGCTAGGAAAAATCATAAATAATATTTGTTACTTGTGGCTTAAACATATAAGGCCAAATTTTCAAAAATCCAGAGCATTCATCACTTTTGAGAGCACCATGTACTCAGTAGCTCTGAAATGCAAGTCCCAAAAAAATCAAGCTATTATTTTCAAAAGATGCATTTGAATGTGGCTCAAATATAATCTAATATTTAAAATTTGAAAAAAGTTTGCTACAAAATGCACAAGCAAAGGTTAGGAAAACACTGAAATAGACGTTTACCTTAGATTTTTCATTCTTTATTCTGTGGGCTTCATCTATCACCAAGTATCTCCAGTTAAACTTTTTGAAAACCGATTTCTCCTTAATTACCATTTCATATGAGGTAACACAAACATCCCACTCTCCAGGCATCATAACATCACGGATAAAAGCAGCCTAATGTAAAATAAATATCTATTAATTAAAAGATATTAAGTAACAACATGCATAACTTATTTGGAGCTCAATGACACTTATGTCTGCCAATATTGTTGAAACAAAGGCTACTAAGATTAAGCACATATGGAAAACAATACCTAGAGTTACACTAATTCAAAGTTTTTCAATCTTGTGTTTCAGAGCAAAAACTGATAAGCAGCTGGAATTAGGATGAAAGGGATAAATTGTCCCCATTCAACTCAGTGGGTGTTTACCAATTTTAATTGAGGATAGGTCCATTAATACTTATTAGTCAGGATAGGTAGGAATGGTGTCCCTAGCCTCTGTTTGTCAGAAGCTGGAAATGGGTAACGGGAGGGATTACTTCTTATGTTCTATTAAATAATATTTCCTGTTGAGTGATCAGTGAAATAGTTAAATGAGACACATCCAACTAATGAACTTATTCAATATGCTTTGAGGGAAAAACCTACTAGGCACAAGGGAATGCTCTCTACAATCCTGTATACTAAATGTCCAAATATTGTGTTAATATAGAGCTAATGGTTTCCAGTGATGCCTTGTACATTTCTAGCATGTGAAAGCTCAACTTAAATCCCTGAAAAATCAGGAAATATACAGAGCTAAGGCAACACAAATGTAAACCAGGACACAAAGTTACGCTACATGCCATTGCCACAATGTGACTAACTTTCTCTCCTGCTGCAATACACATACTTGGGAGCTGGCAAAGCCAGTGGACATAGTTTCAATGTGGTGGTGCAAAGATTAACACATTGCCAAGGGAAATGGTGATTCTCAGTCTCTTGTGGTCTTTGGATCAAGACTGAATGCCTTTATGGAAGATTTGCTTTAGTCAAACTAGTCATTAGACTCAGTACAGAAAGAACAGGATGAAATTCTCAGACTATGTTAACAAGATCAGAAAGATCTAATTGTCCCTTCTATCCTTAAACTGTGTAACACATAGACATGAGACTAGGCCAAAACATTCTGAAACTATGTTATATTCTAGAGATTTGAATTACATCATTGTCTCCTCGCACTTCACCTACATTCTGTTAGGCATAGCTGCATTTAGTGGTGGAGTGATTGGTAGCAGCTAGTATGCAAAGCAGTGACTGGTTTATGATAAGAGCATGTGTTTACCTTGAGACACCAAACATGCCTCATTGAATTTTGGAGGTTATATCTGCAGAGGTACACATGGCTTTCTTGTCATATGGTACCATAGAGCAGTCTGGTACCATAGAGTGGTCTCCAGGACTTAGCCTGAGTTAAGTGCAGGGAAAATGAAGACATTGTCACAAAAGCAATCTACAGGACAAAAGCAAAATGGTGGTAATTTTGTAGACACATCGGGTAATTTGTGTGGTGTAGGGTCAGTATTTGAATGTAGGCAGCTCCTTTCTAAGGTCAAACATAGCAAACTTTGTCCTGCAGTGCTCTTGTGCTCTGTTCCCTAGGTGCTCAATAACATTTGTAAAGATAGGAGTGCTAGCATGTGTGTTAGTGGCATGCTGGGGCACTGTACAAAGTGCTGAGAGAGGACATGATAGCAGCTTTCAAGAATCTAAAAGGGTGTTACAAGGAAGTGGGAGAAAAATTGTTGTCCTATCATCAGAAGTCAAGGAGAAGAAGAAATGGGCTTAAAATGCAGCAAGGGAAGTTTAGGTTGGACACTAGGAAAAACTTCTTGTCCAGGTGGCTAAAAACTGGAATAAATTGCCTAGAGAGGTTGTGGAATCTCCATCACTGGAGATATTTAAGAGCAGGTTAGATAGACATCTATCAGGTATGGTTTAGATGGTGCTTGGACCTGCTGTGAGGGCAGGGGTCTAGACTTGATGACCTCTCAAGGTCCCTTCCAGTTCTAGTATTCTATGATTCATTCACTGAAATGTTCCCAAATGTATAAAAACTTCCCACAGAAGTGAATACAAGTTGCAACAAATGGTGTTAGATGTATGAATTGCTCCAATTCATATAAATGACTATTCTCATCCCTTTGCCCCCAGTTTCATTGCTTGTGGGTCTGGGTCATGCACCGGTTCTACTCTCAGGTCCTGAGTCTTGACTGTTTTCAGAACCGCATGCTCTGTTTTCAAAACTGGAGCATGCCTGTTCTCAGCTTCCCATTGTAGTCTAAGCACTGAGAGTCACATTTTGAAGGGGGGATAGAAAGAGGTGGCATCAATGTGGGAAGGAAAAATGGTTACTTACCTGTAACTGTTGTTCTTCAAGATGTGTTGCTCATGTCCTTTCAAATTAGGTGTGCGCGCGCTGCATGCACAGATTCCAGAGCCTTTTTTCCCCAGCGGTATCCATTGGGCCAGCAGGAACCCAGCATACTGCTGGACCTCCCCTCCCTCAGTTCCTTTTTGCTGGAGAACTCTGACAAAGGGGAGGTGGTGGGGTGTTGAATAGACTTGAGCAACACATCTCGAAAAACAACAGTTACAGCTAAGTAACTGTTTTTTCTTCTTCAAGTGCTTGCCCATGTGCATCGAATTAGGTGACTCCCTAGCCAAGACTATTGGAGGCAGGATCGGAGATCAGTATAGGTTAAACCAAGACCAATTGTAACACTGCAGTGCAGATAGTCGCATTCTCCTTAGGGCTACGGCTACACTGTAGCCTTCTTCCAGAAAAGCTTATGCAAATGAAGCACGGTGTGGAATATCGCTGCACTTCATTTGCATAATTAATTAGCAGCCACTTTTGCACAAGAGGCTTTTGCGCAGAAAGGAGCTGTATAAACGGCTCCTTTTTTCGTAAGAGGGGGTTTTTGTACAAAAAGGAGCAAAAGCGGCTGCTAATTAATTATGCAAATGAAGTGCGGCGATATTCCACGCTGCACTTCATTTGCATAGGCTTTTTGAGAAGAAGGCTACAGTGCTAGCTTGCTGGCAATTGTATAAAGTGCTGTGAACATGTGCATTGATGACCATGTGGCTGCCCTACAAATATCCATAATGGGAACCTGAGCCAGGAAGGCTGCCGATGAAGTGTGTGCACGAGTGGAATGAGCTGTGATGTGTGGTGGCACCTTGCCCACCAGGTTATAACATTCTCTGATACATGAAGTAATCCAGGATAACAATGCTGGGTCGACACCTGCATGCCCTTCATCCTTTCTGCTATTGAAATAAAGAGCTGTGGTGATCTGCAAAACTCTCTTGTCCTGTTTATGTAAAACGCCAGAGCATGCTTTGCATCTAGCCAATGCAGGGCCCGCTCCCTGGGGGTCGCATGGGGCTTGAGGAAGAACACCAACAGGTAAATGTCCTGCGACATATGGAATGCAGAGACCACCTTAGGGAGGAAGGTCAGATCGGGACACAGACACATCCCGTCTGCTGAAAAGACCATATAGAGAGGGTCAACCGTCAGTGCTCTCAGCTCCGAAACCCTCCTAGCTAATGTGATCGCCACTCTAAAGGCCACCTTAAGGGAGCTTAAGGGAGCACGTGGTCAACAGCTCAAAGGGACGGCACATAAATCTGGTGATCACAAGATTGAGGTCCCATGGCTGCACAGACTGCCTGACATGAGGGAACAGCCTGTCCATCCCTTTGAGGAACCTCTTGACCAAGGGGTTTGCAAACACGGATCTACCCCTTTGCCCCAGGTGAAAGGCCACAGTAGGTAACAAGTGTACCCTAAGGGAGGATGTAGAAAGGCCCGTCTGTCATAAGTGCAGGAAGTAGTCTAGGTCGGATCAACGGGATGGGTGTCCATAAGGGATGCACTCTCTTCTGTAATACCCATTTGGAAAAATGTCTCCACTTGGCCAAATAAACTGACCTTGTGGAGGGCTTCCTACTTCCCAACAGGACTCTCCTAACTCCTTCTGAGCACACGCTTGCTCCACTTCCATCAGCCATGGATATACCATGCCGCCAAGTGGAGAGATGGCAGGTTCGGGTCGCATAGCCGTCCCACCCCCAGGTCCTGGATGATTAGATCTGGCACCATGGGTAGGGCTATGGGTCCCCCCAGTGTCATATTGAGGATAGGGAACCAATATTGCCTGGGCCACTCCGGCACTATCAGAATGACCAAGGCCTTGAGCCTCTTTATCCTGGTGAGGACCTTGTGTATCAGGGGAAATGGAGGGAATGCACAGAGAAGGACTGGGGGCCAATCGGTCACGAATGCAACCCCTCTGGATCCTGCCCCTGCCCCAGGTAAAAACAGTAGACCTAACACTTCCTGTTCCTGTGAGAGCCAACGAGATCCATCTGGGGACGAATCCACCTCTGGAAGATCTCCTATAGTACCTGGCCTTTGAGGGACCACTCGTGTGTTGTGAAAGTGCAGCTGACAGTGTCCGCTAAGACATTCCTGTTCCCTGGTAGATAAGCAGCCTCCAAATGAATGCCATGAGCTATATAGAACTCCCAAATGGGTAAGGCACAGGGGAGAGAAGCAAGTTCCACCCTATTTGTTGATATAAAACATTGCCGTCATGTTGTCCATCAGGTCCGAGACCACTTTGTGCCTCAGGTCAGACAAGAATACGCAGCAGGCCAGCCTGACCGCCTTGAGCTCCCTGATATTTATGTGGAGCTCCCGCTCCTTGGGGAGCACATACCTTGGGTCCAATGTTCACCCAGATGCGCTCCCCATCTTGTGTCCAACACGTCAGTGACAAGCCGCACCATCAGGCTCTGGCTCACAAAAGGCACTCCCGCACAAACGACATCCTGCTGCATCCACCATTCAAGGGGAATGAATGATCTCTTGGGGATCTGGGAGGAGCGAGTCCCATGTGCCCGTGCCTGACTGAATGCCCAGGCTAACCAAGTCTATAGAGGCCTGAGCCTCAACCTGGCATATCGGACCACATGGGTACAAGCCACTATGTGACTCAGCAGCTTCATGCAATTTCTTGCCGTCGTGATCGGGGAGGCTATGAGGCCCTGTATGATGAGGCCCATGGCTAGGAACCTGGCCTTGGGAAGCGAGGCCGTGGTTGTTTTAGAATCTAAGCGGGCTCCCACAAATTCTATGACTTGAGTGGGTACCAGGGTAGATTTCTCCTCATTTATTAGGAGACCCAGCCTGCAGAACAGACTTCTGATGAGGTATATGTGTTGCAACACCTGTTCCTTCAAAGCGACCCCTGATGAGCCAATCATCCAGATAGGGGAATACATGGGCTCTGCATCTCCTCAGGAAAGCAGCTATGGCAGCCATGCACTTTGTGAAAACCCTTAGGGGAGGATGGAGAACTGGAAGTGTTCCTGCCCTATAGTAAACCTGAGAAATCTCTTGTGGGCGGGCCTTATTGAAATATGAAAATACGCAACTTTCAAATCAAGGGCACCATACCAGTCCCCCATTTCCAGGGAGGGAATAATAGAGGCTAGAGTGACCATCCTGAATCTTGCCTTCATTATGAAGGCATTGATATCCCTTAAGTCCAAAATAGGTCTGAGGTCTTCCTTTGCTTTGGAGATGAGGAAATAACGGAAGTAGAACCCCCTTCCTTTGAAGTCTTGAGGAACCCTTTCTACTGCCCCTCACCAGAGGAGCGAAATCACCTCTTGATTCAAAAGATGCTCATGAGAGGGGTCCCTGAAGAGGGGCAGAGTTGGGGGATGGGAGGGTGGCAAAGAGTGGAAGCGAATAGAATACCCCACTGCCATCAGGCCGGGAACCCATCTGCCAGCTGTAATCTGGGCCCAGGCCTGGTAAAAATGGGAAAGTCTGTCACCAAAGGGCGGGGGGTCTAACACCAGAACTGGTACTCTGTCCTCGGGCGTACCTTCAAAACGAGGACTTGGGCTGCTGAGGAAGAGGCAGCCCTCCTCTCCTTTCCGAGTATGGGTGAGACCTGCATCTCCTGTTACACCCATTGGCATTATTGTTGCCAGTATTTTGAGGCCTGAGCCTTGCTTGGTTGAGCCTGTAGTCTTGGTAGGAAGGCCTCCCGTGAAGCCTAGAATTATAGGACTTCCTCTGCGGGGCTGGGATCCAAATCCCGAGACCTAAGCATGGCCCTAGAGTCCTTCAGACTAGGTAATCTGGCGTCTGTTTGGTGAGAGAATAGATCCTTCCTCTCAAACGGCAAGTCCTGCAGTGTATTCTGCACTTCAGAAGGTATGCCAGAGACCTGCAACTAGACCCCATGGAGTATCACAACACCCCCCATGGCCATCGTGTGTGCTGCCGAGTCTGTCGCATCCAGTGCGGCCTGCAATGCTGTGAGGAGATGACCCTACCCTCTTCTGTCAGCTCTGTGAACTTCTGGCAGGAGTCTTGTGGCAGGTGTTCTTTAAACTTGTCCACTGCCATCCAGGTATTATATGCATACCTGCTTAACATTGCCAGTTGGTTAGCAATGCACAGCTGAAGACCTTCCATGGCATATACCTTCTTGGCCAGAAGGTCCAATTTTTTCGACCTGCTTTTAGGGGTAGGTTCCAGTTGACTCTGCCTCTCCCTTCTGCCCTGCCACTGGACCACCAGAGAGCCCAGGGCCGGGTGAGAGTATAATTGCTCATGCCCGGACTGGGGGATAAAATAACGCCTCTCCATTCCTTTCTGAGTAGGCACGATTGATGCCAGCGTCTGCCACAAATTGGTGGTAATCTTAGACACTGTCTTATTAAGTGGCAACACCAGCCCCCGTGGTGCATCAGCAGACAAAATATCCACCATGGGATCTGAGTCCTCACTGACAACTTACACTTGAACTCCCAAATTGGCTGCCAATCTGCGTAGCTGTTCCTGGTGGGCCCTATCATCCATGGAGGGCATGAACGGAGCAGGGTCAGCCAGGGCCTCGTCAGGAGAGGACAATGAGGACTCCCTTATGGCAGGCTGGTCTTGAAGTGGCTCTGCCACCTGGGAGGTTGACAGGGACTGGGGCTGGTCTTGAGCTCCTTCACCCTCGGCCTGGGAACATGGCATGTCCCTCTATGGGCTGCCTCTATACTCTGAGGTGGGGGCCCTGGACTAAAGGGTCACTGACAGTGTAATCCTGGAATGTGACAATCCAGAGCCCTGGGTGGGTGGCATCAGGCGCTACATTTAGTGATAGGCCCGGGGGTCCAAAAGGGCCATTGTGGTTGCATCGGAGGCAGCCACACCTGATGGGGCTAGTACCCCGATGCTGGAAACAGTGCTGCAGGGAGGATCTGCATGAAGACGCACCAGACCACACCAATTCCACACTGAACTCCGATGAACAGTTCGATGCCACCCACAGCAACGCTGTCAAAGGTGCCTAAGAGAGGTACCAGGGCCGGTGCTGTGCCATCGACTCAGGTTTGTTTCAATGAACCGGAGCAGGAGGTGTCATCAGCATCGGTGGCAAAGTGGCCGGTGCACTCTGATACGGTGCCATCAGCATTGGCCAGATCCTCCTGTCTCCCAGTACCAACCGTCCCGGTGCTGAAGAGGTCGATCCCTCCGGCAGCGACACTGATGCCAACAAGGCCACCAGTGCCATAGAGTTTCATGGTACCGGCAAGGTGTGGAAGAGGTTCCCGGTGCCAACAAGGACCCTGGTGCCAGAGAGGTTCCCTGTGCCACCGAGGCCACTGGTGCCGAGGCTGGATGACTCATCTGCAATGAGTGTCTTGCCTGACGCGGCGCCGAATCCAGTGCTGGGAGGAGACTAGCAAGGCGGGTGAGCTCCATAAGCTCCCTCGTGGCATAGAAGGTCTCAGGGATTGATGACCTAACTACTTGGAGGGTCCTCTCTTGAACCGGACTCCTTGGCAGTGCCTGGAGGGACCAGGAGTATCCAGATGCCGAGACCTCCGCCAAGGTATGGTCTTGATGTCGTGCCCCGTGCCCTGCTTCCCCGGGGATCTTCTCCTGTGCTGCCTCTTCTTCTTCGGTACTGGGGATTGAGAGCAGTGCCTTGGAGCCATGGTCTTCTGTGGTGCCGAGGTAAGTACTGGTGCTGTGGAGGATTTGCACATTGACGCCAGTGCGCTCCTTACCGCTGGTGCCCCTTCCAACACTGGCAGTAGCACGGACTCCATGAGGAGCAGCTTTAGATGGGAATCACTTGCCTTCTTCGTGCGGGGCTCCCCCAGACACTTTAGACAGGAGTCATGGGGTTCCCGCAGGGCATATGTTTAGCACAAGTCACGCAAGGCTTGAAACCCTGTGGACTTGACATACCCCTTCCCTGGAGGGAAGAGATAATTATAAGGACAACACTAACTAACTGCTAACTTTACACTTCAAATAACGAACTACAAAGACAACTATGTACATGCTGGATGCAAAGTCAGAATGACAAAGATCCTCCAGCTACCATCATGGACGGTAAGAAGGAACTGAGGGAGTGGAGGGCCAGCAGGGGTTCTTATTCACCATTATGCTAGCGCCACTCTAGGGGGCTCCCTGCTGGCCCAACAGATACTGCTGGGGAAAAAAGGCTGCGGAATCCGTGCACCCAGCACGCACACCTAATAGAAATGCACATGAGCAAGCACTCGAAGAAGAACTGGGAGATATAGCTGAAGGCCTCCCTCCCCCCATTCCCACCTCTAAATCCCCACTTTTCTGCCCAGCTCTGGCTTCTCCTTTCCCCAGAGCCAACAGCACTGGGGCAAGGGTGAGCCTGATACCCTTCCCCACTGCTGAACACAGCATAGAGAAGATGATGGCAGGTGTGAGAGGCATGCACGGAAGGCAAGGTCTTTCCCCTCACTCCCTGATAGTCCGTGGAATGGGATGAAAAGCAAGCCACACCCAGGAGCGCATGGCAGCAGCCTCTTCTACCCTTCCAAAACTCCACCCTCGTGTGGGGTCCCCTCTCCCCAGGCCTAGGAAAGAGGAAGAAACCTAAGAGAAACAGAGGTAAGACTGGGAGGGCTGAACTATGACCCAGTGAGGAGAGAGGAATTGAAGGGGAGCAGGATTAATTGCTGGGCAAAAGACTGGCAGATTTGGGGGTGAGAGCTCCTGCAGCTGGGAAGCAAAATCCCCTTAATCCAGAACCGGTGATAGTTGGTGTTGCCCTCTTGCAAGAACACAATCTGGGAATGGGTAGAGGGAATTCAAAAAATAAAAAGTGACTAAAAAAAATAGAATTTTTTAAAATATAATGTCATGATATTGGGGGGGGTCTGATTCATTATGATTGATCTCTTAAAGTTGGCGATATTGTGCATGTTACCAGGAAGTAGCTCACTTTGCAAAAAGCTTGATTGGTTTGCTATTAAAAACCCAGGTGGCTCTTTGCTAGTGTGCTCACAGATCAGAGCTCAAAAGAGAATGGGCGGACCTGAGCTGCTGAGATTTGTAAAGGGCAGGGACAAGAAAGACAACCATTTTCAACAGAACGAACTGCAGATTGTTGGGAGAGAGAGGACTAAGGAAGTTGTCCCATAAAATTGCAGGATACTTCTGGCTGACTCTCAGGACCTGAGCCAAGCCTATATGCAAATCAACAGGGCTCAGACCCTTCGCTTGAGCTCAGACCTCTCTCCCTTCGGATTCCTGGGATCCTGGCTTAGTGGAATTGCAGTGTGTGTAGACACAATGGGTGGGTTAGGTTTGAGCCCAGGTTGAAGCAAAGACTTACACTTCAGTGCAGTTCACACCTGTAGTCACTGAAGTTACAGAGTGTCTGAAAACTCTTGGTCAGCAAGACAATGGCTCTGTTAACACCCATGAGCATTTCATTCTCTTTGGTTTAAGCTATTAACATGCTGATCTGTAGTTTTAAACTTATTTTGAATAATTTCTTCATCATAATCATCCCCATTACTCAAAGGCAGAGTGGAGTGGCTGAGGGCCATAAGGAGAATACAAGATGATAGTTTGAGCCCCAGATGTCTACCTGTGCACATATTACAAGGACCAGACAATTTTATAAAATGTCAGTTTGTAGAACTCAAACATCCCCAACTCTGAAGTATGAACTAAGCCTCACTCCATGAAATAGTGAATTTCAATTTAAGTCAGCATATGGGTTTTAGAGCATTTAATTGTCTCTTAAACAGTAAGCAAGCTCTCAACCTGAACTATAGCAGAGCTACTGCTGCTATGATTCACCAAGTTTACTCTGTTCAGTATAATTTTAAATTATACAAATAATAAATCTTCCACCAGTTCCCTTCAGAGATTCTACAATCTAAGTATTTTTATTGTGTCCATCAACGTGTGTTGGGCACCAGTCAAACAGATATTAAGACATCTTTCCATCTTTACTAAAGTTTTCCTCATAACATCATCCCATTACAATTAGGATCAAGGAATAATGGCAGCCCAGAAAAGGTGAAGAGAGCAACCACTAGAGAAAGAAGGCAAAGGGGAGGTAGCAACAAGGCTGAAAAGTAAAGAAAATAATCAGAAGGGACAAAGGAAATACAAAAGTGCAGTAATCAACAGAGAAAAGTGAAACCAACAGGGGAAGGAGTTTGGCAAGTGGGTTATAATGTTCATACATTTGTTTACAGTTAAATCCCTGTCTGTTATTCTGCGTTAGCACTTCCTATGACATCTCCCCCATGATAAGATTGTTAAATGCTATTTTTTCTGCAGCCAAAAAACTACTTCAAATAATTGTATTTCCTGGAACACCCGTTTTTGACATGCATAGAAAAATAGCTTTCAGCTGTTCACTTACTCTGGCATCCTTGTCTCCAATAAGACAAACCGCACGTAAAGATGGAACCCAGCGTTTAAATTCATTCATCCAATTGTGTAAAGTTGATTTTGGAACCAGGACCATATGTGGCCCGGGAATGTTTCGGTAATGCTTCAGGTAGCCTAACAATGCTATTGTTTGCAATGTTTTACCAAGACCCTATATTAGCAAAGAAAAAAAATGAAATGAAGTTTCATCACATTAAGGACATCAAAACTATTTTCCAATTATTTAATGCTGCTGCTGAAACTGTTTATTATGGAATGCATACAGTGCAAGTCTGCAACAGAAATAAATTAAAAATTCATGTTGCTTCAATGTATTATCTCTCTCTCTCTATATATAAAAAATTTTTTCCCAGATGTTCCTGCCAGGTGACAGAATGATGTCATCAAGTCATCAGCAACAACAGGCTCTCTCAGTGAAGTGAAAGCTGCCAGAGAAAAGGGGGCAGGGGAGCATAGCGAGCAGACGACGCAGTCCCCATTAGTAATATCCAAATTACAAACCTGAACCCAGTCGTTTTGTGAAAAAAAAAGTTTTATAAGAGAGGTCCATTGTATATAAATATATTCTAGGGACTCCCAATGTTAAGTCACAGGATGGCTCAGAACAAAGTTCAATACAAAAATTAAAATCCCTTTAATATTTTGCATGTCTTGTTTGAATTATACAAAAACTTATTTTGCTGTTAATTAAATTGCATCTATTATGAAGATCTTTTCACTTATACAGAAAAGGTGCATTAATCAAGTAAGAAGTGGAAAGAATAAAAAGTGACCTCATTTGCTGAAGCTAAGATAGAACAAAATATATTCTCTCCTAGGGCCCAATCCAATTGCCATTGAAGTCAATGGAAAGGCTCATTGACTTTAATGGGAGTTGAATGAGCACCAGAAAAATCTAGTCTTTCTTCTATACGCAAATGTAATACCAATTTTAGTAACTTATGCAGACGTTAATGGGAAAGCAGACCAGTGGGACAGATGGTAAACTCCAAGGTGACCTATCCAGACAAAAATTTTGCCTATGTAGTAGATACCCAAGAATGAAACAAAAAACCAAAATAGGAATATTATAGCAAGATCCCAATTAACCTAATCACAGAAAACACTCTGCTAATAGGGACTTACATTTGATTCAAGTGAGCTATATGTTATACATACACTTCTGCAATATTAAATTGTTTAATGGAAGTTAACAACTTCAATGGAGGAATTATTTTTTTAAAGATCTAGTAGAAAAAATTCACTCAGTTCCACAAAATAGAATATATTGAGCATAACAATTTTTCAATGACTAATACAAAGACTTTTTTTTTTGTTCAGCAACAGTTGCATCCTAAGTTAGTTAACAAATCCAGTATGACATATTCCTTCTGGACAGCATCATGAGAGAATAATTTCCATCTTTGTTTAATTTTTTTAGACATATCTATATTAGGGATGTAATCAAGTAGTCGAGTAGTGAATCGACTACCCAATAAGCCTAAGCAGCAAAGGGATGGGGGGAGCAAGAGCCAGTGCTGGGGGGAGCCGGCTTAAAAGTGTGCAGGGGAGGGGGAGACAGGGGAGGCATAGCTACAACAGTCCCAGAGCCGGTGCTAGCCGAGACTTGCACCAGCTCAGTGAGCCACCTGCACTGCATTTCAATGCAGTAAGAGCACAGAGGCCACCTGCGCTGTGGCTCTGCATTTTAAATGTGTAGTAACAGCCTCCAGGTTCTTATTATATTTAAAATGCAGAGCCGCAGCCGTCTCGGAGTTGGCAGGAGCCTGGACTGCTCAGTCCCAGCTCACGCTGGCTCCAAGAGCCACCCGCACTGCAGCTCTGCAGAGCATCTCCCCTTATCGACTAATCGTGTAATTGATACAAATTCTTTATATGGATTAAGAACATTAAGGAGCGGGTATTTAGCTAATTGTCAAATACCTGCTCCTTGACATTCTTAAATCTCTAAAAAGAATAAAAACCAGTGTCAACTATGCATATGTTATGCTCAAAAATAAACATCAGCTTATAACTACATATACAGTAACTAGTCTAAAGGGTAAAAAGCAATAGCCTACTTGAGAAAGTTTATCACTTCACGTATTTCTTCCTGTTTGAGTAAAATAGTGCACAAAGCATGCAATGTAAATCCAAGCAGAAAGAGCTTGGACTAATAAGGATCACATACGTACACAAAAAGAGATCAAAATAGAATAATTACTCAGTGTAAATTCCAAAAGCTTGTTGCTTACCATTTCATCTGCCAGAATTCCATTAACACCATTCTCATACAAGGAGATCATCCAATTCAGCCCTCTAACCTGGTAATCTCTTAGGGTTCCTCCTTTCACATCTGCAAATGTAAGATTCCTCTAACTAGAAAAATTTAATTTTACTGTGATCTGTTTTTATGAGATCTTACTTAAATCAATCAAAACAAACAGAAACGTATCCAACATGGATACTCACATGAAGGAGACTCCTCAAATCGAACGCACACATTAGATGTTTTTCGACTCTCAGACAGTAGCTCTTCATCTTCTTCTTGCTCAGTGCGTCTGTGACGATAACTGAAGAAAGCAGAAAGTTTGCACAAATTTGGATTTTAAATCTTTTCATCAACAGAGCTGTTGGAATATAACCTGACTACATTTTTTCAGAAAACAGTACATTAGGATAGAAATCACTGTCGATAGTAAGTCCATATTATGTCACCTGCTCTTTTATAGAACCAGTTTATCATTAAGCAATTATTCCCAGATATTCATTTCACCTCTGAATTATTTAGGCTGAAAGCCAGCTCTTTCCTTCACAGCAATGGTTGTACTGTGCAAGGAGGAAGCAAAAATTCTCCAGGTGGACAGAGGGGCAGACCATACACATGGACTACGGCCACACAATTTGCCACTTGATCAGTACATGCAGCAGGATAAGGAAACATTTCTTTTAAAAGCTGAATTTCAAAAATAAATGCTTGGATGATTACTAAAAATGATTCGATTTTTTTAAAAAACTGGCCAAAATAGCATATGAGTGCCTCATATAAAAAAAACCAAAAATGAGGGAGAAAAGTCTCCCCCAACTCACACATTTTCTCTTATTAAGCTACATATTAGAACTCTTTGAAAAAACTATTGTAACATACTTAAGCCACAATTTTTCAACTGCAATTTAAAAGTCAGATAATAAAAATACATAATTTGTTTCAAAAATAAAAGCATCTGAACTTTGACATTGAGAGAGATGAAAACATACTCCCCAGCTGAAAGTAAACTCTGCTTTTCATCTTTCTTTATCCGTGGTCGTCCCAATTTGACTTTCAGTGGCGAAGTTGGAGATTTCTGTGCTGCAGGCTGAATAAAATGTGCAAAAAGTTCCGTCTGCTTCAAGAGAAATTCAAATCTTTTTGCCCGATCTGTTTTCTAAGTCACAAAACAAAAAGAAGAAAAAGTGTGCATATTTTCCTCACCAACAATTTTATGTGAGAACAAGCAACTTACAAACTACAGTAATCGTCCTGTCAAGCCAGCTCAGCAGGCGAACTTTGCAGGAGAACACCCAACAAATGATACACACGTGACATGGACCAAAAAAATGTTTTTTTATTTACTGTGAGGGATGAAATCCTGGTCCCACGAATGTCAACAGAAAAACTACCCATTTAAGTTATTGTGGCCAAGATTCCACTTGAGAAATGTTTACAGAGACTAAGTAATATGTTACTATTCCAAAAACTAAATCAACCAATGTACAATTCTGCTTCTATTAAGTGAATTAATTTTGCTGTTGGACTTCAGCTGGAGCATGTTCAGCCTCTAAACATTTCTAAGTCCATGAGTCATAGCTGTTACACTGTATTTAACAGACTATAAATAACAGTTGTATAACAGTTTTTAAAGACAGCAACACCATATAATTTTCCTGTCAGTTTTTAAACGGTGTTTTTATAAAATTACGTAACTTAAAACAGTTTTTGTGAAATCCTCTAACCTCTCAATACGTGTTTGTTTCAAATACTAAAGTAAAAACATAAATTAGTAATAACAACTTTCTTAATCAATACGTAAACTACTGAAGTTCCTCTAAAGAAGAGTTGGGTAGCTGTTAGGTATGAACAATAGCAGGTTATCGGTGGTATTAATAGAGCACGATTAAAAAAATAAACCTTAAAAGATGCTGATACATCCTTTTTGCCACATGAGGGCAATATACTTTTCACATAGAAACAGTTCCAATCATGATGGCAAGCAATTTAACAATCACATAAGAACAAGTCTTTCTAAAAAAACTCAGTACTGATACCATTATAAATCAGTTTTTATTCCCCCTTGAATTTATAACTATTGATTTATTTTTGTATACGGATCTTTATTATAGGTGGCGTGAGCAATTTTAATAGTTTCATGTACATATGCTTTACTCTTTTAAAAAATAATATATATATAAAAATACAATGTTCATACAATGCAGAATAATAATGTGCAAACAGCAATAATGCCATTTTATAACTACCCACAAGTATTCACTTCCAACAAATAAAAAAATCAAATCAGATTTGTAAATATTTGCTCCCACAGTTTTACTTTCTGATTTCTTTCTAAAGAAATAAATTCCATAAACAGTGCATATGACCACACAAAAGGAATATAAATGTACTGGCACACCCCACACTTATGCTTCCATTCTCCTCTCCTCACTTCAATGACATGTCACATCAGTGATCAGCTCGAACAACTCAGAGGGGATGGGAAATGGGATACAGAGTATCTCCTGGCTCAAATCCAGCCCAGATTAGCAGTGACACTAGTATGGACATTTGGGGGATGCCTACACAGCCTGGATCAATAGACTTGGGTTTCCGGGGCTCACAAGAGCACCCTAAAAGTACCTGGACAGTTAGTACTTTGAAATCATGGCTTGGGCTGGTGCTCAGGCTTCAAGACCAAAAACCTGTGTAGGCTTCAGGGCCCAAGCCACAACGTCAAAGTGCCATCACAGGTGTCACCATCATCTCAGCTGTTTTTAAACCAACTGCAGTGGACATATGAAGATTGCTACTGTGGGCTGTGGAGATTGTACCCTTGGTGGCTTTGGGAAAATGAGCTGGTCACAGAAGGGATCAGCTGCCCTTTATAAGCAAAACTGTAATAAATCTCGGCCTCCTTATTGACAGTCTCAGAACAAGGCACCACAAGAACTGCAGAGCAGATGACGGCACAGCAAGGCAGCAAGGGTGAGGGACTATGGGGCAACAGCAGCAACATCTTCCATCTTCCAATGATTGCAACTATCAGTTACGAACAGCTCAACTGGACTGGAGAACTGCATATTCTAGAAGTGATCTACAAGGTTGGGATTTCTATGGGGATTTACTGATGCTTATGCCTGTCCTGTGAGGAAATAGAGGTATACACTTCTAATATACCTGAAAACATTACCTAATTAGAGACGACAAAATATATTACTGAAAGCTAGATTCTGCCTGGCCCCTATACAAGGGAGGACAAACAAGAATACTTTTCACCAGCTCATGCAGCAAAGACAACCAGAATGTCCACACGGGTTCAGTGATCAGAGACTGATTCCTCCCTTAAGTCTTGCAGGGGTAGCTATATTAACATGAGGCCCCAAGAAAAGAGACAGGGCTAAGGCTACGCACATTCATCCTAATGCTAATCAGAAGAGTCGGTAAGACATGCAGGGAAGTAAGCTGTGCTGCACTATACTTCCACCTCCAGTGGAGTATCCTTTCCTGTGAGGCCAACTGACTCTCCAGTTATTACAGGTAACACCTCTGAAGAGGTCAGAGAAATAAAGTAGTCCAGGGTCAGGGTGTCTAAATCAAACTCACAGATCTAAACCAAACTCAAAGCCTGCTACACTTTGTGGTCTTATCTTCGGAGAAGCTGATCTATAGCAAACAATTTTGAAGATTAGAGGATATTTTCCAGGATGCACTCCCTTAATAACAGCACAGCTCTATTGCTTAATTTCCTGACTACTGAAAATACAAGCTATTTGCATATTCCTCTCAACTTCTGAGCCCCAGAAGGGTACTATTTAGAGGAGACTGAATCCAGACCTCATACTGTTGCAAAACAGAGGTGTTACTTTTGGGGGACTGATTTTCTTTCTAACCCTGACTTGTGCTTAGCACTTAAAATGAAGTATTCGCTCAGCCAAACAATTATTTTCCTACGCCTCTCTGTCAGGGGATCTCTGTCAGTGTTCCTGTCTCATCTGGCATTTCCATCAGATTTCCCAAGAACTTTAATGAAAATGCAGCAGACCATTGGTTGCTGGCATCCACCAAAATCTGATCCTGTGACATTCAGAAGCGGGTCTTTTGTGTTCTGCTATGGATTTCTCCCTTAATGTCCATATTTCTATTTTCCTGTCCAGCATTCTTTGTTCCTTTAACTTGACAGTATGGATCACAGTTTGCAGTTTTATGTTGGGGAGTATGCCCTGATTTAGGATTCTGTAGAGTTTTCAGAGATATAGTGCGCAAACACCAGCTTCCTGTTTTTTACTTCTTAAATAGGAGAAAACTCTTGATTTGTGTATAAAAAAATGCAGAGCTATGAAGTTATTTCCTTTGCATTCTGAAAACTGCACAAAATGTTTGCATGGACTCAGGCCACACAAAACACATGCTGCTAATATCTTCTTTCCCCTTGCCCCCCCAACTTCACTCCCCTTTGTCATGTGCATTTTAGAATTTGGCCTAGTTTAAAAGTGTGCCAAGTATTTTCTTTGTCTTGTTCATCTTCCATGTGACTTTGTTAAGTTCTTCGTGTTTGTATCAGGTTAAACAGCACCCAAATAGGCTTTCAAAGGGCATACCTCAATCCTAAGCTAACAAATCAGTTTCATGATTAACCATCTCCCAGCTTTGAAAACTCATCTGTATACAGAGATGTACTTTAATCGCAAGAATTGTATTTAATTAATATTGTTATCCTGATTCCATTTTCCTTCCCTCCCATTGACATCCTGTCTACAATTTCTTGTTTCCTCCTATTGTCTCTGCTTAGCTCATTCAAACAAAAAGTTAGACATCTGTTATGCTATGAAATCACACTTACCATCTTCTCTTCATATTCTGGATCAATTTCTTTTTCTGGTTTAGAAGCCTTAGGAGGCAGTTTCAGTTGAAATGGAGGATCATTTTTCTGAAATTCAAATTTTAAACATTAATATCAATACAGTGAACTACTAAAGCGACAGAGTTGCCAAATTAAAAATGTGCAGACTTCAAAAATTCTATCAGAATCCTCAATTTTAAAATAATACCTAAATATCAAACAAAGAAAATAAGCACTAAACAAAAATGCATCATCCGTTCTAATCAGAGCCTGAAATCCATGAAACAGCCAATAAAAGGCAGAAAATATCATACAAAAATTAAGAATTAGCTGTATAATTTCCTATGTATTGCCTCACTAATAATCCCTCAGTTCATGCCAGAGGTGGTGAGTGCAAGGTTTGTTTACCCATAGAAAAGGCCAAAAATGTCAGGCTGATTCCTATTATAAAATTCCTATTTACATTTTTGGCAGCTGAACCTGATCCGTACCCTTGCCCCTTCCCTCCACTAAGTGACTAGTGAAAGGTCTGAGATAAAGATTTGACTTCTCTCCACCATATACACCGAGAAACACAAATTAAATTTGGTAAGACTTCCCTCTGTGGAACAGAGACATATAGGCTGCGTCTAGACTGGCCAGTTTTTGCGGAAAATCATCTGCTTT
>JANRFK010001158.1:18042593-18055551 GCA_030068395.1 Apalone spinifera
ACCGCTCAGTAGGAGGGAAGAGCAGAAGACTCCTGACCTCCAGAGGGGCCGACACAATTTTTACAAGCGGAACGCTCAGGGCCATTGAACTAAACTGCAAACCCTGGTGGAACCCAACCACTCCCAGCCAGCAGCCCCCTCGGAGCCAGGTCCTAGGCTGAAGCCCGCTAGCTCCCTGCCCAGGCCAGTCAATTGGCGAGCACAGGCGGGGTGCTGCCAGAGCCCTTGCTTCCGGTCAAATGCGACAGCTCCCCGGCGCGGGGCGGCGGTCCGTGCCCAGCGTTGCTGGCAGCCCCGCGGCAAGGCAGGTGGCTCGGAGCGGCCGGGGCCGGAGGGGAGGGCTCTTGCTGTGGGGGCTCGCCCCCCTGCTCCGCGTGCGGCTCCAGGCAGAGAAATCGCCTCGCTGGGAGCCGCCCCCCGGCCAGAGCCCTGACCCGCCCGGATCCGCCACGGCAGGTTCCTTCTCCGAGCGCGCTGCGGGCGGCGCGCCCTGAACCCTGCACCGGCTCCCCGCCTCGCTGCGCGTCCGTCCGCGCCCTGCCTCGCCCGGTCCGGGGGGAGACACACGGGGGCCACTAGTGCTCCCAGGGGTGGGGCGTGGGAGAGCTCGCTCTGCCCGCCCGAGGTGCTCACCGAGCCGGCGGCGTGTCAGCTTCAGGGCGGGTGTGGGACATTGGCACACGCTTGTTTTTGTTTATCCCTGGCCTCTCGGCCCGTCACGTGCTCGGTGTGTTGCATTGTGTTTTCAGTGGGAGGGGGGAGCTGCCTGGGGCCGCGATCAATGTTGTGACTTCCTCCTTGCGCGGTAGCAGCGCTGGAACCCAGCTGAAGGAAGCCGATTGCTGCTAGTTTCAAATTGGCTGGGAAGGAACAATACACACACACACACCCTGGGTGCCGTGTCCCTTCTCTTTGAGAGGGGGGGAAGATGAGCTCGGGGGACGTTGTGTGCACTGGATGGCTCATTAAATCGCCCCCCGAAAAGAAACTGAAGCGATATGTAAGTAAAGCGGCTCTCCTGATATTGTTCCTTCCATTCAAGAGCTTTTTTTTTTTTAAAATGCATCTGCTCTGTGTCTAACTCTTGCTTTGAAATGTGTCGTTGATAGAAGTGTTTGTCAGGACCAAAACAATAAGGGAAAAGTCTAGGCGTGTATTAAGCAGTTTAATTTTCAGTAACATTTTTGTCACTTTTAAAAAGGAACCTTTTGCGGCTGGCTAGATCAGAATACTTAAATTGTATGTTATGCAACAGAGCTTAGGTTTAAACCACATTTCAGTTTCAGTTAATGTTGCCATAACTATAACAGTTTTGTAACAGTCACTCAGAGGTATCTTGTTCAGAAGCTGAGAAGAACCTACTGTCCTTATGTTTTTAACTCCTTGTTTGAAGTAGGATGACATGTTTTGCTAAGAGGCTATGTGCTGGTAATGACACTTGACAATGTGAATGCCTGTTAACATTTTTTGTTTACTAAATTGCCATTTCAGTTACATTGACACAGCTACTCTTTTGCCTGTCATAAAGACGTGCTACGAGATGTCTTGCTATAAAGTTGCAAATGGTCCTTAGGTAAAATGGACTGAGCAAAACAAAACCAGGATTTCCAAGCCTGGATAGCAGCAATGGGGACCTCTTGTTTCATTTTCTATCTGCCTGTTTTTCTGAAGGGGGAAAAAGGGTGTGTGTTACAAACATAGGAAACTGTATCACTCCAGGGCTACAGGGAAGGCATTCCAGGCAGAAATAAATGACCTTTTTTTTCCTTTTTAAATTTGCTTGGAACAGCATTAAACTTAAACCCATCTTGGGCCGTTTTGTTTGCACATTTATGAAAATCCTTATTCAGGCATGTTATTATTCAGTCTTGGAACTGTGTGATGTTCACTTAAGTAATGCACTTTCCATCTCTCTTGCCCTAGCGCACTTCCCTAGACTAGAAGGATGCCACCATATGTTTCTGTCATAATTCTGTAGCCATTTACATGGCTTACATCATTTGTCATATTTGCGTGGGTTTATTAGCATTTTTTTCTGGATCGCTGATGCTAGCTTTTTTCTAGTAATATGGGGAACTGCTCTGTCTCGGGAAAAATAAAATCACAGCTCTTTTGCAATGGGACTTCTAAAAACAAAGTAATTTACTGATGATAAAATTGACATCCAACTTATTCTTAACATCAGTTTGTCTTTGAAGTCTGTCTTGAGAGAGCAGCATTTAAATAGGGAAATCTAGTTTTTGTAGTATTTTCTTTAATAAATAGCATACTAAGACTGATTTACAGCAGGCACCACTAGACAGTGCATAAGCCACTGATTCATCCAGCTGGTAGCATTAGAAACTGGTATTAGTGAAACTATTTTTGATGACTCAATATTCATAAAAAGGCAAGGAAGAAAAAACAGAATGTGACAACGCTGTGAGTTGAAAGCCCCCTTTATACAGTCAAGATAATGGTCACAGCAAGGGCAGTGATCAGCTCACAAAACTAGCTGCAATCTGCAAAAGCTGTCCTAGACTTTTGCACTACAAACCTCAGTGGAATTGAGTCTACTCTATTCCTCAAACCTGAGCCATTAGATTAGCTAGATCTTTCCTGATTAATGTTTGTTTGCTCGTGAATGGGATAAACTGCTGCCTTGTTCACAGTAAAGCAGAGGCAAATCTGCCCTCAGTACAGAGATTAACACCCTTTCTTTTATCCCTGTGTGGATGGTGAATAATTTTTGGTAATAAATTAACACCTGAACCTCCTTAATCCAAGTGTCTGTGATCTGGGAACACCATGATTCGGACCCCTGCATGGCCCTCCAAGACCCCACACCCAATTGCAGTTTAAATACGGTGCATTAAGGTTTTATCTTATGACATGTTATACATGTGCATTGCTCTATAATGATTTGTACATGCAAAAGCTTTAGTGACACAATTTATTTACCCTTCATTATGGCGAACACCCATGATCCAGAAAATTTCATAATCTGGGACAGCCTATTTCCCCAGGTTGCTGGATTAAAGACATACAAGTGTAATATCTAATTCTTATACAGCATTTTTCATCCATAGCTCTCAAAGCACATTAGAAGATTTTTTTTTATATATTATGGTTTCATCACCAATATTTTCTGGTATAAAGACCCCCCAGAATGCTAAAAGAATGACTAATTGAATTGACTTTGCTAGGTATAATAACAAACTGCTTACTGCAAAGTGTTGTAGACTCTGATTGTAGACAGAAACCATATACTAATCCGAAAGATTTGCACCACTCTTTGTGTCTGGTTGTCAGAATGTATACTCTACATGGAAGTTTAGTGTTGCCTCCCAGGTTA
This sequence comes from Apalone spinifera, assembly GCA_030068395.1. NCBI lineage: Eukaryota > Metazoa > Chordata > Testudines > Trionychidae > Apalone > Apalone spinifera. The sequence continues at coordinate 18,045,928 of JANRFK010001158.1, forward strand.
CACTGATTTGAGTATAGTATGAGGGCCATATAGGGTCAGGTACTCTCCCTATTATACACACAAGTGGTTCCTAATCCTGTATCTGTTCCAACCATTGGGAAATTCTCAGTGACTTCAATGGAATAAGGAGCAAAGGTATATTGAGAAGGGAATAGACCTCACCCCAAATTCAAATTTGTGCATTAATAGTACTCATTGTGAGTATGCTACTGGGATTACTTGCAGAGTGTAAAATAAGGATATGTGTACATCTTTGCAGGATAGGGACCAAACAGTCTGTACTTAAAAGTTAGGTTAACGCATCTACTGTGCTCAAAGATATGAATCTTGTATTGCTGGGTCCTGTAACTATGCCAACCTAACCCAGTGTAGATACAGCTAGGTCAGCAGAAGAATGCTTGCCTTGAACTAGCTACCATCATTACCATCATTCAGGGAGTTGAAGTTCCTACAATGACAGAAAATCCCTTTCAGTTGCTTTAGGAAGTGTTTACAATATGGGAATTACAGCAACATAGTAGCAGTGTAATTGTGTCTCTGTAGCACCCGTAGTGCAGACGTGGCCTTACGCTTGTACCCAATGAACTTAATTAGGTTTTGTGAGCATGAACAAAGTCAGTATTTGGCAGTAAATAAGGATAAAATTATTTTGTAGCCTGGTAAAACTGAAAAAACAGGTGTTGGAGTCTGTATTTTTCCTGTAATGTCTCTCAAAGCTAACACTCTTAGTATTACTATTCTTAGAAGTGTCTTATCATTCCCTAACAAAGGGTGCTGTCTTACATGTGCAGGAAATGAACATGAGATTAATTACCAACATGTAACTTTCTGTAAAAACAGAGCCTAATGCTAAATGCAGAGAACTCATTAGAAAGCACAGGACACTTGATTTTTATAAGGAAATACTTTAACAGTATTTTAATATCCTATACAATCTTGTACTGCCGTCTTCAAACATTAATCTTTCATCAGCCTATCTAAAGGCTCAACTGTGCAAGGAATCTCCCTGGAGACTGTTGGTGTTTGCTGTAGCTCTTTGTCCCATAAATATGACCTGCAAACTGCAGAGCTCTCGTTTCCCCACTTTGTTCCATTGTGGGGTTTCCTCCTCGATTTAATCTGTGTAGGTTCTGGAAGGTGCTGGTGCAGGGTTTGATGAGGGTGGGAAAATGCTGGGGTGTAACTGTGAAAGCAGTGGTTACAGTGTCAATGGTGACCATAATTTCCTAGAATCAGCACTCTAACTACTAGGCTCAGTGCACTTGGAATTTTGACATTTCAATACTTTCGGTGAAATCCTAGCCCCATGGAAGTCAATGGTTTTTTTGTCGTCAACATTGATGGGCCCAGGATTCCATACTGGATGAAACAGAATTATCTTGTTCAGAAAATGGGCCTGGGATATTTAGGTTGGCGTGCTTTTATCCCTCTGATAAGCACTTAATACATTTCAACAAGCCAGCAAATTTGAGTGACATCTTACAGGAGAGAGCACTTATTGCAGAATAAAGTTTGTGCATTTTTCCAGCCCAAACTGGGCTCTAGAAACTTGTAAATAAGGCAATGAGAATTCAGAAACGAAGAGCAGGCAGGGATGGACGTTTCACTTACAATCAGTTATACAATCTGAGTCCTGAACAAGAGGAAGCATTTTGGTATCCTTACTGTTGCAGATGTAGCTGGGAACAACCAACAAGTCTCTCAATACTTGTCTACACTAAACACCCCTGTTGCTCTAACCTGCATAATGAAGAACTTACCATGGTGTTTTTTGTGCATGAATATCAGCTGATGCTGCTCTCCTGTCAACTCTGGCTACTTTTCTCACCCTGGTGGAGTACTGGAGTCAATGGGAGACTCCTCAGCGATCAATATTGCATCTGCTTAGACAGAATAATCAATCACCGGTGGATCAATCGATCCACTACATAGTGAAGACAAGCCCTCACTATTGAGAAAAAGAACAAATCTGTTTCATGGCCTAGAAGAGAGAAGGGGTATTGTCAGGGCTTGAAATGTATTGCATTTCCTACTAGCCAAGAAAGACACAAAAGGGGGATCCAGACTGTGAACTCCAGGACTAGCACCCTGGTGAGAAGCCCACCCCATAGATGCTTTTTTTATATTTTCCCAACCCCCAAATCATTAGAAGCTCTAAAACCAGATTCTTAGGTGGTGTAAAGCAGGATAATAGCTCCATTGAAGTCAGTGCTGGACAAACTACCAGCAGCTGTAAGCTTCAGTGCTGTAGAAACTGAAGGTGTAGGTCCCCTTCCTCACCAGGCCCAAGTTCCCACTTGGCTTGGGTGAATGGATATTTCAAACACTACTGACAATCAAGCTTCCTTGTATGGAGCTTTAAAATGGGGTAAAATGGATTCCAGGTAAGTATAGCTTAACTTGCATTTCTCACCATACCCCTTCTTGGAGCTTCTGTGTTACAAATGTGGTGAACTGAAGCTTGATTTGGATTTTTTGATGGTTTAGCTAAGTGGCTAGGCTAGGGGGTGGTAAATAACATTAGTTCCAGTCAGATATCTGAAGCTTCATGATCCTCATATATGGTTTGATGCTGAGTGCCAGGCTTTAAAAAGATATGAGAATGGCTAACTGTTTCCTCTGAACAACTTCTCCATTTTTTGCTGAAGTTCTGGTATTTGTCAGGAGAACATACAGGAAGCTACTAACAGTTACGAAGAAACCAAGAAAAAAATTATTATGGGAATAATTTGTTCAAGAATGGAAACAAAAATCTCAATCAAAAACATTTTGGAGACTGCTGGGATGTAAAATATCATCCAGACTTATCTGATTCCTTACCAGTTGAGTTGGTATCATCAGGGGACACTTCCACTCTGGTCCAAGGTCTGCACATTCTAGGTACAGGTGAAATAAACCTTGTTAGTAAGATTTGACTTAATTGGTAGCTTGTATTTTTTAAAATAACAAGAGAATCCTGAACTGAAGTTTCTTTCTAACCCTACTTTTATTTTTGCTCTCTTCCCTTTACCCTTTATGCTCTTGTGGAGTCAACAGTTTGCATTTGCCACAGTGAGTCAGCTGTTTTGACTCTGCCAAAAGCTAATACCTCCAATTGACAATAGAAGAACCCTTGTCTCCTTAGGTGGAGGTTATAAATTGTGTGCTCTTCAACTATGTAGTGTATTCTCTCTGTTGATATAAAGCCCTGTCTAACACCTGACTGGCATTCTGGCCAGACAACTTGTTTCTAAGAAGGATTCAGAAAAATTAGGTACTGACCACATGAAGACTACTTGCAGTGGAAGGTCCTTTCGAGCAAGGACTATGTTCTCCTATGTTTTAAGCCGCTAGAGAGATTGATGTCACTGAGCAAATAAGAGTAAGGTTATTTCAGGGCAGAGTTTCCTTCTCTAGTATTAAATGTCTGTAATTCAGTGAGTTAGTGAAATCATTTTATCCTATCTTAACCATGTTTTGGTGGCTTGATACAATGCTTACTCTTCTGAGATGGCGATTAATTCTAGGAAAAAAATGTAAAAAATAATAACCACTGCTGTTCTTGGCATCCTGAATATCAAAATTTCCGTCAGACTATTAATTTGGGTGGAGCTGCAATAGCTCTGAAGCCCCTGTTTAATCTTCAACAACGTGTTTTCAGTGCCCTGGAATGTCCAGCTATTGGTTTCTTTTCAAAACAAAAGCACAGAAGTTACCAAGTCTTTACATTTGAAAATAAAGACTTTAAAAAAGGGCACAAACTGAAGTGGAGAAGGAAATGTTAACTTACTGGTAATTAACCCAGTGATGCAATCAGAAATACATTAGAGGAAAAAAACTGTTAAAAGTAGTGGCTGTGTGGTAGATTCTTTGTTCCAGCCTATGAAAACTACCCAATATTGTTGTTTTAAAAATTGCTAGAGTGCAATATTTGCATTGGTCATCTCAGAGCATCTGCCACCTTTTATGTGTTCTGTGAAAATTTGTTTTATGCTTATTTGTTTTGGGGAAAAGGAGATTATGCAGCAAATTTACACTTGTAAAGTTTTTCAGAAGAGGATTTTCATCTGTGCTGGAAGCGTATTAGTAATATGATCATGCAGAAAGAAACCCCACACATGCTAAATTAGAAATAAAATTTGCATGTCAAAACATTGCAGCCAAGGAGATGATGTAAACTTGTTCTGTCTTATTTGACTATTGAATAAAATACTTTAATTCACGTGTTTGTTTTATTATTTTTTTTAAAACCCTGCCTTTCTTGGTTTTCTGTTTCGCCCAATTTGCACCAAGACACCACTGACTTTCCAAATGTATATCAAGCGGAAAGGTAATATCGGTTGAGAGGTATTGTTAGGGTTTTGTAAGTTATAGTATAACCAGCCTCACATGTTCAAAGCCATGAGTCAGATCCCAAAAAAGTAATTATATTTTTGAGCTTGTGGGGGTCCATATTTTTAAACTTTTCTCCATAATGATGAGGATTAGAAACTTATTCTTTTTTTAATTAGATCTGAGATTCTCCCTGTCACGTGACTCCATGAGATGAAGCTTTAAGAGAAATGCCATGAGTTGCAATAAAACCATGATAGCTGGCAGCACTGTGTAACGTTTGGACATTAAATGTGAAGATGGTGAAGTGGTGTAAAGTTCCCACTGAAAGTAGAATCAGGATGAAATATAGTTAAGACCCTGTAGCCTCAAAGGTAAGGGCCCTGACTTACAATATAAGGCAGGTAACAGGCTGGGCTCTGTATGATCATTTAATTCTGCATTCAGGGTTTTTTTGTTTTAAGGTGTTTGTGTTCTGGTGGAGAATGCTCTCTTCACCATTGGGAAGGCCTAACTGAGCAGAGCTGAAACAATAACTCTTATAGGTATGAGCTGCCTCATTCTTTTGTGTCAGCAGGCTGTTGAATTGTGAAGCCAATGGTAATGTCAACATTGTTAGTTATTCCCTGCTGGTCATTAGCGGAACATCAAGCTAATATATTTAACCATTAGAGACTATCAAAACATGTAGATGGTATCATGAGCTTTTGTGGGCACAACCCACTTCTTCAGATGAATGGCATTTAAAAGGGTCTTAAAAATAAAGGGTACTTAGGGTGGGTACTAAGAATTCTTATTCATTTAGTATGGACACACTAATATACAATTTCTTTTCCCTTTTTCTTCTTCTTCTCCCCATCCCCTCTCTGTGCTATTTATTTGAAAACTGGACCCCATAAACTCCTTTTTTCTGAAGAAGTGGGCTGTGCCTACAAAAGCTCATGATATCATCTACATGTGGTGTTAGTCTCTAAGGTGCTGCAAAATTATTTGTTGTTTTTTAAGTTTTTCCAGTTACAGACTAACATGGCTACCCCTCTGAAATATATAACCATTATTACTGGACGTAGTGGCACATACCTGAAGGGGGGAGGGAGTGTGCAATTAACTACTATCATAAATTGTTGAAATAAGGGATTCAAGAATTTCTCTCACTCTTAGCATTTGAAGTCATCATTGACCTTCCTAAAATGGGGAGGGGCAAAAAAGATTCCACCCTTATCAATAACAGTCTGGTTGTCAACAGCCCCATATTCCCTGGACTGTCACATCATTCACCCCTTACTCTTCCACCAATTTGCACAATGCAATTCTGTATTTCCACAGCAAATATCAAAGCACCATGATAAATGAAAATACAGAAGCAATGTAAAATTTAATTCAATATCAAATAACATAAGAAACAGCTGATTTATTGAAGATTTAACTAATTAAATAGTCACATTCTAAAATTTCCTTGAATGTGCAACAGAATGTCTAGTTTATTGCAGGAAAAACTGCAGTTTGGGTCCCAGATTAAGGTCCAGACTAAATGGGACCTTGCTTTTCTGGGGCTGCCTTCCTGTAGAATTTGCAGTTCATAAGTAATACTCAGAAGAATAATGTTGATGTTATGTCTATGAATGCAAGTTCATTTCCTTGTTAAAGAACTCAACACTTATCACTTGCTATTTTAATTTGTGTTACTTTGTTATTGTTTGCTTTCTAGAAATTTAGCAAAATACTTCTGTTTGTGGTTTTGACCTACACAAAGCTCTTCTTCAGGTGTGGGAAAGATATTCAGAGTGTTATAACTAAATACCAGGTTGGAAAGATTGTTTAGCATATGTAATTAACATATATTCTAAAGGATCATTCAAGGTAAATTGGCCAAATAACCTCAAAGATTAATAGGAAAACACTTTTCACAAAACAATCACTCTGTCTCATCTCTCAGTCCTCATCTTCAAAGGAAACCTGCACAACACCTTCAAAAGAGCTTAAATTCATAATTTTGGTAGATACTTGGTGAAATGATAGTTAATGGGACACCATAATAGCAGGGTATAAAACATATAGGAATAACTGAGTAGGTTGCAGGTGGAGCAGTGGAGTCAATATAGTAAGAATTTTAAATGAATCCAGTAGTATTATAGAATCTCTAGGGAGAGAAATTCCATGCTTGAAGAATAAGAGTATAGCAGCAAAAATATACTACTGACCATCTGACTGGGATAAGGACAGTTACTGTGAAATGCTCAGGGAGAATAGACAGTCTGAAAAGCCAAGGATAATGGGGAATTTCAGCTATTCCCCATATTGATTGGGAATTTGTCACCTTGTAATGGGATGCAAGAGATGAAAATTTCTCTACGTCATTAATGACTGCTTCTTGGAGCAGCTAGTCCTGGAACCTACAAAGGGAGAGACAATTCTTGATTTAGTCCCCAGTGGCGTACAGGATCTGATCCAAGAGGTGAAGATAGCTGGACCAGTCAGTACCAGCAATCGCAATGGAATTAAATTTAACATAGTTGTGGAGGGTGATGTTAAAGAAACCTATCATAGTAGCATTTAATTTAAAATAAGGGAACCATCTGTGTCAATTCCCTGGGTGCACCCACAGAAAAAATAGGAGGGTACTCAGCACCCACTTGCCCCACTGGGCTGGCTGCCAATCAGATATTAAAAATTGGAAGTCCTATTAAGTAAAACAGAAAGGAGCATAAACTCTGATGAGCAAACGTAAAGTACAATCAGGCAGGCCAAAAAAGAATTTGAAGAGCAACTAGTAAAAGACACAGTAACAAACAGTGTGGGGGAGGGAGAATTGCATTGTTTGGCAGGTTTCCTGTTTCTAATCAGTGGAGCCACTGGACAATGAAGATGCTAAGGGAGAACTCCAGGAATAAAAGTCCATTGCAAAGAAGCTAAATTAATTCTTTGCATTAGTCTTTACTGCAGAGGATGTTAAAAAAATCCCCACTTTCAAGCTCATTTTGCCAGGTGACATGTGAGGAAATATCCCATATTGAGGGATCAATTAAGGCCATCTTAGAACAAACTAGTTCTAAGGAACTCTACTATAAAATTGCAGAACTACTAACTGTGGTATGTAACCTATTGCTTATGTCAGCCATTGTGCCAGAAGATTGGCAGTTAGTTAATGTGATGGTGATTTTTTTAAAAGGCTCCAGATGTGATTCTGGCAATTGCTGGCCAGTAAAGAGCAGGCCTACATTAGAGAGGGAGATCCATCTAAGTCATGCAACTTCAGCTGTGTGAATAGTGTAGCTAAAGTTGACTTACTTAGATCTACTTACCATGGTGTCTTCGCTATGGTGCATCTACGGGAGACATTCTCCCATCGATTCCCCTTGCGCTTCTCTTTCTGGTGCATACCAGAATCAATGGGAGAGTGATCAATGCTTGAGTTATCATATCTATAATAGATATAATTGATTGCTGTATCATGGATCTGGCCAGTAATGAAGGCAAGCCCTAAGGCTATGTCTGTACTACTGACTTGACTTAGCAGTACAGAAAAGTTATATTGGAATTGGAAAAAGTACAGAGAAAGGCAACAAAAATTATTGGGCTATGGAACAGCTTAAGGGCAACAAAAATGATTGGGTTACATCAAGTGGCCTGTTATTGGGTGTTAACAGGCCACTTCACCATGAATGATGGTTCCTTAGACTGTGTTTGTCGGGGTGTATGGTGAGGAAGGAGATGGGAAGGCGAGGAGGCCACTGACCATGTGACCAGCCCCACCATGTGACTCCTCCTCAGGGAGGATTCAGAACACCTCTCCTTCCACCCGAGGCCCCGTCCCTGCTCTGCCTCTTCTCCACCTTCTCTCTGCCTCTTTCCCACCCTGGCTCCATCCTGCCTCTTCCCAGCAGCCCCCACAGTGATGCTACTTGGGGGCTAGTGGGGTCTGATGGTGCGGGTCAGCCCCCCTGCACTCACCAGCAGCAGTGGGGCTTGGGAAAGCACAGTGATATGACCACAGCCCACTCCACTCCCCAAGCTGCTGGCTGAATTGCTCCACTTCGTGCCAAGTGTGGAGGAGAGTCTCACCCCTCCTCCGAATAATGCAGCCTGCAGCCAAAGGGGCGGAGCCATATTGCTCTGTTTTCCCACACTGCTCCCGATTTGGGGAAAGGGCTGGAGTGGAAGTAGGGCCTGGAGCGGAGTTGAGAACTTATTGGCAAAATGAAAAGTTGGTGCCTGTGCGGCAAGGCCCAGAAGACTGGCAGTGCGTGGCAGTTTAAATATCCTTTCTTGTTGCTGTACCTGCCCCCATATTACCTACTTCCTGCCACACCTGCCTTGCTTCCAATCTTGCTTCTGTCCCACCTCCGCCTCATAGGTGCCGACTCCATGAGCACTCCAAGGCTGGAGCATCCACTGAAAAAAAACAGCACTCACTGGGAGCCACCTGCCTGTGACCCCCACCGATCAACTCCTCCTCCTCCCTGCCAGTGCATCCTGTGCACAGCGCAGCTGTTCAGTGGCATGCAGGAGGCCTAGGGAGGGAGGAAGCAGAACAGGGGCGAGTGTGCCTGGGGGAAGGGCAGAAAATGCAGGGCCAGGTGAAGTGGAAGCGGGAAGATGTGGGGCAGGGTGGGGACTTGGAGGAAGGGAAGGAGTAAAGGCAGAGCCAGGGGAGAGGTGGGATGGGGTGCGGTTTGGGAGTGAGGTTGGAGCAGGGGCTGAGCACCCCTGGGGAAAATTAAAAGCTAGCGCCTGTGCTCTGCCTTAAGTCCCTTCTTGCCTGATACCCTGCTTCCTCCGGTTCCTGACCTCCAGCTTGACCCTTGGATTTGTCTCATGACTAGCTCTGATCTTAGTCTTTGGGCCTGATGCTTGCTCGCAGGGCTGTCCCTACGGATACACAAAACATATAGCTGCATATGGGCTCTGACAGCTAGCCCCATCCCCCAGCCAGGACCCAATCCCCAAAGGCTGCTCCCAGTCCCCACTCACAGGGCAGCATGAGTGAGGGTCAGAGGACTCGGGAGGGCAGCCACACAGCCAGCAGCTGGAGAGAAACGGTGACTGCTTCTGAGTCTTCTGGCCTACGCTCACGCCACTCACCATCACCGCTGCCTGCTGCCCTAAGGCTGTCCGGAGAGCTTCCGTCCCCTGCCCCTGCCCCAGCTTTGGCGCCTGCAGCTCCTCCACCCCCTGTGGAGCGGCTGCTGTCCCCGTGAGGGAGTTGTTGGGCTGCGCAGGGCACCACCATTGGCAGGGATAGTGATGTCTGCATCAACAAGGCTCGACCACCCTTATGCAGGTTGGCTGACAAAGTGCTAATGTGTTCTCCCA
>JANRFK010001158.1:18055651-18070902 GCA_030068395.1 Apalone spinifera
GGCGGAGCCTTGCTGGCCACTCTCTTGATGATAGGGCTGCCCCCAATGGACATTGTGCAGGACAGCTTTCCCCTGCAGGTTTGCTGCCCCCAGTGGCGACTTTCATATCGCATCCCTCTGAACAGCAGCTCCTCCCTTTGCATGTTATGTAAAACTGTTCTTTTCCCAGGGCTTCTGGTTGTTCTGGCATAGCCAGACCATGACCTTGCTTTAAGTTAAGAGATGAGGAAGCAGCATACCACATTTAGTGGCCCTAGCTCTTACCATTTACGAGAAGTTCTTGAACAAACAGACTCACAGACAGACACACAGACACTCTACAATAGATAGATATAGGTTTAGCTGTCCTCTTTCAGAACCTTTCCCAGATCTGAAGAAGAGCTCTGTGTGGCTTGAAACCTTGTTTCTTTCACTACCAGAAATTGGTCCAATAGAATATATTATCTCACCCATCTTGGGTCTGTAATATCCTGTGACCAACACCGCAAAAGCAACACTGCAAACAGTAAATATTTGTCATAAGTAGAATGGATTCAAAATTGAATTAATCAAGGGCCTAATTTAAATGATAGAAATGAACAGTATAATACAGTGTTACAATTGATTTTAGACAATACATTTTAAAAGTTAATGGCTACCATAAGCTCCGTAACTAGCAGACATTATACATTCTGAGAAACCAAGGTTTCAGTTATTATGGATTATATACATTCTTTGAACAGACTTTGTAATGGTCATAATTGGACTGTGAGAAGCAGTGTTGTAAACTCAGCAGAATACATAGCTAATGAACAAGCTGCTTTTACCTCCAAGAGTTTTACAAATTATTTCTCAAAAGTTCAAGGAGCTTACAATTGTGATGTTGTAGTTCCAGGCTGACAATTGCTATACATGTCAAAGAGAAACCAACAATTCACAGTAGTCATGAACTAGCTGTTCTTACATTTGGGCAGCCATTACACACTCTTCAGAGAAAGTAACTGCATTTAATAAAGATTCTGAGCTAGCTATCCCTGAAATTACACTTGTAAACTCTGCAAAAGCTGAACCCTTATAAAGAGAATGAAATAGCCTTTCCAGGATCTGCTGCAAATTCCATATAGAAGCCACAGAGTTCATAAAGATTGTGTTCTAGTATAATTAGGCTGAGCAGAGAAACAAGCACTGAGATGGCAACTTCATTTTCAGTGTCAGCAAAAAACATGTTTGTTTGTTTTTAAAGAAATGAAGCTCTAATTCATGACAGCCTCTTTAAACCTACTAATACATCTATTATTTAATAATGTTGACAGCAGTAGATAGGTGCTTCCATAAGTAGTTTCACTTTTAGTAAGTTCAACAGCTTGAACCCAGACTTGATATAATAAATGCCTGAATTCTCACTGAAACCTAGGACAAGCTTTTCCAAAGTTCTTAAGTGACTTAGGAACCAAAGTCCCATATTTTTAAAGTGACTTAAGCACTTGCAGAGAATTGCTTTTATTCAGAGTCAGTGGGATTTAGACTGAAAAATGCCTTTTGAAAATGCAACTTTGGCTCTTAAATTGCTTAGGGTTAGATTCCCCAAAGGTCATGTAGGCTCAGCATTGCGACACTTAACTAAGGTGCCCTGTGACAAAACTGAATCCCCATCCACAAGTGTGATGTCCAAGGTCCATATAAAATGTGTAGGGAGATGAGGCGCATAAGAATAGGTTCCTCAAAAGCCACCAAGGTGAAAAGAACGCCACCTAAACTAGCCAATGGGAAATTCCAAGAGCAGTGTGGGCTAAGCCCCATCCTTCAAAGGCCTGGAGGGGAAGGTCGACCTAAGATATGCAACTTCAGTTACATTAATTGCGTAGCTGGAGTTGATGTACCTTAAATCCCCATCCACACTGCGGGAGGCCAACGGGAGCACACTCTCCCGTTGGCTTTCCTTACTTCTCGCAGAACGAGGGAGTACCAGACACCAGCATGGGCTGCCCACAGCTTTTGATTTAAGGGACTACTTTGGACTCACTAAATCGAATGCTAGAAGATCAACCTCTGGAGGATTGATCTTCACTGTAGTGTAGACATGCCCAAAGGGAGTTAGGCACTGCAGTCTGCTCTTATCCTTGCTTGGGATTAATAGCCATGAACCCCAAACCCTTTGTTGCAGAAGATAGAGGTGGAGGCAGCACATACTGCACAACCTTTGGCACAGTGGTTAGAGTACTCACCCAGGAAGCTTAGGCTCAGATCTTCCAATGGCCTGATTTGGAGCAATGATTTGAACCTGTCTCATATGGGAATATCCTCACTATTGAACTAGAGGATATTTTGGAGTGGGGCTTTCTCAGTCTCTCCAGTTGAAGCCATTCCACTGGACTAGAGACTTGGGCCTCCCATCTCCCAGGCAAGTACAATAATTATTGGTTACAGAGTCCTTCTCACTCTTAGGCCCAATATTCAGTGCAACAGCTTCAAAGGAAAAGACCAGAAGAGACACTCTCCAAAATATCTTGGAGGAATCTGTTCCAAATCAAGAAGAATGGGGATTTGGAGACTGAACTTCCACATCTGTGAGTGGACAAAAAGATTATAAGGAGATCAGTTGCACCAGTACTTTCTCCCCTCTCCTCCCTCTTGGGCACAATCTGTTATGCAGTCTATGAGAACACATATTGGACTAGGCCCTAGAGGTGAGATAGGCAAGGTAATACCTAGTCTGAAGGCCCCACTGGGATTTAGGTATGAGATAGTGGGTGTCAGGACTCAGGTGACTGTGTATATATTAATTGGTGATTTTTAGGTGACTTGTCTCAGGAAAAAAAAACTAGGGGTTTTAGGCACATACAGAGTTAATGGCAGCTGAGAGGAGGGAAGTGGGGATCTGAATTTTGGACTTGGGCACTTAAAGTGACATGCCTAAATCCTTTTGTGGATCTAGCTCTCAGACACTTTTTAAATTTTTACTCCTAGACAATGAGCTTTCTAGAGATCACATTGTTCTGGAGCTATAGATACTTAAATAATAGTGAACCATTTTTGAAAAGTTGGAAAAGACACTTTACTAAGTTACATTATTAATTTGAAGTATTCCAAAAATCACTCTTCTATGTTTTGAAACCATGTGAAATAATGCTCAGATGTAAAATAAAGGTTGAAGGGGGAAAAGTAAGAAATTTATTATAGGAACAGCCTCCTCTCTCTGTACTTTGAATATTTGCCCAAACTGGAAATGCAGTAATACTGGACAGAAAATAAAAACCATTATTACAGGGTTATTAAACTGAAATTCTTTAGCAGACTTTTCTTATGAAAAACATGGGGGTTTTTTTTTAACTGACATCTGAAAATACTGTTGCTATGTTACTGTAATAGTGTGTAGGCTGCTAAATAAATAAAGGGAGTTCAATCCACGCCAAAAATAGAAAGCCAGGTCAGAGGTGACATTTGGGAAAAAATAAATGTAATAGTTACTTTTTCTTCCCTATCCCTGTCTTCTGTTTCTTCACCCCAAATTGCTCTGCAAGAAACCAGCAGAGTGTTTCTGGGCATAAGTAAGTGCTGTCGCTAACCCCAGAAGCTTTGGGTCTCTGGTACTCCAAGAGTTCATTTTGGTGTGTTTTGTTTTGTTTGTTTCACATTCCAATCCAAATCTTCAAAGGAAATGCTAGCAAAATTACTGAAGTTTTCTTACTTCTTAAACTGAAAATAAGCCTTCCTAGGAGTCTCTGGGGAGGGGACTCCTACATTCATCTGGCCACAAAACTCTAAATACCTGTATCCCCAAAGCCTATAGTCTCATGTACCCGTGTGATTGTATTGCTCACTTGATGGTTCATTCTTGTCATGCCTTTGGCCTCTGTCCCTTGGTTCTGGTACAGATGATCTTACATGAGGGCTGATAGTCCCTGGTCTCTGCAGTAGAGAAGATATGATTTGTCAAACCTTCCTGCCAGAGAATGAGATTGTTGTTGTTTAAGGTCTCATCTGCAAACAAAGCTGCGTTAGTTTAATTCAGGGGTGGGGAATTTTTGGGGTCAGGGGCCTCTGACCCACACAAAAATCAGTCAGGAGCCACACACAAGTGAGAAGCAAATAAATAAATAAATGAAATGAAATAAAGCCTTCACTGAGGAGGCCTCCAACTGAGAAGGAGAAAGACACTCCCCACATTCCCCTGGCAAACCAAAGCCTTGTAGGGCCCAGGCTAGTTGATTTCGTGTGCTCCAGCCCTGTGGAGGGACGGTGGGGAGGCTGGCACACCAGCATGGGTTTCTCAATGCTTCTCCTCAGGGGCTGGATTCAGGTAAGCTGGGGGCCACATCCAGCCCCCAGGCCTTAGGTTCCCTACCCTTGGCTTAATTGGAAGTGTGATTTTTATACTTAGTTAGGGTTCATCTACCTGGCACCACAGCCAGGAATGCAGAGTTGTAGACTGTAGAACACTCTAATGTGTTCTCTAACTGCACTACATTGCCCCTTTGGCATGAACTAAAAGGTTCCTCGTTTGCCTTGATATAGGCTATGCCTACATGTACAGTGTCTGGTGAAGATGCTCCATGCCAGCTGGGAAGAATGCTCTCATGTTGCTGTAAAAAAATATCCCCAGCAAGCTGCGTAAACTATCCTGTCAACGTAGTGATGTGCACACTCTGCTGGTGGTGTAAATTGTGTCATTCAGGGGTGGAATATTCACACCTCTGTTCCACGTAAGTTTTGCTGTCATAGGTGGTAGTGTGGACGTAGCAATAGTTCTGTTTGGAATGGGACTGCATTGATGTGAACTAGATACCTTTCGGTTTGTGCAAGCAGGGCCTACATGATGCAGTTTGTGCAGACTGCACCACCATGTGCACACAGGCCTGCCAGTGTTGGGGAGGGGAAGGGGCAATTGCCCCAAGGCCCAGCGATTTTAAAGGGCCTATGGCCCCCCAGCTGCCACTGCTACTACTGTGGGAGCAGCAGCACCTAGAGCCTTGGGCCCTTTAAATCGCTGCTGGAGCGCCATGCAGCATGCTTGAGGTAACTCCAACGGCTGAGGGGGTGGCGCGCTCCCGGCAGTGCTGAGGGCTGGCTGCCTCGCCCCTGCTCCTTCTTCCCAGAGACCCATCTCTTCCAGGAGCCTGGTGTGGCTGTCGGCTCCCCTGTGAACACAAGCCTTTAGTTAAATTGGTTGAGCTGAATGTGAATGCTCCTATCAGTTTAGATTGTCAGTAAATTAACAGGCACAAATCAACCCGATATCAGTTTTCACACACAAAGTGGCACTGATACAGCTAAGCAAATTGTAAATTAAACGTGTTTAACTTTTGAGCCCAAAGAGTCCTAAACAAATTATTCACATCGTATAATACAGGGCATCTGACGTTTCCTTATGAGTTCGGAAAAGATTCTACAGCCTTTTGACAAAGTTAATCATGACCAACACAGTTCAGTGACTGCATCCAGATTTCTTGCCATTATTATGTAGTTCCACATGTATGGGAGGCAAAAATAGAACTGAGTCCCTGCTCCCACAGAATTTTTGGTGTAAGGGTGGGATTGTAGCACAACCAGTGTTCAACTCCAAACCAAAAGGGGGTGTGCCAGCGGCTTCCCTAACCAAATAGAGTTCAAGTCTGTTCCTTTGACTGCCAAATCCTCCATCTTCACAAGAGATGAATTTTACCCTTGACTAATCAAGAAAATCTAAAGAGCAATTGTTATTGCTTGATTCATGTATTTATTTACCTTTGGAATTAATTAAATTGTATCAAGCATTTTCCACAGAAATTATCTGCCAAGAATAATCCTGAAATCACACCACAAGAGCTGTGTCCCCCTAAGGATGTAAATGGCTAACGGGTTAGTCCTTAACCCGTTCACCTGTTCCAGTTAACTGGTAGGGGCTGAAGCAGCTCTCTGCCTGCTACGGACAGGGGGCTGCTCCAGCTTCGCGGGGCCCATGGCAGGCCCGGCCTGGCCTCTCGCCACAGATTACACACTGGCTCTTAAGCTTGTCTATAAACTTTAAACTGCAGAGCCTGCAGTGCATGTAACCAGTAGGATTTTTAGCAGTTACAGGGTTACATTTTCAAATTATGTTTTACATCCCTAGTCCCCACCATGCTCTGTGAATTGCCCACTTTGAGCACCAATCACAACATTTACTAAGTGGGAACCAGAATGAACCCTAGTAGGGATGTAAAAGTGTAGTCGATTAATGGATTACCCGATAAACAAAAGCTTATAAATTAATACTATAGACTACATGCATTCCCTCCCCCCCCACACACACACTTGCCGGTCAATTTTTTAGCACTCTGGCTAACAACCCAGCTCAGTTCCTGCTTGCACTGGGTCCAGAAGCTCAGACCACCCCCTAGACAGGGGCTGCTGTCACCCTGCACTGCTGCCTCTTTATCAGAGGCAGCAGCACAGGTTCACAAGGGGAGCTGGATTTTAAACTGTCTCCCCTCACAGAACCCCTCCCACCTGGCATCCCATGCTGCTGTGTCTGATACAGCGGCAGCAGCGTGAAGTGGCAGGGGTCTTCTTGGGACTTACTGGCTTCTGGCCTTGCCCCAGGGGACTATAGGATAGTCAACTAACAGATAAGAATTCACGAGGTTACTCGACTATTCAATTAACTGATATTTAACATCCCTAAACCCTACGCTTTTTAGCTCCCTTATAATTGTAAAGGTCCTGTTTATTTTGTACTGTACTTCCAGATTCTCTCTGCCTAAAATGACCATCTAGCCTTATACATAAACACAAATTTCCTCACTGATAACTTCATTGTTATCCATTTTATTATTCCAAGCATGCTGTCACTAAGGGCACGTCTAAACAACATTCCTTTTTCGAAAGAGGAATGTAGTCTAGACATAGCCTAAGGTTGTCCATCCCTTTCTTATAGGCTTCCAGTTCAATCATAGACCTTTGAGACAAACAGGCAGAAGACCTCTAACTCTGGCAAGCTTCAGGTCAGCTCTAGTGAGCTACGTAATTGTTATGTCTTTCTGTTTGTGGTGTGCAGCAGATCTAAATCTCTAAGGACACCGCTGTACATAGAGATTGGCAGCTAGCTACCTTGTCTTCAGTTCAGGTTGTTAAGACTTACAGAAGCTGTACAAGTGAAGGTGTAGCAAGGTAAAGAAAAGGGGACATGGAGAGAGCTCTCTTGAAGTTGCACAGTCCCTTTTAGGGGAGTACTGTGGCTCTGAGGGAAAATCAGTGACTAAACTAAACTGTATATCAGAACTTGGGGAAAATTCACATTCAAATAACATATCCTAGCACCAACTATGGACAAACACTTTGCGTACGTTATAGTGCCTGAACTATATAAATATTTGATCAGTAGCAAACTTATTTCTCCCAAGCACGGAATTTCTCGTGAGCCCAGGGGCAAGGTTTAGTTTGCCTTGTTCATGTGGGTTTCCGGGTTTCAGATGCAGGATCGACGACATTCTGTGAGAACACCATTATTTGCTTTGGGTTAGAATGTAGTTGTTGGAGAGAGTGCACTTTTTAAAAAATTCACACACGCTTAGAAAGAAATACACAATAGATGAAAGCAGGTCAGTATTTATCTTGTGCCAGGGATCAGTTTGTGGCAGACTGTATCAAGCAACTTGTTACCTTCAGTTGCTGCTGAGAAGGTGTGAGAAGTGGTTGGGGCATATGGCTTTGTGGAGCTACCTTCCGTGAAACCCATAAACCTTGTCAGTGGGGCAGGGTCATCGTGGTTGTGGTGCAAAAACAAAAGGGAGCATGTTCCAGCGATACAGAAGCAAGTGAGTACGGAAAGGCAGGGCCTGAGCATGGGCCGAGTCAGTACTCTGAGTTGTAGCATCTCCATTGCAAATAATAAAGTAATGATAGCAAGGAACTCTGATAGCTTCACTCTTAACTGATAGACTTAAATTGAACAATGTACTAACTTGGACATCAAAGTTCAGGTCTGGAGTCAAACTTCAACCAGGCAGAGGGTGTTTGTTTGAACCCATTGGTTCGCATATCTGTGAAATACCTTTTTGTCCTTGTTCATAGGGATTTCCTGTGGGATTCTCGTGCTTAATGAAATAAATTACAGTATTCAGGTATCAGCCATTCTGAAAAGAAATGTAATCTCAGGCTGCTTGGAAACGACTAAGGTAGTGGAGTCTGAGGAGAACCCAAATAAGCTGGAAACTCCTTACATCTTAACTAGGGATGTAAGCCACTAGTCGAGAAGTCAACTATTCAGTAAGCCTTGGCAGCAAGGGGGGGGAGTAGGAGCTGGTGCTGGGGGGAACTGGCTTAAAAGCTGGTTCTCCCCAGCACTGTCTCCTCAGAGGAACAGGAAAAGCAGGTGTCCAACGGGGGACTGGGCGCGAGCTTGGACAGCTGAGTCCTGGCTCGTGCCTAGTCCCCTGCTGCGGCTCTGCCTTTTAAATGTAGTATGAGCCACCTGAGCAGCTTTTACTACATTTAAAAGGCAGAGCCACCTCGGGGTTAGCTCCTAAGTCCGGGAGCTAATCCCGCTGTGGCTCTGCAGTTTCCCCCCTTTTCAATTAATCATTAGCTGATTAAATACAATTTAACATCCTTAGTCTTACCGAACCTTTTGTGATTTTTACATTAGTAAAATTTGTGGGCAATACTTACATTTGTTCTACTCGTTCCTTGCTTCTAACTGTAGTTTATGATCACTAATACTTCTTGTCAATGAATAAAAAATGGACTCGATTGTAAGAACTGAGCTACAGATTTTTCCCTTTAAAGAGTGCTTGGTTTGAGTATCTCTTTCACTGGCAAAGTGTGATGTTGACTGCAGGAGAAGTTGAGCACAGAGAAGCCCTGTGAGCTGTTCTATCCTTGTGGCAGTGCTGCTTGCAACCTAACTCCTTGTGTTCCTTTTTTTTTTTTTTTCCTCTCGTGACTTTTCAGTAACTGTCTCTCCAGAGAACACTGGCCCTCTGACTGCAGTTCCACTGATCATGGTACAGCTTCCCTATTTTACAAACATTTTAAATATAAATAATACAATACATAACTGATGCCCAGAGCCCCACCCTATGTTTCTAGGAGGTTGCTAGTATATAGCCAAGTTGGAGTCTCCTCTTTACCACAGAATCAGGTGGTTTCATAGTTTCCTCAACAGGCAACCACACTGGGAATAACTTATCTCTGTCTCCCTGTCTCTGAGTCTAGCAAACTCTTTTTCTACATGGAGTTTTCTCCCTCTCTGTGTGGTTGGTCCCCCTATGTTACAACTTTGGGTGGTGTGTCCGGTGGCATGTTAGCACCTCCTGTTACTTCAGAACTCTTGTTCTTCTTTTGTCACTTTTCAAATGACCTGGAGGCCATTGCACCCTCACAACTTCTGTAGTCCATTCCTGATGTCCTGATGCCTGGATCTTCACAGGAGAGCCTGTCTCCTGGGTCAGGAGGTCCTTGGCTGACCTGTTGTTGTATGGCGCTTGTTTTCTTTGACAGTGTCTTGATACTTTCTGGCTACAACCAGTCTCACCTGGTTTTAGTCCTTCATCGCATCAGTGCCTGCACTGGGCTGTTTGGCACCCCTATTATGGGGCATTGCTGTGTGTGCCAAAAAATGTTACAAAGGGGGATGGGCCAGAAGGAACACTTGTGTGTGATAGACACTTACCATAATTTTTACCTTACCATTATTCTGTTCCTGGTATCACAGACTATAAATTCTGACTTTGAAAACTTCTGACAAGATGTCATCAGTTATGGGCAGTGGAGAGTGGAACCTATGCAGATAAATAATTTGACTTTTTTACCACTTGTGTACCTCTTGTGCAAGAGCTGTTCTTCCTGAAAAAAAGCAGCAGAACAGCTCGTGCGCAAGAGGGGGTTTTTGCACAAACAGGAGCTGTATAGATGGCTCCTTTTTGGGCAAAAGCCACTTGTGCAAAATGGCGGCTCATTAAGTATGCAAATGAGGTGCGGCGATATTCACCGCTTTGCCTCATTTGCATATTTTCTTGCGCAAGAGAGGGCAGTGTAGACGTAGCTTTAGTGTCTGCAGTATAACTGTGAGATATAATCATCGATATAGAAATTGTGATGCATAGTCAGCTTATAATTGGAAACAGAAGACAAAAAAAATATGTCTAAGAATAGTGAAGGAAAAAATAGTACAATTCATTATTCTTTTGAACAGATCTTTCGTACAAACAGTATCCACCAAAAGCCATTTGATTTGGATATCATTATGGTGATAAAAAAGAACAAAATCAGAGAGAAATTAATCTCTTTAAAAGAACAAACTGTCACTATTTGGAAAGTCTCTCACTTTCTAACTGAGGGATCAAAATGTATACACAGAGTAACCATTTTTGTTTTGCATAGTGTGGGTTTTGTATGACTCATAATCAGAAGCAATACCTATTGCTGGGGACTGAGAGAGAATTCAGAAGCAGATGCCAGTTGCAAGCTGGAGAATTGTCATAGTATCCTTGAAACAATGAGCTTATTTGATGAGGTCAAACAAAGTGGACCATAACTGTGTATTTACTGGCCTTCCCCTTCATAGAATAATATGTGGAGTGAGGACCCATGGCAGTAGCTTTCAAAGCAGCTGCATAGGCAGAAGTTTATCATAGCTGAGGAGGAGGGTCTATAATAGACTAAGCAGGAAATAAAAGGTTTCCAAGTGGAAGGGTGTAAAATTTAAGGACTGCATGAACAGAAAGTTGCATTCCTAATTCTAGAATGCAGACAGCTGAGCAGATGGCAGAGCAGATGAGTTGTGAGGTATCAGAATATTGAGTGAGAACATGAGACTGTTAAGTGAAACAGGGTGGCTGTGCATAGAAGATTTATAAGGCTGCTTGACTGGGATGAGAGGTGATTTGATGCCATGTTGATCCATGCAGGTCAGTAGCGCCACTCATGTTTCTCCCACTGTCCTACCAGTGTGCCTCTTATCACCTTTGGTCACAAGAGTGTAGTTCAGTTTTCAGTCCTTTGGCACCAGTCTTCATACACAATACACAAAAATCACTAAATCCCAGTGAACCACTGATATGATGATACTGCCCAAACTGTAGCCCTTCAGGCTGTAGGGCTGTGAGAGGAAGTGAAAGATTCTAGGGAAACAGTCAATTAAATATCATCTGATACAAATGCTTTAATGAGAGGAAGCAGACAGTTGCTTTAAAAATATATTACTATGTTTTATCATTTTTTATAAAGAAGATGAACCCTCAGGACATGATGCAGTAAAGCAATTAAATAAGAAATGATGGAATACCTCATGACATTAAAATGGGTTTCTCCTCCGTAACATACCTGTGAGGTGGAATAGTTAGCATAAAACAATCTGACCATGTTTTTTTTCCCACAGCTTGAAGCACTGGTGACCATCTGGAAAATTACATGGTTCAACAAGTCCTGCAAACAGGCTAGTCACTTCTAAGGAATCTAAAGCTGTTGTTGCTTTACATAGGCCAATAGAATTGTTGAGAGTGGGAAATGTATTCAGTTAAGAGGATCTTGTCTGGCACTACTATTATAACAAAGCAAGAGCATTTTTTTTCAGTGAGCTTGGTCCTGCAGTCATCACTCAGTAAAAATTCCCATTGATTTGAGGGCTTATCAAGGTCACATAAAAGTCATATGGGGGGTCCTGAAGCTAAGCAGGCCTAGGATGGAAGTTTCCATCCCCGCTGTACCCACCTTAGCATAGTGTGGGATGCTGCAAGCCGAAACAGCAGCTGTGGGCTTTATCAGCGTTAACTCATGCCTTGACCTGGGAAACTGCTAAGCAGTAAATAAGTTTGACCTCGGTCTCAGCCCATAAGAGTGATAAGCATGGCATTGAGCCAGGTACACACACACCCGGTAAACAACTGTAGTATAATTAGTGCAGAAAGTCCCACCCCGAGCTGAGTCTCAACTGGGGCCCCAACCTCGAGGGCTGACCGGGATTCCCCCATGCTGGAGCCACGTCCACTGTGGCTGGGTGCGAGGTAACCGGAACAGGACTCCCTGCAGATCTGAAGGGATGTAAGCATTCCAAAGAGCCTTTTACTCCTTTAACCATTGTTCTGCAGTGCTTTCGCTTGCTAGAGTGTACCCTGTGAAGTATAGTAGCAGTTGAGCAGTGAACTTTATCCCTAATTGGCACTGTGTTGAAGCAAATTTGCAACCCTGTTGGGCCCTGGCCCTGTGGAATGACAATCTCCTCCACTGGGAGATTGATGCTATGGCAATTGATTCACCGGGAGTCAAATCAGTGGATCTAGTGAAGACTTGCTAAATTGACCACCGATTGCTTTCCTATGGACTGTGTTACTTTGTTACAGAATGAGAAGTGGAAAGTAAGTCAAGAGAGAGTGTCTTCTGTCCACCCAGCATGGTGTAGACATTGCCCTAAGTAGATGTGAGCTACGTTGATTCCAGCTACCTTATTCACATAGCTGGAATTGCATAACTTACGTTGACTTAGCTCCATAGTGTAGACCTGCCCTTATTGTAAACCCATGGTTTTTAGCATTCAAGTTGGCAGACTCTGGCTTTGTTCATTTAGGATTTAAGAATCTACACTGATTTGTATCCATAGGTTAGCAGTTATTGACACCTGAGTCCCAGCCTGGGACTCCAGCATCTACAATACAATATCCAGGCACATGTTCAGCTACTCATATCCCAGACTTCCTAGTACCCTCCCAAAATGTGGCTTCTCTAGTTCTTTGTTGGTGGTGCATTATGGGAAAACTTGACCATCCACCAAACTTGACTATCCAGATGACATAGGAACATTGATAGTCAGTGAAGGTAGGGCTGGAGGAGGTGAGCCCTGAGCCCCACTCCAACCCCCGCCCCTTCTGCAGAGGCCCCTCCCCCATCACAAGGAGGTAGGGTAGCGCACCGCGTGTCCTCCCCACCATGGCAGGCATGCACATCCCGAGCCTTCACATCCCAAGCATCCCCAGCCCTGGAGCACGGGGAGGGCAGGCACTGGGAGCAGCAACACTCAGCGCCCTACAGCAAGTGGCTGCCCATGCATAGGAATTTGGCCTGCGGGATTGTAGGATTCTTTTTATGGATTCCTGGGGTATATCTCCACTGCATTAAAACATCCACAGCTGTCTTGCATCTGCTGACTCAGACTTCCAGGTTTTGGGAGGTAGGACTATAAAATTGCAGGGTTGATGTTCGAGTTGGACTGAAGACAGGGTTTTGGCTCATCTACATTTCAGTTTTATAGCCCTGTACCCCAAGTCCTGCAAGCATGAGTCAGCTGACGCCGGCCAGTGGTTGGTATTTTATTGCAGTGAAAACACACACCCAGACACTGTGGGGCTTTGTCTACACCGCAAAGCAGTAGGGCTTGAATGCTGGGATCCCAGCTTGATTCAGGCTGAGACTCTCCACTACTGTGATGGCCAGGATCCAACTTCTGGGTTAGCACACTTTGTATATAGACGGAAAGGGAGGTAGGGTTGAGCCTGAGTTCAAATCTTGAACTTAAAAATTGTAGTGTAGACATAACCAACAAGAACAGCAAGAACAGACCCAAAATGTTTCAGTTAAAAGGCATTGAGACCTCTTCTCATTTGAGATGTGGCTTCATAATACAGAACATATACCCATCCCACTACAGGCAGTCTGATAATTCCTTCCCCTGAGTATGAGACAAATGAAGGATCCCAGCCAATGACCTTAAATTCATGTGACTAGTCTTTAAGTATTATAGGTAATCTCCTCAGCATGGAGTAGCTAACCACAAAGCATGACTCAGCATTCTTAGTCTCACGACAGTCAAACATCCAGTTCTTCTTAAGGTGATTCTAGGGAAATCCACATAGCGCTGGGTAAATTACACATGATGGGAGCAAGAGATTGTTTGCACTTGCAAGAAGTTGAAAAAAATAATTTGTGTTCAGACTCAAAATGAATATTTTTTTAAATTTTCAGCAAATCAAAAAATAGTTTTGTTTCAGGTAGAATGAAATGTTTTGTTCTGATACATTGAAATGTTACATTTCAGTGTTGACCATTTTTGAAATTTTTAAAATTAAGGACACATTGAAATGAAAAATAATTTCAAACTGAAATTTAGATGGAAATATTCTAATTTTTTCTGAATTGTTTGTTTCTGAAACAAACAATTAGATGAAATTGACAATTCACACACAGCAGGGCTAAAGTCAAAATAAGCTATGTAACTTGAGCTACTTCAGTTGCATCGCTGAAGTCGAAATAGCTTGTTTCGGCTTTTGGCACTGTCTGTATAGCAGGAAGTCTGAGAAAGACCACTCTTGCTCCGACTTCCCTTACTCCTTGTAAAATGAGGGTCACAGGAGTCAGAGTAAAAAGGCCTTCATCTCGATATTATTTTGACATTATAATAACTGCTTGTAGTGTAGATGCAGATTATGTTATTTCGGAATAATGTCAGTGTGGATGTACCCAAAATGTTTCAGTGTTGCCAAACTTGCATTTTTTGCTAAAAAAAAGCTTTAGCCAAGAAAAATTTCTCTCGGCTCTAAATCCAAAGGCTTCGTCTAAATCCAAAGGCTTTACTTCCAATGAATTCAGCAGACAAATGCATTTTTGCTATTGATATCAATGGGAGCAGGACCAAGACCACCAGGGATTGTTTTCATGGGAAGAGAATTCCCTATTTTGGGAGGAGAGCAGGGGCAAGAGGAGTGTGGGGTTCTTTTACAACTATTCTTATGACAATGTAAGAATCTATTCCATTTGAAGTTGCTACTTATCCTCTGATTCATAAAGTGTGTTGTTTTTTGTCTTCAGATTAAAAATGCTGAGCTATGCAATTTGTTTCTCCACTTTGGAGAACATGTACGGAGCTCTCTTAATTAGTCAGCAAATACCAGAGATGAACTTTAGGGAGTCAGTGAAGGAGAAAGGGGAAAATGTCCATTAATGATCCAGTTATTCAACAAAAATGTTGACTCGATGAACTGCGAGCAAAGAACTGATAATGACTTTCTTCAAGTGCTTAGCATCCAATTTGTTTCAAGACCACAAGTGTGATAAAACTACAGTGTCTATCTACTAATTGTGTGAAATGAAGAGGTGAGGTATCAGATAGCTAGGTACATAGCTAACTGGGCCTTCACAATACCTTTATGGCTTTATCCCGCTGCTCTTTGGAAACTCCAATGGAAATGTACCTCCTTAGCTTCACACGGCCATGGAGGGGACATAGGGTGAATCAATCCCACACTGGAGGGCTACGTCTAGACTGGCGAACTTTTGCGCCAGAGCTATGCAAATGAGGCTCAGCGTTGGAATATCGCCGAGCC
>JANRFK010001158.1:18071002-18081020 GCA_030068395.1 Apalone spinifera
TTAAATATTTACAAGGTAGGCTTGAGGGTGGACCCAAGGAGCACTCTTCAACCAAACCCAAAAAGCAATTTCATAACACATACAAAATGAATACCTTTCCCTGTCCCTTGTCTGGGGTACTACCTTGGTATGCTGGCCCCAGAGTGCCAGTCCTTCAAATAGACAGTTAGCTTAGTTGCTTTTCGTATAGGAAGAAGAGCAGCCTTCCATCTTGGATAAGCCTTTTCTCCCTGCTGCCACTAAGCTCCTTTCCTATCACCAGTGTGTGGGGAGGGGGGAGAGGAAAGGTTATAGGCAACCCTTAATTGAACTCAGGCGTCCTAAGCTAACTTGAGGTTACTTTTTTTCAGCCCTTGGGGAAATGGGCCTTTACCTTTCGAGAGCTGACACACCTGCCTTCCACTGCTCTCTTAGGGTATGTCTACACTTGCACCCTATTTCGAAATAGGGATGCAAATGAAGACATTTGAAATTGCAAATGAAGCCGGGATTTAAATATCCCATGCTTCATTTGCATATTCACGTTATGGTGCTATTTTGAAATAAAACGCACTGTGTAGACGTGTTATTTCAAGAGAAAACCCTTCTATCGAAATAACCCTCATTTCTCATAAGATGAGGGTTAACAGTTATTTTGAGAAAAGGGTTTTCTCTTGAAATAACGTGTCTACACAGCACAGTTTTATTTTGAAATAGCTCTATTTCGAATAGTGCCATAATGCAAATATGCA
Source organism: Apalone spinifera (assembly GCA_030068395.1). Taxonomy (NCBI): domain Eukaryota; kingdom Metazoa; phylum Chordata; order Testudines; family Trionychidae; genus Apalone; species Apalone spinifera. Next base: position 18,071,734 of record JANRFK010001158.1, read on the forward strand.
AATGAAGCACGGGATATTGAAATCCCGGCTTCATTTGCAATTTTGACTGTCTTCATTTGCATCCCTATTTTGAAATAGGGTGCAAGTGTAGACATACCCCTAGACTTCTGGTTCCTACTGAATCTACACTGCATGTGTGGCCCCACGAAGCCCAGAGACCTCCTTGTCAACCTTCTCCTAACGATGGCCAAAGTATCTATAATACTGAGGAGAGGATGCTGGGTGAAGGGGTGTTCCATTCCTCTCTCTGTTTACCTGTTCGGGCAGAATTCCTTTGGGCTGCAACACTGGGCTTCCTTGACATCTTTGAGGAGCAGTGGGTGCTGTCAGGGGTTCTCTACTCAGTGTCCACTTCAGGTTCCTTATTTTTCATCCTTTTACCCTTACACCTGTTCCAGTTTTCTTTTGTTGTTGTTGCCTCTAATACTTTTGAGTCCTGGGCTCAGAAGCTCCTCCCGTTAGGTGGGAAAAGGAACCTTTAGCTTGTACCTACCCACTCTCTGGAAACTAATAAGACACTTCTCTTAGAGCTGTAAGGTCTGACTTTGTCACATCCCATGAAACTATATGATATATTGCAGGGGCGACTGGTGAGGAGATAGTAGATAATTAAGCCCATTTAGTTGGGCCCAATTCTGCTGTCCTTAATCAGGAAAAACTCATGAGAAAAAGGTCAAAGAAGTTTAGGATATGGGCATTTAGTAGGACCATTTTCTACTTCCAATGCATGTGAATATGTGCATAGATACCCTTCCCCCCCCCCCACACAGATCTTTACCCTTCCATAAGCAAAGATTAAGGGAAAATATCAGTTCATGTTAAGAAAACTAGCATAACTCGCTTATCCTGTCTTTAATGAGTCTTTAATTGTCAGACAGAGTATACTGCAAGTTCCTCATCCCAATGAACAGGAAGTCTGCATATCTTGTCACACTGTTGGCAATATATAATGTTAAGTCTGTATTCCCTGGGTTTGGTCAGTTTGGGTGTCTAAATTCAAAATGACGCCCCTGTGCTTAATTTGTCTACCATTAGGGTTGCCAGATGGTTGAAACAAAAATACTGAACAACCCTCCCCCCCCCCAAAAAAAAACCAACACAGGGAAAAAATTCTGTTGAAGGGGGGAAAAAAGGGAGGGAGACCAAAGTTGTTGAGCAAAAATAATTAAAAAAAAAACTTATTAAGCCAAAAAAAAAATTTAAAATAAAACAGCATTAAAATAGCATGTCCCCTTTAAGTGCAGGGATAGGAACAGGGGAGCGGTTGAGCACTAAGACCCAGGGGAAGCATTCCCCTGGGTCTTTTGGCTGGCAGCTAGTGTGTATTGTGGCAGCCGTGCGAACCAGGTAAGCATGGGGGCTGGGGGTGTTGGGGGCCACAGGAGGGTTTGGGGAGGCCGGGCGCTGAGTGTGTAGGATTGCCAGGTGCCTGACATCTTCACCTCTTGGCCAGGGAAAAATTCAGAAAATACCAGACATTTTAGGTGTCCGGCATTCTCTGAATTTTTTTTACTGGACAGGAGCCGAAAATACCCGACTGTCCGGGTGAATACCAGACACCTGGCAACCCTATCTACCATGCAAACTGAGGTGGAGAGAAGAAAGACTTGATGACACAGGAACATAGGAAATCTTTACTGATGATCTTTACTGACTTGCTTGTGGTTGCATTACTTGTAAGCTGAAGGTTATAAACAATGCGGGGCAATATTATTTATCTCCATGATCAGCCCACAGGATAGTGTGTATTGTGTAGAGCTTATGCTGCTACATCTCAGGCTTTCCCATGCAATCTTTTTGCGATATTCTCAGTATTGTTAGGTGGAAACCTTTTTGAGCTGCTTGTGAATGTGGTTCTTTCTGCTGTTACATTGTCACTGTTTTCCAGAGCACTTTACCTCTGATGTTGCACATCCAGAATATGGCAGACAGTATTATGTTGTAGAGCTGAAATTCACCTGTGTGCAGAGTGGCCATACAGGCTTATGTATTATATCAATACTCCAAACAAAATGTAAGGCGGACATAAGAGAAGGATAGGCCTTTTCCTGGCCTTCTGCACAGGGTTGAATTTCACATCTTAATGTTATTCTTATGCTTCAAGAGTGCAGTACGCATCTGAGTCAAACCCTGTGGACTTCCATGGAGTTGGATCAGGCTGGATATTACTCCTGATGAGTTCCTGTACTGACATTCAATTAAATCACGTTGATTTGAAAATTCTTGTTCTTGACGTTTTAAGTTAGTGTATGGACTTGCACCATCCTATTTCTTCTTTTAGTTTTGTAGTCTGAATTCTTTAGTAATATCCAAGTAGGCCAGCTATTTACCTTGCCTTGAATGCAATTAATAAAATTAGGAGCCAAAGCTTTGTGTGATTTGAGCCAGGTCTGCAGCATGTCACCATTAAAAACTTCACGTAGGCAGCAGAACAGATAGGAATGTCGGTTGACTGCTGTTTGGTGTTTATTGCTGGGCTGGATTCTGTTCTTATCTACATCATCTACTATGTATGGGGTTATATACTCCTATGTAAGATTAACTCCATTAGAATTACTCCAGATTTACACCTGCATAACGGAGAGGAGAATGTGGTCTTCTGTTACTTGCAGTATAGGAATAAGGGGGCTCTGGATTTTTTCTCTGGCTGTTCTACAGTGCAAGTTTTCTGCTGGAGATGCTCTTGTACTGTAATGAGGAATCAGGGGGGCCAACACACCTGCCAGGCCCCCAGGTAAGGTGTGTGTGGGTGGTTGGCTTTGCGCTCCCAGAAGCAGCAGTGCCTCAAGTGAAAGTGGCAGCCAGCCTTCAGCACCACATTGTGTTGACCCCCCTCTCTTCCAGGCAGCCCTCAGAGCTGCCCAGAGCTTGCCAGACAGTTCTCCAGCAGCAATTTAAAGGGCCTAAGACTCCTGTCTGCTGTTGCTCTTACAGTAGTGGCAGCCAGGACCCCTGGACCCTTTTTAATTCCCAGGCCCTGGGACAACTGCTCCCTTTGCCCCCCACTCCCGCTGGGCAGCAGGCCTATGAGGAATACAGTGTAAATTGGAAGAAAGATATATTACATATTGTGAGCTAAACTTTCAAAGATTTGGCCTCCTATTTTGCAGATGCAAATGAGGCAGCTAGCCATTCAACTGATGATATTTTATATATTATCTTATCTTTGACTTTTACATAGTGTTCACTAGGTATAAAAATGCTTAGAGAGTCAGTCATAAGGTAAAGAGAGAAAATAGGGTTTTGGATGAGAGGATTCAGTGCCTCCTAGGATCAAAGGGGGAAAAAAATCCAGATATGGAGTAACACAGGTCTAAGAGCAACGACTAGTCTAGTGGCACCTTAAAGACTAACAAAACATGTAGATGGCATCATGTTTGGTAGTCTTTAAGGTGCCACTAGACTGTTGGTTGTTGTTTAAATTTTTCCAGTTACAGACTAATTCAGCTACCCCTCTGCAGCTTTTGAACAGGTCAAAGAGTGAGTGACTCACAGCCCCACATCAGATCATGGAGAGGCACAAGTGTGGAGCCCAAGAGCCTAATTCCCCTCTCACTGTTGTAACTATAGGTTGGCCCTCCTTGGTCCAGCACTCTCAGGATCTGACTCATCCTGAACCAGGGAATTTGCTGGCCCAGGAGTGGTCAATGGCAGCCATTGACTGAGCGAGGACCAGGGTGAGCACTCAGGGGAGGAGGCAGGGGTAGCTGCAGAGCCCTATCTCTGGGGGCCAGGAGCTTAGCCCCATAGGAGCATATTGAGTCCTGTGGCTGCAAGGGCATTGGTCGCAGGGCTCCACAGCCACCCTGCCTCTTCCCCTGAGCATCCCCCAAACTCTGCTCTTCCCCTACCCTCCCTCAGTTTAAACGCCACTAATAATTTATTTGCCGTACTCCGGAAGGACAGGGAAGGGGTTGTTGATTGCAAGGCCTCGGCTTTTCCCTGGGAGCACTCACAGGGATGCTGGCCCCCAGATGCTGCAGAACAAGGGAAGTCTGGATCCAACCTGTACTTTGGAAAACAATGGGGCAAATTATCAACTGGCGAAAATGTTCTGAGGCTCTGCCCTAGTGGAGATGCATCAGGCTCTTCTAAGTCAGGGTTCCCATTGACTTTAATAGGGCCACAAGCGAGAGGAGAATTGGGCACCAAGATGACAGGAGTGAAGTAAGCAGATGCCACAGTAGCGGGAGGTCAAAGAAGTAGGATAAAACCATTGCATGGAGTGTTTTGAATACTAGTGGGATAAGTTTGTACTGGATCTGGTGGCTGATAAGAAGCTAATAAAGTAGACACATCCCTTCAATTCCTGCCCCCAGACAAGCTAAAATGCTACTTGAAATGTTTTTTGTTTTAAATATTTCTCTGCATGGGATAAATTTATCATTGTAATAGTGCTGCCTTAGCCTTTAATCCTCTTACAATGCATATGTCTCAACTTGGATCAATAACAAACACATGAAATTAAATAGTCTCATTAATGTTTTTTTCTTTTAAAAAATGACAGTACTATCAATGAGTCCATAAGCTCTAAAAGTTGCCAAGTTAATGCACTCCAAGTAATTTTTCAATATTTTTGTGGGTTGTTTCCAGTAAATTAGAGGAGATCTTGTGCAAACACTTCCAAGTATTTCTTGCATTTGTTCCTTTACTTATCGACTCTGAGACAGAAAAGACTGTTTGCCCGTCTTTAGCTATGAAGTTAGATATTGAAACAGTGAACTCCCATTTAAAGCTACTAAAGCTTAATTTAATTTCTTTTTTAAACTTGCAAGTGGTTTTGCCACTAATTTTACTCTTAAACAGTCCTCCGCATTTAGTTGTGATGAAGATTGAAAGAAGCAAACTGAAAGCTCTTTATGTGGTAAAAATTCAAAGCCAGAGATCACTATAGTGATTACTGGCATGAAGCTACACAAATACTCTTAAAAGCGAAAGCCACAAGCAGATCTGGAAGTCATGTTTCTCCCAGGCTAGATGAGATTTCATGGCTGATTATATTTACATGAATAAATTATTGGGAAGATACATTCTGAGCTTGCCTTTTTTCCAGAGGGAGTGGAGAAAGTGATCCATATTTTATCTTTTGAATGCAGAACCAGGATGTAACAATAAGCATGACATTGTTCATTTATTGACAATTACTAACCTGTTTGATTTGTAGAATGCCTTTCTGAGCAATGCTGATGAAAATATTTCTGAATATTTTTGTGCCCGAAGGTGAAGGTGCAGATGCAGATAGAAGCCTAGTGAGATTTTCAGAAGTGCCTAAGTGGTGTAGGTGCCAAATACCAAGTGATGTGTCTGGATAGACACCTAGCCTACTTGTGCACTTTTGAACATCCCACTAGGCTCCAGTCTGTGCTTTGGTGTGTAAGTATCCGTGAAAATCAAGCTCTAACTATACATTCACTAGACCTCTCACATCTCTAAAGAATTTGTTGAGGTTCCCTCTGGCCCTCTATCTTTATGGATGGCGTGTAGAAAATATATAAGAGTGAATGGCAAAGGACCTTTCTCCAGCTCTGCCACAAATTCATTTTGTGGCCTTGGGCAAGTCACTTAGGCTCCCTCAGTTACTCCATCTGTAAAATGGAATTAATAATAGTTATCTGGCATGTAGCTTCAGGATTAAATAATTACTGCTATAGTTATGAAGCACTGGGAGATTGGTGGATACAAGCATTATTTAAATGCTTAAATACTTACAACAAAAAGTTTTCTTCAGATTTCAGTTGTGTTGACATACCCTCCTCCCCCCAAACTTCTCTCAAGTATCCTTAAGGGTTCCTTGTACCACTGGTTGAGAAACACTGTGCTAAACCACTTTTGACAGCAGTATCCTCTTCCGCAGGTGCAGAGAATATTTTCATTTCAGTTTATTGAACTAGTTAAGCGCAATCATTAGTTCATTCAAAGTTGAGAAACCGATTGGGAGTTGAAAAAGCAGGAAAGTTTATTTTCTTCCAATCTATGAATAAAAATGAGTTGTGAGAAGATGAGACCTATTACTTCTAAAATCTTGTAGGACATGGTGGCCACAATCAGTCAGTTCAATTCATTAGCTATTGATGATATTTTCTTGTTTAATAAATCAGTTAGTTTTAAAAGCAAATCAGGCATTGATAAACATACTTTTTTCCTTATGTATCTAGCACATTTAAGATAGTTTTATTTGAATAATAAGAATTGATTTTGAAATTCTGGTTTTGTTCCCCTTTAGTTGAATTCCATCCAAAATAACAAATGTGTCATTCACCATTTTCTAACATAATAAAAATAAAAATTAAGAATCTGAATAAATGTTTTAGCTATCTAATTGCTTAAATAAATGTGTACAGATATTTCCTCCTGGTTAGTTTAAAAAAAAAAGTATGAAATTACACCAAATAGTGAGAATCGACCTTTCTTTAGGAAAATAACTAAAAATTACAAAATGAAAACCACGATTAAAATCAGGAATTTAAATGAATATTTCCTCCTTGCTGATTTAAATAATTATTAAAATCAGTGAGTTAAATCGTTTTGATTTAAATTACTCCACCCCATTGTGACTGATCATCGAAGGCAGAGCTACTCAACTTTGGAAGACTCGGGGGTCACAGTACATGCTGAGGGCCACAACTTAAGTGTGGTTGCATATATATGTAAATATATATATATATGCAAGTAGCTGCTTTCACACTGACAGGCTTGAATACAAAGATTAAGGCAAGACTACACAACACACTGTCCCCATTTAAGTCAATTCTGCTGATATTAATAAAATGCAATATTTACCCGATTTCCACCCGTATGACAGCACTTTTAATGATCAATGACAGTCTAGGAATTTAACTACTAAAATGCAACAGAAGTCCATTATATTGACTACTTTTTGGTTTTGGCTTTCACCCGGGGGCCGTGTGTTGTGACCTGCATAAACCCAAACCGCGCCGCAGGCTGCAAACAAACGGGCCCCGGGCCACATGTTCAGTAGTCCTGATCTAAGGCCAGGTCTACACATACAGCATGTTTGGTGAAGACATTCTGAGTCTGTGCTGACAGGAGAGAGCTCTCCTGTTAGCTTATGCTGCTCACAGAGGTAGGTTTTTAATGCTATGTCAGGGATGGGCAATAAGCAGCTCACAGGTCAGACGCAGTTTGCAGGGGTTAGTCCCTAGCAGGCTGCCTGATGCTTTATTTACCTGTGCATTCGCAGGTATGGCCACTCACAGCTGCCATTAGCCGCAGTTCACAGCTGCTTATTATTCCCCCCTGAGCTATGTACACAAGTGCTTTTGTTGGTGTAATTTATGTCACTCTGGAGTAGGGTTGCCAGATACTGTCACAAAACATTCCGAACATGGTGAGGAAAAAAATTGGTTGAGCAAAAAAACCCAAAAAATCTGCACACACACACACACAAAAAGAGTCACTGCACCTTAAAATCCCCACGTGCACCACTCCTCCTGCCCCAGACACGGCATGGGGAAGAACGTCCCAAGTGGCCTTCCGTCTGAGAAAAATATGTCTGGTATTTTCTGGTGTTTTTTTTTTTTACCGGATAGAGGCCACAAATACTGGACTGTCCAGGCCAATACCGGACAACTGGCAACCCTGCTCTGTGGGGTGGAGTATTCATACTCCTGAGCCACATAAATATTGCCAGCATAGGGTGTAGTGTAGATACAGCCTTACACAACAAAAGTTAGGGACGGTAGTGTAATCAATGGCATTGCTGTTAATCATCTTGTTCACTTTTTGTCTTTTTAAACATCTCGGAAGTATAGCTGACGTGGTATTGACTTCTAAAGCTGAACACTGTCAGTCATAGTGCTTTGTGGCCTTCCATTCCATCCCAAGTTTTCATTTGTGCATCCTCTGTTTAGATTTTAAGCTATTCACAGCATGGTCCTTCTCATCATATTTTACTCAAAAGCAAGTAGCATGCTGTTAATAATATATTGCTACTTGCAGGTTCTTCTCTGTGCACCAACCAGAGTACCTGCCCATGGTAGGTGGAGTGCTCTGCCGAACACACTAGTTTGGTTTATGTAGGGTCTCTCTGTGAATATTTCCTCAGTTCTGCACTTTGTGGGTTTCACAGCCCTCTGAGTTTCTGGCTTATATTCAAAGCAAAACTATTGCTGAGTTTTACCTGGCTGTGTATTGAAACTATTTGAAACCACAAATTTCACATGGTTTCTGGTGCAAAGCCATAACGGGCCTATGGTTCCTTGACTTACTCTTATACTTGACTTGAAACCCCCAACAAGACACTGTTTACTTAGTTAGACGTTTTGCTACAAATATTTCCCTCAGCTGTAAGTATCTCTTAAATTTCCATCTGTTTTAAGACACTTCATTGACTCCCTATAAAGCAAACCCATCCATTTCAGAATTCATTCTTTGAGGCACTGCACAGTCTCACACTGATCCTTATTCTTGGTTTCCCTTGGTTAACTAATAGGGAAAAATGTTGGCCCATTATTTTCACTAGTAATGGACATTTGCTCTTTGTGCTCCTTTCCATTTTAGTTGTCGGGTTTAAGCACTTCATAGCCACATTTGAGTGCAGCCCTTCATCTGAGCCCTTTTGTTTGCTGCACACAGTATATTTTATTTTTTATACCGTATCCTTAACACACACTCCACAAATCACTTCACTGAAAAACGCAGCAAGAAAGTTGTACGCGAAGGAGAAGAGTAGGAGGAATTCAGCATTCACATCTAAATTTGTATCAAGTGTAGGATGGAAGTTAAAATAAAAAAGAGATAATAATTGAAATTCAGTTGTTTCTTTTCACATTGCTCCGAAAAGAAATCTTGTGATAACTCTATGCCGCTTTACAAAATGCTATTTCTGCTGGTGGCTCTTTACTAAAGTGGTGCATAGGTTAAAATTAACCATAAAAGTAAACAGTTGGGTGTTATTTGCTCTTGCCTTTTCTTTTTTTTCCATCTGCCCAGAAATGGGTAACATGCAAATGTTTCTCTGTGGTTTAAACAAATAACTTATGAAGCCTGAAAAAGGAAAGAAGTGTGTGCTTTCTTTGTACAATCTTTCCTTTCAGATAAATCTGTTGCGGCTGTTTGTGCTGTGTGATTGGGGATTGGCTTTTACCGTAAAAAAATAGCATAGGGGTTGATTAGGGTGGAGAAGTTTTTTGTAGTTTTGTTGTTGTTTTTTCCTGGAAAGGTAGCTGCTCATGTCAATTGTATGAAAATGAGATATAACTATGTAAATAAGACAATAATAAAAGTGCCTATTTCACTGTAAAACCTAGGGGCTGTGTCTAGACTGG
>JANRFK010001158.1:18092924-18119525 GCA_030068395.1 Apalone spinifera
GCGATCTACTGGTTGGAGACCACGGCCTTAGAAAAATCACAGTCCATAAATTACAAGCAACATTATGCAAGAAAGTGACGCATTGTGTGATTCAAAGGCATAATGCACACCAGTATTAGCAGGCAATATTAAAAGTCTTTACTGGTATGTGAACCACTTGCGTGAGTGAAGGACTTAGTCTTGTCTGATCCAATCCAAAACCCCTTTATGGCAACAAAAAGAAGCTCGTTGACTTCCATGGGCTTTGGATCGTGCCCTAAATTCCAATTCCAATTTACTCTTTTAATATATTTACTGGTATAGGAGAGGAAGAGGGTGAAATAGATATACTGAGAAACAAAGTACTTGTCTGTAGAATTTCACATCCCTGTTCCCTTTCCACACCAGAGCATGGAACTTCACACAGGCTCATTTCATGAGCACGAGAAGTTAAATAATAAATGCCTAGATGTTGGAACTGACTTTACCTATGTGTAAAATGCAACTAAAACTGGTAGCTAGAATCCAAAGGAAAAATTTTTTTTTTCATATAGAATATGAAAATACTATTTTAAAAAACTTTATTTTCCCTCATCATCTTGCTTGTTTGCAAGAGCCATTTAATGCATAAAAAGAAAACAAAAACCAAACAACTCACAAGGAATTATTTAAAAAATAATTAATTATTTACATACAATAAAAAGTTGTGCACAGAGTTTTGCTTTTATTTTGTATTAGATTTTGTGTATTTTAAAATTTAAAAGGCAGATAAATGTTGATGTGTTATTCTAGAGAGCCCTGTGACCGATTAGCATGTTTCCACAAACTTAATAGAGTCAAAAAATAAACAAAAGCCAAAAATTCTGTTTACCTCTCCTATAAAATGTAAAATCAGAGAAAGCTAATTCAAAGTAGCTTTTAAAGAAGAGAAGAATTAGTGCTTAACATTGAGCAATTACTAATCAGAAACAGAAAGGAACACATCTTAGGCAGTAAAAATCCAGTTAAAAACAACAGAGATGAGAATAAAACAGCTTTTTTAATTCCTTAGGGTAACTTTGTAATTATCCTAGTACTGCACTCCGAATTAAGCAGTCTCATGTATAACAACTATTCAGAGGTTCCTATTGTTATTGCTTGATCTTTGGTATTTTTCAAATAATGCCAATATACAAAATATAGATGGGCCCAACAGCAGAGTTCAGATCCAAATTCAAATACACATTTGTACAAATAATTTAATCAACAAATGCCATCACTTTGTCTTGTTTGTTTGTTTTGTTTGTGAATTACTTGCAAGCTTATAACTATATTATTGAGTAAGTTCATACTCAGACTCAAGTCTTGATCTGTAGCTTGCAAGTACTTGCATTCAGTTACTGAAATTTGAGCTCTGTTGGTTAGCTTTGATTGGATGCGCAAATCACATGGTGTATTTCTATTCACCAAGTGGATTAGTATGATTAGTAGCATCAAGTTTCCAGGCAAATGCTCATCTTTACAAATTTAAAATGGGTTAATTATTTATTACTTGTGCTCTTGTGGTGCCAACAATGTGCCAGGCACTGTACACACACAAATGAAAACCTACTCCTTGCCCAGATAGCTCACCATATCTTTTTCCAGTATTGGCTTAAAGGTTGCTGATGCCCCAATCATTCTTGTCAGTCAACTTGTAGAATAGACACTTAAAAGAATGGGACATAAATTCGGTTGATAAGAATTCATATAAAAATTAAAACAAATACTTCTGGAAAATAACCTGCAGTGTTATATGTATGCATACAGCTCTTCTCTATGTTATAGACTGATATAGTGACATCATCCAGAGCTAATTATAAAGCTATAGACAGATATGGACAGTATAACTCTATATCTGTCAGTATAACAACAGTGGTATGCAAGCCAGCTCAGCTGGGAAATGCAAAAAGTTGTAGATTAAACATAAGACTCACTTCTGGTCCAATTCATATCTTAGTCCACAAGTGGCCCCACTGAAATCAGTAGGGCTACTGGTGAAGTTATTCATTTGAGAATAAGTGTATACACAGTCTGACCTATTGATATGAGTGGAAAAGCTCCCATTGACTTTCAAAACGTGGAGTGATTTGACAGGCGGGTATGAGAGGAGCACCCTGTCTGCCTTGAAGCATGAAGTGGAAGAAATCTCACCAGAAGACCTGTTCCCGTGAGATTTTTATTTCACTTTTACAGGCCCAACAAATTAAATCCTGCACCAATTAAAGTCAGTTGCAACTTTGCCATTGACTTCAGTGGAGCCAGGATTTCACCCAGTAAGAATGCATATTTCCTACAGGACTCAAAGATCATAGAACACTAGAACTGGAAGGGATTTCTAGAGGTCATCAAGTCCTGTTGTCCCCTGTCCTCATGGCAGGACCAACCATCATCATTCTAGTTCATCCCTAACTTAGATAGATACTCACCTAACTTGATACTCAAATATCTCCAATGATGGAGATTCCACAATTTCCACAACTAGGCAATTTATTCCAGTGCTTACCCACCTTGAGAATTAGGAAGTTTTTCCTAGTGTTGACCTAACCTTCCTTGCTGCAATTTAAGCCCATTGCTTCTTGTTCTATCCGTAGAGGTTAAGGAGAATAATTTTTCTCCCTCTTCTTTGTAACACCCGTTTACGTACTTGAAAGGGGCTATCATGTCACTCATTCCTGCAAGGTGCTAACTATCATGTCCCCAATCCAGAAAAGCACATAAAGCCAGATCTACACAAAAGGGAAAGGTCAAATTAAGACACACAACTCCAGCTATGTTAATTACATAGCTGAGGTCAGTGTATCTTGATTTGAGTTTTCCCACCGTCCCCACAGTGGGAGGTTGACTGGAGCAAATGCTCCCGTAGTTTTCCCTTAATCCTTTCAATAGTAGGAGTACTGGCTGCCATGAGTTCGGGCACTTTCTGAGTAGGGCACTTTCTGAGTTCGATTTAGCGTGTCTTCCTAGACCCACTAAATTAAACTCTGGAAGATCAATCACAGCAGCATCAATCTTCCACTTAATGAAGAAGTGCCCTACGTGTCTGCATAATTTTTCAGTATGTGAGTGTGTCCTATCTGTAGTTAACAGGACTAATTAGGTGTTTTGCAGTAAGCACATACTCAAGTGCTTTGCTGTATTGGAACCTAGTGATGATCTATTTCTATCTTCCTTTCTTTGTGTAAATATTGGGATTGTTAGTCTTTCTTGTCTGCATTTTTTGGCATAATCTCCAGGACAAATCTGCCCTGAACAACCTAGTAATTTAAGACAGGGAGGGTGTTGAAGCTTCCTGAAGATATCTCAGAACAACTCAAATATTTCCAGATTTGATCACCTCCCAAAGGAATCAAAGATCCATCTTGTGAGTTGGATGGATCTTTCTTTCCCCAGGCAGTTTTTGGTGGGAAATTAGATATGGAAACAAATTCTACTCACCTTACAGTACAGATAGGACTAGTGAAAACAGTAAGACATGCCTAAGAGCACCAAGATCTGTGCCTAAATAGTTTAAAAATATATTTGATCTGTCACCTTTTCATTCTGCTATTAATCAAACTTTGAGAATTTCCTAAAAACTCATGAGTGAAATCCTGGACGTCAATCCTTTGTTTACATTCCTGTTGGGGCAGCATTGTTAGTATCAGCCATCACCATCATAGCATAAACCCTTGTGGCTTTTTCTGAACTCCCCTATTCCAGTTACCTTGGTAATTCAATAGAAAACGTGACTATTGCTGAAGAGTGGGGTTTTAAAAAAAAAAAGTATTGTGGGGCTCTTGCTACCAGAGTCACTTTGCCCAATTTCCTGTTTATGTTCCTTCTGTTCAGAGCTATAGTATCATGTGAGTTCAGACGGTTAAAGATAGGCTGCATGACTGTTGCTGACCTCCTACCACGTGCTCAGTTAAGGTGAAACGGCAAAATTTGTTCTGTTTCAGTAGAATGTACTGAGAAAACTGCTAGTTCTAGGTAAAGTAAAAAGAGAAGGATGTCAATAGCCTGAGACACAGCATAATCTACAGGCTCTAGACACCTGCAGATCTTTTCAGTCCTTAACTGTGTTGCACATCTGTATTTACACCAGGCTTACAAGCTACAAGAAAGGGCATTAGTTCCCACTCTGTTTCTTTTTTCCTCAGCAAAAAAAGCTTTGGAGTCTTTCCATAAAAGCCATTAGTTTAGCAGCCTTACTCAAAATTTCTCAAAAGTTCAGTTCCCTTAATACAAGCCACTTCCCACCCAGCCCTTCAGAATAAGAAACAAATTCTCCATTTCCTTCAGTTACATTACACCAGCAGAGGATTTCAGTGCAGTTGCCCTTTTAAATTACATGGAGGAAATAAACAAAACAAGGTGATTTTCGTGAAGATTTTCGTGAAGATCTCAGGGTGTAGCCCAAACCTTTAAAAATCACTTGGGGTTCCATAAGAATTTCAGAGATGGGACTAAGGACATGTCTTCACTACCAGAAGGATTGACAGGCAGCAATTGATCCGGGGGGGTTGATTTATCGCATATAGTATAGACACAAGAAATTGACCGCTGAGCACTCTCTTGTCAACTCCAGTACATCACCAGAATGAGACGTGTAGGCAAAGTTGACGGGAGAACATCAGCTGTTGACTTCCAACAGTGAAGATACCATGGGTAAGTTGATCTCAGTACATTGACTTCAGCTCCATTATTCACGTAGCTGAAGTTGTGTAATTTAGATCGATGGCCCACGGTAGTGTAGATTAGGCCATAGTGTGCCTTTAGGACATTGGTGCCCAAACTGTGGTGTGTGCCCTGCAGGGTGCGGTGTAGAGGGCAGGCCCGGCCTCAGGGCAAGGCAAGCAAGGCGGTTGTCTTGGGCCCCGGGTCTTCAAGGCCCCATGCTGCCCAGCGCCTGCCCGCCCGGCTGCTCGCTCACTGCCCTGGTGGGAGCTGCCCAGCCACACAGTGCAGCCAACCACAACATGCCACCTTGGGCCCCACAAACTTTTTGGCTGGGCCTGGTAGAGGGACCTGAGCGAGCCCCAATCCAGATCTGCTCTGTCACAAGGTCTGGCAGCCACTTCCGGTCCTACCTTCAGCCTTTGTGCCTCGCCCCTCCCCCACAACCTTCGCCCAATGACCTGGCCCCAACCTTAGGCCTGGGCTGGGGGTGGCGGGAGGGGTACAGACAGGAGTAAAGGGCACAATGTAAAGTTTAGAGACTAGTGTTTTAGGAGAGCAGGTATTTACGTGTACTATTTTCAGTATTAAATGGTCTTACTACTTTATTGAGCATTAATAAACCATTTGTAAATGAACTGCAGAAATCTCCAATGTAGCCATCCCATTTGACAGAAATGACGTTGCTGTTGCAGAAGAAATTGTTACTGGGGTGCCAGTGGCATTAGTGGCACAATTGTGAATGACAGCAACACCGCTCTATCTATGAGCACTAGAGGGAAAATGTATTGGTTCTTCTACACATTTTCCTGTTTCTTATCTATGTGTATGTAAAGTGTATGTAAAGAACCTACTCCAGCACTCTTTGAGATTAGTGGAAGTTTTACTTTACTTCCAGTCAAACTGAATGAGATCCTAACTGAATGGAGCAGGAATATTCCATCGGTAGCTCTCAGACCACCCTACCAAGGTGGGTATGTTTAATTATCCCCATTATATAGATGAAGAAACTGAGCCACACAGAGATGAAGATCAAAGTTGCATTTGGATGCATAATATTTAGGCACCTAAATCCACATTTGGTCACTTAAATAAGTGGCCTGATTTGTATAGGAGTTGATTACTGACCCAGAGGTGGATGCATTCCAGTGATGAGTAAACTAGTCATTGCATATGTAGCTTGTAATCAGCAAGAGTTTATCGTGTGCTTTGGGATTTTTGGGTGAAAGGGAATATAAGAATCTAAGTTACAGTCATGTCATCTTAGATCTCTCTATAGATAAAAAAATGTTTCCTGCAGGACAACAGAGTGATGTGATGATGTCACTCTGCGTCCCGCTGCCCCTCCGCCTCAGCTACCTGGTGCTCTGGGGAGGTGGAGGCGGGATCCACACAGTTTCCCCACTCCTTCCCAGGTGAGTGGGATCCACAAGGCCTTCCCCCTCCCCCATGTTCCAGGGATGCAGAGGGCAGGATCCAAACAGCCTTCCCTCCCCACTTCCCAGTGCTCCAGGAGGCAGGGTGTGTGTGGAAGCTGCATGGCCTCCCCCATCCCCAGTGCTCTGAGGAGGTGGGAGCCACACTGCCTCCCCTGTCCCTGGTGTTCTGGGGAGGCGGGAGCCGCTCCCTGCTCACACTCCCCTCTCCCCAACCCCTCACAAACTTCCTCAGCCGAGACCCCAGCCCCCCTCACACACACCCTCAGCCAAGACCTGTGCCCCCAGCCCACTCACTCATACACCCCCAAACTGAGATCCCACACATCCAGCCCCTCACTCACTACCCTACCGAGACTTTCCACTCCCAGCTCCCTCACACACCCCCTCCACTGAGACTCTGCACCCTCACACACACCCTCCACCAAGACCTCACACCCCCAGCCTGCTTCTGCTCCCTCCCCACTTACCAGACATCTATGCTCAGAGAGAGTGGGGGTTGGTGAGTGTAGAGAGCAGGGGGCGCAGCCCCATACTTACACATAAATATGCTGTTGGGATGGGAGAAGGGGATGGAACTAAAAGTCTTGGCTAGCTGGATTATCTGTAAACATCCTCACATAAAGAGTCTTGCCTGTAAGCCTTCACTGTCAGGGAGCTCTGATGCCTGGGAGAATTTAGCAGCATTCAGAAGGTGCAATTTGGGAGAGGACTAGCTAGAAGTAGAGGTTTTTCAGCTTATTTACCTTGGAAGGGAAGGAACTAGAAGAGGTGCTCCATGACCATAGGGGAGGCCCAAAGCAGATGGGAGACCATCAAATGGCTTAAACCCAACTTCCTTCTATGCCGTTTTAAGCTCTTTCTCCTGCCTTTGGGATCTACATTTTGAATCAGAACCTGCTTTATACACGTATTTAAAAAAATAATCTTGTGGTCTTCAGGGAACTTTAGTCATACGTGCAGTAAATGAGCAGTAAAGTAATGAGATTGCCATTCTCAGAGGAATTTCATGTGACACCTTAAAAAGGATGGGTGTGCTCTGAGCTTTGGCAGATATCACACAGAGGTTGGCTTGATTGTTCTCAGACTGGTTTTTGACAGTCTGCAGATCCTTTTGAAATGATGCTCTGTCAAAGACAATCACTGTTACTTTTCTCAGAATGTTGTCACTTCAATCTGTTTCCACTCTACATTAGTCACAGTAAAATAATATCCAGACTATGCTTGAAAGATGTCATCTTGTGTGTTTATTATCTTGTACTGTTTTACTGAAACTTGGAAGATAAGCCCAGAACAAAAAAGCAAAACAAACAAACAAAAAACACCCAGAGCAGATCCAAAGACCAGCTGCCATTATAAAAGTTTTAATAGGGACCCAGACTTTGGCTTGTAATAAATAGGACCCAACACGCTAAACATGTGTCTTTTAGTAATGAGTCATTACTAAATGAAACGAAAAGAGTCTTCATATATTTACAGGCATTTATTGGCAGAAGAGCTTCAAGATTTTATTATTGCTCCAGGAAGATTAAGGAAACCTTACTTTGGAATAACCACTAGTAGTATTGCTTAATTATGGAACATATTTGGAATTTGTCCAGTCAATATCCTTCCTTCTAAAGATTGGAAACATTTTCACACTATCCCCGTGCCAATAATATTCACGTTCTTCATTTATTGGAGAGACTTTTGATAAACACAGCTTGTCTTCAGGAAGGCCCTAAATGTAACTGAAGACAAAGTGGAAGATAGATACTGGAGCTGTTTTCTATTGTCCAGGATATTCCTAATGAGAAACTTCTGCTTGTGGTAGTTCTATGGGAAGGAAGAAGACAGTCTCTTTTCCTGGTTCCTGATTGACAATTTGATGAACACTGTGTTGCCTCCTGTTTCTTTGCCCACTCTTGACTAAATGACACTTACATGATGATTTAATTAAACATCTTCATATGCCCTCCCCACAAAAAATCTATATATCTAGACATATTTTTTCTACTTTAAGAACTTTTGAGCTCTTCTCAATGGTTTTTTTAAGTCATAAAATTCCAAAGCTTTCAGGTCACTTTGACTTTGACCCTGCATGCCCAAAGGAACATTAGCTTTACAAAGAATTTGCATGTTTATTAAATAGCAATGACTCACTCAGTTGCAGATGTTCGTATATATAAAGTACCATAAATATTATGGATTAGGATGTGGAATATGTGATGGGAATGTGTTTGGGGAAGCAGGCAACATTTTTCTTTGGTTTTATTCAGTTTGTGGCCGTCTTTTCTTTCTATGCAAGCCATAGGCTTCTTTCTGTGCATTACAGAAACAGAGAAAAGCCTGCTGGTTCACAAAGACGTCATCTCATATGCTGTATTATAATGCAGTCATCACACACTGTGGTGCAGGAAATTTTCAGGCTAGTAGTTTCGGTCAATTAAATGTGTCTGTATCACCTTGAAAGGAACAAGGTATTTCCCCTCTGACTCTGCACCGGTAGAAACTTAGTAGGTCCTAGGAGCAAGATTTCTGCTGACTTTCCTGAAATAAAGTCATTTTAACAGTCCTAGTGAAACTCAGTAAATGATTCACTTCTCAGCAGTCTGCAATGCAATGAGGTTACACAGTCTATTCTAAAATGATCTGGATATCTGCTCAGTCAACTGATATAAGATAAGCAGCACCATTGGTGGTGGACTCAGCACAAAGTTAGCTTTGTAACTTGAGCCTCATTTTGCTGCTAAATGGGCACTGGCCTTGAGGTGGATGGTGACAGCTAGAGGGCCATTAGAAACCTCAGCACAGAGTGGCAGGAGTGAAGGGGAGCAGGAAAGGAGAGTTCACACCTTTGCAGCTGTGGTTGAGTTGAGTAGGCAGGATAACAGCTTGGCTGGGTAACCAGGGGAGCAGAATGTCAGGATATTGTGAAGCTGCCTCAGTAACAGAAAGGGCTCAGCAGTCTGTTTAGTGCAGTGGAAGCTGAGCATCTGCAGGAACTAACCCTGCTCCAAAAGGACTGGTGCTGGCGCTGGCATTGGCCAAGGTGTCTGAGGGCCTGGCATGGGAGAAGAGACACAAGTGGCTTTACTGCTGTTTCATTTGGAGCCTGACACGCCCAGAGATTTGCAAGATGCCTGGACCGCTCACCAGGACCAGCACTTGGGATGAACACTAGCCAAAATGTGCAATTTCTGGTTTGCAAGACAGTTGTGCAGGGCTCAAGTAGATGGCGTAATGTGATCTTGCGACTTCTTTTTCTGGCTTGCGGCCTAGTCTGGTGGCCCTTGCTCAGGGGAATAGAGGCTGGCACTCCCAGGTCCCCAGAAGAGGGCCATCATTAAATGAAATGTCAGGGACCAAACAGCTGCTGGCCTGCTCTCTAATGGCGCTGCTGGACAAGATATGAGCCCCAGTGCTTGGCTTTAGAACCCAGAGTGGCCACAGGCCCAGAGGGTGCTGGGTTAGCAGTCCTGGCCCGTGCAGCCATTCAGTGACTACTCAGTGCAAATCATGGCTGAAGCTGTGCTTGTCCTTGTTCCAGGACATGCTCCTCCTGCTCCTTCTTGTTCCATCCTTATAACAGCCAGCTTCCAGTCTCTGTTCCCGCCTGTTTCCTTCTGACTTGGACCCCACAGTTCTGTCTCTGGTGTACAACTCTAGTTGACCCTCTGGATCTGGCATTTGACTTCTGCCCCTCTGCTAGTGACCCTTGACTTGTTTCCTGGACTCCGCCCACCTTACACCTAGCTTTAACTGGTAGGCTGGACTTCTGCCTTCATCACTAAGTCCACAGCCTGGTTGTCAACAGAAAGGAAGCAATTGCAGAAGAATCACTCATTTTCCTGCCCCACCCTGGGTTGCATTTGCTGGGATTACATGGCCACAGAGCCAGAGGGAATCCTAGTCTCCAAAAGAAAGTGTGTTCTCACCTTTAAATTGGATTTTTGTTGCACAGGGTTCGGTATGTCGATGCTGTGGAGATAGGCACAGGATGCAATCCTAGAGAGATAATTGATGGCTCTAGGTATGTAAATCAACTACCAAAAAATTAGGAGTAAAGAATTTAAATGTACAGCCAAACTGATTGCAGAGTATTGCATGGGGATATGTTAGAACAGTGCTTCCCAACATTTTTTATACCATGGACCAGCAAACCCATTCACAAATTTTTGGCAGACTGGTAACATTTTATTTGCATATTCATTTTGAAAATAATTAGTATGCAAATAAAACATTAATTGTCCACCAACCCACTCATCCATTGACCCTGTTTTCTCACTGCACATCCATCTACCTCCAACCCCAGAATACTCTGACGCTGTTCAGCCAACCCTGGTACTCTGTGTCTCTGTATATCCCTATATCCCACTAACTCCATTACCTCACAAGTCTGTCTTACCAAGCCTTTTATCCCAGTGCCTACCGTCTCCCGCTTCCCAACACCCCTTGCTGCCAACTTCCATTGGTCAAACATCTGTCTTGTTTGGAGCCTGTCCTGCATCTGCTATCACTCCCTACTTTGGTACGCTGTGTCTCAGCGACCCCTGACTTAAATCGACAACCTCCCATTTCCCTAGATCCTGCCCCACCACTCCCAGTGCTCCCTGATCCTAGCCCACTACCCCCAGTGTCCCTTGCTCCACAAACTCCATGACTGCCCCCACTGACCCTGCAACTGCCTGTTCCACAAGCTATGAGCCTCCCCTCGCTCCCCCCAACCTTGCTCAGACACTCTCAGATCTGCTGCCCCTGAGACAGAAGCACAAGCTGTGCCACACCTGGGTTCATAACCACTGACCCACTGCAACCCACCCCCTCTTGCCCTTTGACCTCTAACCCCTGCCCTCCCTCAGCCCTAACTCTCTCCCTTAGCCCCAACCAGCCCCTTGCTCCCCAGGGCCTAACCAGGGTTGCCAGGTGTCCGGTTTTCGCCCGGACAGTCCGTTTTTTCTGGCCCCGTCCAGTAAAAAAAAAACAGAAAATACCGGACATGGTTTTTTTTCTGAAAAACTTTTGTCTCCTTGTATGTGGGTGGGATGTTTTGGGGTGGTTGTTTTTTTTGTTTTTTGTTTTTTGTTTTTTTTGCCATCGTCAGGATTTTTGGTGAAAGCATCTGGCAAAGCCTAGGCCTGATCCATCTCCTTTGCCCTGTGCTCTTTGACCCTTTAACCTCTGACCCCTACAGCCCATGCCAACACCCTCTTGCCCTGTGACCCCAACACCCCTTTGATCCCACCCCAGCCCCGCACTCCCCAGTGCGAGGCTGCCCCTTTAGGGAGCATGGCCATTACTGCCATGCAGGCAGGGGGAGCTGCCGTTGGCAGCTTGCACGCGCCCTCCTCCCTCCTCCTTCGTGCCCCCTCCCTCCCCAAGTATGTCTCATGCTCCCATGGGCAGAAGGAGAGGGAGTGCAGAGCCCTGGCTGGGCTGCCATCTTACCTGGGGGGGGGGAGGGGGGAAGAAGGGAGGGAGGTACCTCCTACTTCACCTCCTCCTGCAGCTGCCTCAGCTCCAGTGCCACCACCCAGCAAAATCAGCTGCCACGGCATTTGGGAACTGCTGTGTTAGAAGGCATAAGCAGGCAGCCTCATTACAGGGAGATTAATTGTATAAACCTGACGGGAGCTGTAAACCAAGAGCCACGGTTGAAATCACTTAGCAATAACACTGGCAGGGGCATGGACTAGATGGCTGAATTGGTCACTTTCACAGTGCACAATGCTGTATGACAATATTCAGGGGAGAGGAAGACACGGTTCCTGCCACACACTGCTTATAATCCAAGCGAGCATGATTTATTAACTGCTGCCCAATTTCTGTCTTGGAAAGTGTTTGCTACAACAGCACATGCCACACCTACTTTGTCTTCCCATTCCCTTTGAATTCAGGCTTACTTCCTCGCAGCTTGGTCCTGAAGTCTGAAAGTTCCTTCCTTAGTCCCATGCGCTACTCCATCTCCCTGGGCTGGCCAGAAAGAAAAACTGACACTTAGGTCCTCAATAGGCTAGACATCAGCTGCTTTCAAACTGTCTGTGTATGAATTTTAACTTCCTCTTTTAAAATCATTTATAGGAAACACTATAAAGTTCCTCTTAATGTCCCCTTCCTCTTAATGTCCTTCCCGCCCCCACCAACGACCCTTTTAAAGTGTTTTCCTGCTTTATTCTTTTAAGCACTGCAAGCTTCAGTCTTGAAAGCTGGAGCTAGTGTAGGACTTGGTTTGCTGCTTGGCTAGTGTGCTCGCATCAGGGCTGTCTCATAGCACTAGAAGCCTCAGCCACAGTGAGTACACAAGGAACGCTGCTAATGCAGCAGCCCCAAAGTATAATTCATATATGCTGCTTCCCTGGGGTGCCCCCATGCCATTCTGCAGCCATACCCTCTACACTGGGCCTTCCCTATTAGCCCTACTGAGAGAGCAGTTTCTATGGTTTGGAGTGCTGCAGCTACTCCTGGTACACTCCTGCACTCCCTCTGTATTACTGACTGCAGCGTAAGCAGCCGTGGGGGAAGGGATTCTTCTCAGCACACTTCCTAGAGCAGCCAGTCAGGACAGCCAGAACTAAGCCCTTAGTATCTTAATTAAGAGTCATTGAACTTGTTCAACTAAAATGAACTTAAAACTTTGGTCAGATCTTGACTTACAGCCCTTTTCTGAGTGTTAAATGAGTTCAGTTCATTTTCCCCATTATGTTCAGGCTTGCTTTCTGTCCTGGCCTCTCCCAGGTCATCCTGATCACAACTCCGCATTTCCTGAGCCATTCTTGCAGGATGTTGGTGGGCTCCAAAATCCCCTGGCTCCCTGTGACACATCACACTGCATTGTTTTCTTTGCAGTATCGTGCTTCACAGCCTGATCACAGCACACCAGAACTTCAACGGGAGTGAAATGTTGCCCAACCTTATTCATGTGGAATTTCCAGCCCAGCCATTCCTAGAGGCTCAGCTAGGCCTCTTAGTTTGGCTAAATATGGGAACTTCTAAGTGTAGACCTGTCACAAACTTTCAGTTCTTTTAAATTTCACCCATTGTTGAACTCTTGCCCCTTTGTGTGTGTGTTAGGAATTCATTTCTGAACCTGTTCTCTCTCGACTAATAGATTAACACAAATCGCTTTCCCAGGAAGGATAGGACTGGAAAGCAGGAGACATCAGTTGTTTTCTAAACTTCCTCTCTGCATCCTCAAGCAAATCACTTAATGTCCCTTTGCCTCAGCTTCCTCATCTGTAAAAAAAAAAAAAAAAAGTAGATAATATTTCCCTGCCTGACCAGGGAGCGTGGAGTCTTAAGTTAGTGGTGAAGACGACCTTTCAGGTCTTTGAATAAAAGGGGCTGTGATTAAAAAAATACAAAGTATGGACAGCATGCTTTATGCTAATGTTATATCATATTATATAGCTAGTATGTGATCTAATATCTCTTTAGCTGTCAGTGTGTATTTTGCATAGGAGTATTTAGGAATGAAAATATGTTCACCAAACAAAATGCTAATGAGTCACCTCTTCCGTTGAAACTCAGCCCCTGTTGGATGACTCTCATTTTGCTGTTGTTTACTAGAGCTCTAGCTGTTTTTCAGTACACTGCCGTTGGCTTTGTGGCCTGCCTTGCCTGACTGACAGTGTAAGAGTTACAGCAAGAGTTTATAGCTGATACCAACTTCACACCTCACGCCACATTGGGAGATATAGAGATATTGGTCTACGGAAGCAGCAGTCGCTCATGGAAGAATGCTGATATACTAATAATGATAGAGATATTCCTCTTCTCTTGAGGAGAGCCAGTCAGAAAACAGCAAAGCAACACTGGGCATCAGACTGACACTGCTCTAAAACCTTCCCTCTCAAAGGCAATGGAGCATTCCACTTGTGAAGGAGAGATGAAAATAGTTATTAGTTTATGTGACCTCTTTCTTATCTGATAGTAGTTGTGGTTTTCTGATTACTTTTGAAGCTATATAAACACACAGTAAAGCCCCCAGCAATTTCGAAAGGCACCAAATAAAAGTATTATTTTTCATGGCCACCTAGAAACTGTACATTAAAATAGCAAAACCAAAATCAACTGAGGAATTTTTTGTTGGAAAGATCCCAGCCCTTTTCCCACTGGAGGTGAGTTAAACTCCCCTCACAATTTGACACTGTATTTAGTTTCAAGTATGTAAACAAAAACAATCCTCTTCCCAAATTCTCCCAGCTCTGATCAGATGAAACCAAATTATCCCCACCTCCACTCTCCCACTTCTGGTTTTGCTGGTTTTTGACATGTTGGTGAAGCTCAGCACAATCAGCTTTCACAATATTGCCCCGCCCCTCAGAATGCCAGCCACTTGCTAGTTTTGTATTGACAAACTGGAGCAGCAACAGAAACTGTTGCTGAGGAGGTGACACAACTGGTAGGTCAATGAGCAGCACTTTGAGTGGATTGCAAGGAATGAATTCAAACAGTCTCTGGATCCCATTTACACTGCATAGGAGAGGCCTTCAGCCATTGTTAACAGACTCCAAGGAAAGGCAGAGAAGGCTTGACGCATGCAGATGTTTGCAGATAAAGGTGATATTGTGTGAGCATCTTGAATATGCTTACAAAAGTCAGTGAGTAGACCTGTGGCACCTTAGAGATCAACACAAATATATATAAACTTTAAAAACAACAAATGGTCTGGTAGCACATTATAGACTAACAAAACATGGAGATGGTATCATGAGCTTTTGTGAGCACAGTCCATGGTCATCTGAAGAAGTGTGCTATGCTCACCAGAAGCTCATGATACCATCTACATGTTTTGTTAGTCTATAAAGTGCTACCAGACCATTTGTTGTTTTTTAAGTTTATCCTGTACAGACTAACTCGCTACCCCCTGAAGCTTCTAAAAATATATGTAGTATCATGAGCTTTCATGGGCAATATAATGTTAGTCTCTAAGGTGCCACATGACTACTCGTTTTTAAAGTTACAGACTAACACAGCTACCCCTCTGAGACTTACAAAGACAGATTTGCATATCTCATAGAACTGCATGCATATAGCGTATTGGCAAATGGGTAACCCTTTTGAATATTTGCAATGCAGTCTATGTACACTTCAGACTCTCAGCACATAATGCATTTAGCACAGTTGAATGTGCAAAATCATTTTAGGGTAAAAATATTTTTGCAGATCAGAGGCATAATTGTGTACAAAGCTTTTTGAAGTGGAAATAATCCATTCTGTTAACTGTGCCATGATATGGTGGCATAATAAAAATGTAAACAGGGGAAAGAGGTGAAAAACAGTCTCACTAACCAAATTAAAAAAACCTTAAAAAACAACAAATAGTCTAGTAGCACCTTAAAGACATGTAGATGGTATCATGAGCTTTCATGGGTGCAACCTACTTCTTCAGATGATAGGAGTATTAGAAGTCCAGATAACCAAATAAAAACCTAGACACAAGTGAAAGACTAACCTTGTCTTTCCCCAGAGGTGTGAGACACGGCATCTTATGGGCCCTTGTATCAAGTGGAAAGTATAAATGTCGGTTGAAAATAAATTACAATAGCTGTCACTAGAGAGGGGAGCATTGGTGAAGTGTTTAGGAGTTAGCCCAGGACTTAAAGAGACCTGGATCCAAGTCCCTACTCCAGCACTTTGGGGCAGGTCATTTAGGCCATGTCTTCAGCGTGGGCCAGATCAATGAGGTAGTGATTCAATCAAGTGAGGGACAGTTTATCGTGTCTAGTATAAATTGCTGATTCCTCTCCCATCGACTCTGGTGCTCCACCAGAACAAGATAGTAAGGGGAGTTGTCAGAAGAGGGTTTTTTTGTTGTTGACCCAGCATGGGATGGACCCCACAGTAAACAGATCTAAGCTACATCAATTTGAATTATGCTATTAACATAAATCAAATTGTGTAGCATGCATGGAACAAACTGTCCCCATAGTGCAGACCTGCCCTTAGTCTCTCTGTGACTCAGTTCCTGGTCTGTAGAATGGAGATAACAGCACTTTCCTGCTTTGCAGGCATGTTGTGTGAATAAGTACATTAAGGTCTGGGAGGTGCTCAGATGCCTATGGTAATGAAGGTCATCTACATAGTAAGGAAAGTAGGTGTACTCTAAAGCACTTTATCTAAGGATCACAGTGCTAGTTTTTTTGGCAGATATAGAGATATTGGTCTACGGAAGCAGCAGTCGCTCATGGAAGCAGTCACTCATTAACAATCATTAATGTATTAAGCCTCACATAACCATCTTGAGGCAGGTCTCAGACTCACTTTGTTGATGGGTAAACTGAGGCACTGAACAGTTCAGCCTTTTCCCCAGGCTAAAATGGTGAGACAGAATTAGGAATAGAATCCAAGGGTTTGACTGGTGGGGCCTGATGCTAATACTACTCATGTCCAGGGAGGTCTTTAAGTTATCTTCAATGAGTTCCTGAGGAACCTGGTAATGTCTCCTCCGGGTAGGCTCATAACACGTTTGTGACTTGCTATGTATGCTAACCTGGACAAAGGCAGTGGCATTTTCTGACGCATGTTCTATTACTCATTTTCTTTATAATTAGAAACCACAAGAGCATCTTACTAGCCTAGAAATTTGATTACAGAGAAAAAGAAATAGTGTAGCAGTAAAAACTGCCTTCTACTACTATTGTTTACTCTAAATGCCCTAATAACGTACATTAGGCATTTAGTCATCTTTTTGAATGACAGGACTGGGATTAGCGAGAACCAAAGGCCCTATACTGTTCTGTCTTTTTTTTCAACTCCTTATAGATTTGGTATGGGAGAGTAAATTACCATGGAATATATGACTAGGTTTGGAGTCATCTGTGTCCTTAAGAGACACTGTACAATGAAGAGAAATAAAGCGAGTCATCTGCTTGGAACCTACATTACAACTAAGTATGTAACTGTTTTGGGCTAGTATCTCCCCGTCTGTGCGCCACACTCTTAGTCTGGACTCTTGTCGCTCCCCGACCGTGGCATTCTCTTCAGGACACTGCTCTTCAACGGTGTCGACTCCAGTTGTCTCGCCCTCTTCCAGGGGTTGTATCGGCAATCCTCAGTCTCTACTGCCTCTGTGGCCTCCCAGCTTAGCCCCTCTGTCTCAGAAGCAAGCCACAGTCTGTATTGGCCAGAAGGTGTGGTGCCAGGCGGCCCAGGCTCATCCACTACTCTGGGTCCCTACTCCCCTTTACTGCTCTTGTTCCCTGGACCATTTTCCCTGTGACACTTTGAACCTTATAGCAAGGCCAGTAGCAGGTATCAGGCTGGAACTTCTTTCTCTAGCCTCTCTGAGCCCGTGTAGCACTGCTTTATCAAAAGTGCCTTCTCTGAAGGAGCCAGTCCTACACCCACTCTGGTCAGGACCCAACTACCTACTTTCTGCTGGGCAGCTTCTTTTATACAGGGCTGCTCCAGCAAGCTATACCCTGATTGGCTCTTTAAAAAGCTCTCCCTGATTGGCCAGGGCTCTGCGCAAGCTCCCTTCTGCCTGCCTTAAACTCCTTCTGGCCAGTGTGAGGCAGTCGCCCCACCCAATAATGTTGTAACAGCCCAAGGTTTTGAAATGGCAGATTTGACACACTTTATACGGAAGTCTGTTCCAGCTGATGATACTGTGCTCTAGGCCTGTCTTCTGGAGTTATGCTTGAGATCCTACAGATTTGAGATTCAGCAAAGCATAAAGTCTAAACAAATGTAGACATTGGGCGGTCCTGCACAGTACCTTGACCTACTTAGGAATGTTATGTCTCAGACTGTCTGCTTGATTTTTCCCCAGCATCAAACCTCCACTCAGAAGGGAGGGAGCTTCTTACAGATTCTGTGCCAGTCCACGTCCAGAATCAGAGCAGCCTAGAGAAGCTCCTCTGCAGGAATCAGAGCAGCTGGCCTGGGAGTGCTTCCTCTGGGTTTACATCAGCAGGGAGTTCAATGGGAGTTCTCTGCTGGTCATCTAGGGTATGTCTACATAGCAGGGCTAAACTCGAAATAAGCTATGCAATTTGAGCTACGCTAATTGCGTACCTTATTTTGAGATAGTTTATTTTGAAACTTTGCTAAATTTCAAAATAGACCATTATTCCGACTAGTCCCTTAATCCTTGTGGAACGAGGTTTACCGGGAAATCGGAATAGCATGCCCATTATTTTGATTGCATTTTGAAATAATGGGCATGATGTAAAGACACTGAAAACGCTATTTTGGGATACCAGACGCATCCCGAAATAACACCGCAGTCTAGACGTACCGCATGAGCCCTAATGGACCAAATTCCAAGCCCTATATATTTTGTTTTGTGATGGGCTGTTCATGATACAAGCATGATATATCATTGAATATTTGGCTAGGTTATTCAGCAAGTGTGCCATTTCTTAACTTGTGAAACATCGTTCTCTTGGGTTGTGACCAGGAATTCTTTGGCTCTAATGTGACCAGACACATCAGAAACTTCTGGGCAATCCCCCACATAAACGGTGATTACAGTAAAACTTCAGTGCTACAAATACATCAGGAATGGAGGTTGTTCGTAACTCTGAACAAAACATTATGGTTGTTCAATCAAAAGTTTATAACTGAACATTGATTTAATATACCTTTGAAACTTTACTATGTAGAAGAAAATGTTGTTTTCAACCATCTTAATTTAAAGAAAACAAGCACAGAAACACTTTACCTTGTCAGAGCTTTTTAAAAAAAAAAAACAAAAAACAAAACTTCCCCCTTTTTTGAGTAATTTACGTTTAACACAGTACTGTACTCTAGTTGCCTTTATTTGTCTGCTGCTTGATTGTGTACTTCTCATTCCAAACAAGGTGTGTGGTTGACCAGTAAGTTTGTAACTCTGGTGTTCGTAACTTGGTTCTATTACATTTTGAAAGATTGGATCACAATCCACAGCTAGGTGGCACATCCTCAGTGCCAGCATTAGGGAAGTTAAATTTTGATGAATCAGCTAATCGATGGAAATTCCATCGACTACTCAATTAGTCGATAAGGGGGGTGCTCACTCTCCCACTGCGTCTTTCCCTTTGAAATGTACAGGAACCACCCGCAGCTCTTGTATATTTCAAAGGGAGAGATGCAGCAGGAACCTATGCCAGCAGGGAGCAAAGAAGTCCCTGTTGGCACGGGTTCCCCTCTGTGTCTCTTCTGATTCAATCCACGTTCACGCTGCTTCCCCGCTACCCCCTGCCTCCCCTGCCCACCACAGAGATGGTGCTGGAGGAGGAACTTTTAAGTCAGCCCCCCCAGCACCAGCTCGTGCTCCCCCATTGCTGCCTCTCTCAGATAGAGGCAGCAAGGGGGGGGGGGGAAGCGACTAGTCGAGTTCCTACTTGGCTACCCAATAAGTATTTGCTTATTGGGTAGTTGACTAGTCAACTAGTCACTTACGTCCCTAGCCAGCATGTGAAAATGTTTCATAGGGCACATTGGGAGAAAATGGCAAATATTACATACCTATCTTCTTTCTTCATTAAAGCACATGTGGCTTGAAAGAGAGAATGAAATATATATAAAGTGTTCTTCACGGAGGTTATGTCTACACTACACTTCCGGAAAAGCTCTGCCACGTCCAAGGAATGAGTCCGCTTTTCCGGGACATTTTCTGAAAAAATGGACACGTTCTTTTGCCATCCCTGTAATCCTCATTGTATGAGGAAGAAGGGATGTGTCGAAAGAGGAGGTTTTCCCTAAAATTTGGCCCTGTGTAGACGGGCCAAATTTCGGAAAAGCCTCTTCCAAAAAAAAAAAAGCAGAAAAAGATATGGAAATTGCAGTTCACAATTTGCATATCTTTTTCCGACTTTTCTTTGCAGTCTAGACATAGCTTGAGGCTAATGATGCACTTGGGGCAGTAGGTTGGAAGAGGTATGGTGGGGGTAGGATCAGTAGCAAAAAGGGACAGGGGCAGGAGCAGGGGCTTGAAGAAAGGGGTGGAAGAGAGGTAGGGACTTGGAGGAAGGTGGAGTGAGGGTGGGATAGGGCAGGAGGGTGGTTGAGCACCCCCCAGGGATAGAGGAAATCAACATCTATAGGTCAACTGCCAATTTGGGAACTGTGTGCCATAGGTGGAGAAGCCCAGAAGTTGGTTTGGAGAGAGATGTATGTATTCTGTGGGTATAATATGCATCAGACTACTTCAGAAATTGATGGTATTCTCCAGAAGGTGCCCTGAGTCTCTCCACAAACAAACAGATGTTTAAATCTTGACTTGCTGTCAGAAGCTGTCCTGCTTGACAGGCCTAATCATTAGTCAAAAACTTTACAATGTCAGTATTTGCGTAATAATGTTTCTAAGGTATGAAATTTCACAATTTGTCCTTTTAAAAAAAAGAGATTAAATCTCCAGGCCTTGAGAGAAATAGTCCTTAGTGGCCTCTGTCCATTTTCAAGAGGACAAGACTCCACATCTCAAAAGCCACAAACATGCTAGCTAATAAGCTGCTTGGAAGATGGAACAGAAGTGCCAGTGGGCAAAGAGATCAAATCACTCTCTAATGTCTAGAGGTCAAAAAGATCAAGAGTATACCGCAGTGGGCAGTGGGGTCGGGGTGGGAGAGTTTGCATTGCCAGTGCTTGCACTGTCCACTCTATCCCCACACCGCTGTCTGGCCTGGCCCACCAAGCCTCATTCAAATTCCCTTTTCAAACTCACTTCCTTGCATAGGCTGATAAATGATAGTTCTGGCTTGCAAAATTCTTGTATAACATATTATCTCAGTCTCTGCCCCTAGTTTGGACAGCCTTGTACTTTACAAGTGGGTCGTGGTATTACTGATTGAATGGATAGGCTTTTAAATAAGCCTAGTCCATAAATATTTAATTGGAGTATTTATTCCATGTGTATCTCATATGATAGACTCCCAAAGTTTTGATGTGACATGACAGGACTAAAGATCCCTCAAGGTCAGTATACTTGCATCAAAAGAATATGAGAATAATGGAAATCAGCTTAAAAGCCTTCACTGTCAGGCAGCTATTTTGGGGGTCTTGTTAACTTTTCTTCTTGCTTAATGTAGGCCATAAGGTTGTTTTTTTCTCCATATTTTAGCAGCCATTGTACCCACTGTAGTAATTGTATTGACTTTTAAGGAGCACAAATGAGGATTTTTACATTCCATCTAAAACATTTTGCAATCAATTGCTTGGTCTCAAGAGATGCTGGACCTGTTTGCCAGATTTAAAATAGCCTCCTACCACAAAACGGGTGTGATTATACCTCAGACTAAGATTTCTCAAATGACAGAAAACTGCTCAGTTTTGTGTTATGATGACTAATCATTTTGCAAACAAGAGTTGAGTAAGATTCAGACAAGGAGATCAACTCTTCTGTTGCTGTTCAAATTGTTTCTCTTGTCCATTTTGAATTTCTAATGAAAGGCCATTTAGCAGATGTAGTGAATTGGCTAAAGTGTGTGTGGGTGGAATCAGAATTTCTCATCTAAAGGTCATACGTAGTTTCTACACTGCTTGCAGAAAGTGAAGAGGCTCCTTTAATTCATGTGCTTTTTTGGAGCAAAGGGACCTGAGTTTTGTCTGCTGTCACTGTGAAGTTCCCGCTGATCAACTATGAAGCGTAGTGATAGCTGATGTACTTAGTTGGCCAGGGGTTTGTTATACAGTATAATAGAAGCTCTGCAAAGGAAGGAAACAGCTCTATGAGTGGTAACATCATAGGGACTGTCCTATTTCGCTCTGCCAGCCATCAAAGACAAACACCATTTTTTTGATCACGTGACCTCATTTCATCTAATCACGTTATTTATTAAAATTTAGTAGCTCCTAATTTTGTAGTTTAATTTTTATCCATGGAATGGGGAATATGAAGGGGGTCACTTCTGGATCTTATAGTAAGTATATTTGTGACAGCTGTAACCAACACAGCACTGTACAAGAACTGAAACAGCTGGTGAAATGGAGGAAAACAGTCAGATGGCTTTTCCTTTTTAAATCCTACATACAACTTTCTAAAATCTTATAGTGTATTAATCTATATGTGACTTTACTTAACTGTGTGAAATCCAGCTATTAATCATTTAGTCCAAAAAGAGATAAATATTTATTAAATTACAGTTCTGGGCAGAGAGAGTTATACAAGCCTTTCTGTGTGATACAGGATTTTGTAGCATTCTGAAGTCATCTGTTTAACTTTTTAGCACTGCAGCCCCCTCAAGGTCTGTTCTCCTTAATTTGCATAAGTAACTGTCAAGCTCATTAACAGCTCTTTATTAGTGCTGAAAATCATCTGATGGAAACATGTTAGGTTCATCTGAAAGCTTTGTCTTTACTAGGAGAAAAGGTGTTTTCTAACAGGTGTTAGCTAACACTTGGTAACTAAGGCCAGGTTTACAGTATGGGGACAAGTGGCATTGCTACAGCACCATAATTATCCTGGCATAATTCAGTAGTGTAGACACAGTTTTAGAATAACAGAGGAGTTTGGGGTTTTTTGGTTGTTGTTGTTATGGTAACACCAATTCCCTTAGTGACAGCAGCTAGCTGAAGGAAAGCATTTTCTGTTAGCCTAGCTGCATCTACACGGGGGATTAGGTTGGTTTAGCTGCATCCCTCTGGGGTGTCAATTTTCCCACATCTCTGGGTGTTGTAACTATGTTGACCAAAAGGCCTAGCACAGCTAACAAGCCTGACATTGCTCTGCACCCCAGAAGGAGTGGGGTCTCAGGCAGAAAGAATGGGGTTGGGGCTACACAGCCCTCAGCACCACACAGAGATCACACCCTGCCCCCA
Organism: Apalone spinifera; assembly: GCA_030068395.1. Lineage (NCBI taxonomy): Eukaryota > Metazoa > Chordata > Testudines > Trionychidae > Apalone > Apalone spinifera. The sequence goes on from JANRFK010001158.1 coordinate 18,115,739, forward strand.
GCCCATAGTGCTGCCTGGAGCACGCTGCACACTGCTCCGGCAGCTATGTAAAAGGCCGGGGCTCCATCTGCTGCTACTGCAGCACCAGCAGCTGGGAGCTCTGGGCCCATTTGTATTGCTGGGCCCCAGGGCAGCTGCCCCCTTTGCCATGCCCCTCGTCAGTGGGCCTGAACATAGGATAAAACCCTAGGGATGCTTTGTCTTCACTAAGATAAAGGGTGTGTTCTTACTTCATGTTAGCTAACCTATGGTAGCTAAAATCCTAGCAAAGGCAAGGCCATTTGTAGCTTTAACACATGGCACCAGACTGAGGTAGAGACTGTGGAGAAGCCTATAGCTTACCTTGTCATGCAAACTGATGTTAAAATTACAACTGCCTACCTTGCTTCTTAGGATAGACGTGCCTTATGGGGATGGTTTTCCAATCACCAGTCACAGTTCAGCCTAGTGATTAAGATAAGCATAGAATCTAAAGAAAATATGCATGTTTAGGGGACAAAATGTGACAACCAGTTTGAAGGCTGAAGCAGGAAACAAATTCCCCGTCAGTGACTTGTGTCCATTTGTGTCTCCCACAGGCATGGCGAAAGCGCTGGTTTGTGCTCCGCAGGGGCCGCATGAGCGGGAACCCGGACGTTTTGGAGTATTACAGAAACAACCATTCCAAAAAACCCATTCGGATCATAGACCTTAATGAATGTGAAGTATTGAAGCATTCAGGGCCCAACTTCATCAAGAAAGAGTTCCAGAATAACTTTGTCTTCATTGTGAAAACCACCTATCGCTCCTTTTACTTGGTGGCCAAAACGGAGGAGGAAATGCAGATATGGGTGCACAACATCAGTCAGATCTGTAACTTCGGACACTTAGAAGATGGCACAGGTAGGAATGGAATTACGGCTCAAGCTCTGTGGAAATAACCTAGAGCTGGAATCTTCCATGGGTGGAACAATGGCCAGATCGAGGGGAGTCTTATTCCATGGGGGAACATCATAGAACCAGTGTCAACTGGTTTGATTCTAGAAAGTTTGATTAAAACTATCAAAGCGATCAATTCTGCTGGGTATAAATAGCCAATTGGTTTGGTCTCACTTCTGTGAACTAACTCCTTTTGGAATAAACCAACACATCTTTTATCAGAGAAGGTACTGTTTGTGTACAATACTGACTGAACATTATTTAATGGTGCTTTATATTTTACTAGCAGGTTTAACCAGTGTTGCCTACTCCACATTTCTCCATTTTATCTCTTTTCTGTAAGGTCTACAGAGCACTACTCCACATTTCTCCATTTTATCTCTTTTCTGTAAGGTCTATTGAGAAGCAATCCAATTCCAGGTTTGTCCTATTTTTCTGGCTCATCTTGGTTCAGTCTCTGTCAACATTCGCTCACTTATGTCAGTTTTGAGTAATGTACTTGATTTGGTGATTCTGTCTCATTTCTGCTTGGATTTCTGAGAAGTAATCCCATTCCAAGCACTTCCTGTTGTCTTGGCACAACTAAACACTTATGTTGCTTTAAGTTATGATAAGAGAAGATGTATGCTGAATTTGGTGGTCCTAGCTCTTACCGTTTAGGAGGAGTTCTTGATCAAACAGACAAACTCTCTAAATTGTACATGTTTGGTATTTATAACTTAACATCAGACACCAATCTCAAAGAGAGAAGGTGTCCTACAAAATTCACATTGTCTAAAGCATTACAAGAATTGATTCATAAATCTTAATGCTAAAGCTGGAGAGCCATTTTACTCTTGTAAAGAGGAGAAAGGGCAGAAAAAAGAGGCAGAGAATCAAATACTCCAGACTGTGGTAGGAATGTGTATCTAGAGACCCAAGATATGTTCCTGCTGGTGAAAATGAGGACAAAGATTTTGTCATGATCTCCACCCATATATAGAGAGATCCTGTAAGTTTGTTACAGCGAATTTGTTGAAGCTCCTCCTAGAATTAGCCCTACAGGTTGAATCTGGCCATTAATTGACAACAGGAACTAGGGATGTTAATGGGTAAACGGTTAACTGGTTATCCAGTAAGCATCACTCTTTTTGGAGTGGCCACCGCCCATGGGATCCCGGTTAACCAGTTAAATGGAATGTTTGACATTCTGTTTAGCCAGTTAACTTTTTAACCAGTATTTTACATCCCTAACAGAAATCCGTATCATCAGTTTGTTTTTTAAAAAGAGCTATTCAGCTTCAGATAAATGCAAACAGTCCCTGACATTTCCAAGGGGCAGATGCAGCAATGATTTCAAAGTAGCAAAGGAAATAAGTCAGATTGAGTCTCAAGGTCATGAAGAAGGCCACTGCAACAACAGAAGTGGATGGTGCTGAAAGAATTCATTCATTTAAAGGGGTAATAGCACTTTTACTCTCATAAACTTGAAAGGAGAGAGAAGAACATGCTGGGATGCTTTAATTTCCTCTATCCCAATGCATTCTTTAATTTTCTCTTCATTAGTATGTTAGAGGGGGGATAAAAGGAAATGGAGACATTTTGGCAGAGTGATTCCTGTTATAATCCCTGATAGCTGCCATTTTCACATTCAGTTTAGAGTCCGACCATAAGGAAAACTTGGTGTTGTGTTTGGTATGTGCCAGTGTATCTCCAACTAGCAAAGTAGGACTTAGTCACAGGCAGCACAAATTAGGAGCCGTGAGGGGGCTGGAATCACTTGCTCACCTGAGTTTGAATGAAATATGAGGATGGTTCAGAAACAAGCTGTCTTAACCTTGCTGAAATTGTGAGGCTTGGGAGTTTTTGTTGCTGGATTGTTATGTTATTATTTTATGTATAATTTTGTCAAAGAGTCTAAAATTAGGGTAAGGCTGTCCCTGAGAAGCTAAAGAGGAACAATATCCTTCTCCTGTGAGATAAAGGAGTGAAGTCATGAAATGCCAAAGAACAGAACAGATGGAGGTTCATTTCAGTGAGGCCCAGTTGATAAGGTCTGGGCTGTATTTTGCTCATAGGACCTCTCCAATGGGATTTGAAGTGAACTCTTTATGAAAACACTAAGGCTATGTCTACACTCGCGGCTTCTTGCACAAGTGCGGCCGTTCTTGCGCAAGAATCTGCAGAATGTCCACACTGCCCGCCCGCTCTTGCGCAAGTAAATTTACAGTACGGCGTGGTAAGAGAGGGCTCCTTGCACAAGAGCTACGCTCTTTTTTAACAGGTGTAAGCTCTCTTGCGCAGGGGCTCTTGCGCAAGAGGGCAGTGTGGATGCGTGGCAGGGATTTCTTGCGCAAGAAAGCCCTATGTCTAAAATTGCAATCAGAGCTTTCTTGCGCAAGAGAGCGTCCACACTGCCATGGGCACTCTTGCGCAAAAGCACAGCTCGCACATGGCAGTGTGGACGTTTTCTTGCACAAGACTTCTTGCACAAGAACCCTTGCGCAAGATGTTCTTGCTCAAGAACCCGCGAGTGTAGACACATAGCCTAAGAGTTTGCCCGAAGTCAGGATACCTACTGCTCAAGCAATGCTCAAGCTTTCTCTTCTCACAGTTTTTGCCTCCCATCTAGGGCTTTGTGTACCCATGAAAATGTTCTTGGCATAACTATGGGCTTTGTTGATATCACTGAGGGTGTATCTAGATTACATGTTTTTTTCAAAAAAAGTGGTCTTTTTTTAAAAAAAAAACTTCCCTTGCATCTAGACCCGTGGTCACCAACCCGTTGATCGCGATTGACTGGTCGATCGCAAGGCGGGCGTTCGGGCAACCCCGGCCCCCATTTTCCCCCCACCTCCGAGAAGCCCCACTACCTACCTCTAGTGTAGTG
>JANRFK010001158.1:18122271-18144031 GCA_030068395.1 Apalone spinifera
ATTTGCAACTCCGCTTGCCCTCATTACCCTACCTAGCTCGAACTAACGAGTTAGAGTAGGCGTACCCTGAGAGAGGAATCCAACCCCACTTGCTGTTGAGTTATCCTTTTGCTGTACACCAGCTGTTCCCAAACGGTGGCCTGCTCAAGATGCACAGTTTGACCGCTGATTGGCTATGTGGTGCTGGCTCTCATCTTTGTTCTTGGCAGCTTTTACAGGCTGCCAGGCAAAGAAGTGCAAAATCAGATGGGAACAAGTGGGTGCCAGCCTACCTACTCACATCCGGACAGGACCTAGGCATTCCTGCTTCAGACCCATCCACAAGACCTACCTCTGCTGCAATGCCTACAAACCATCAGCCAATTAATAATGGCTCCAGGGGCCATTCTTAGAGAGTTCCTGGCAATACAGACTTTCTGTACACATGGAATCTATTGGGGAAATTGTGCAATAAGTTATCTGAAAATAGGGTAGCCCAAGTATACAGAAGAGAATCAGTCTGGAAATGGAAGTGAAATGGAACATGCATGAAAGAGAAGGCTTAATGCTAGTGGCAGGCCTGCTGATGAGGGAGAGGTGGGGCAAAGGGGGCAGCTGCCCCAGGGTCTTGTGATTCAAAGAGCTTTGGGCTCTCAGACACTGCTGCACCTGGAGCCCTGGGCCCTTTAAATCGCTGATGGAGTGCCGCACAGCACACTCTGTACTGCTCTGAGGGCTGGCTGTCCCTGGACATGCCCCTTCCACCTGTGGCACGGCCCGTTCTGGGAATGCTGGGCCAATTGCCCCACACCTTTTCCAGGGGCATAGCGAAGCTGTTGGCTCCCCTGGAATGTTCCCTCTAATCTTTTTCCATTCATATGTGGATTTCTTCCATCCATGTGCAGAGTAAAATTTGTTATGTGCACTAAGACACGTGTGACAGTGCACCACAAGGAGAAAAACAATCAGCTAGGCAGCATGACAATTTCTCCTGAGTGGCCGCACAAGCACATAGTTTACAGGGAACACTGCCCCTGGCTAGTGGAAAGCCACTCAGAAAAATGCAGTATTACAGTCAGCAGTAAGTGCTGGATTAACGCTATCCTTTCTGGAGACAAAGGGTTGATACCTAGGTTCTCCATACTGTATTTGGTATCCAGGGAGAAGCCATTTGCTTTCGTAAGAGGGCAACCCCTCTGAGAGCCAGGATGTCACATTTTGGTTTCTGAAATCAGGCTGGCCAAACAGAATAATTGATGTCTAGATCCGTGGTGTCCAACACACTAGCCGCTAGCCACGTGTGGCTATTTGGCCGGTTGAGTGTAGCTAGTTGACTTGAACAATGTGACTATTTGGCTGGTTGAGTGTGGCTAGTTTGGTATAGCAATAGCCCCTATATTGGCTACTGCTTCAGAAGTGGTTGGATGCCATGGGTCTCTAGCCAATAACTGTGTTATTCTTCAGCTCCCTTTAGATAGTTGTTGATTATCAGGATATTCGGAGGTGTTATTTTATTCAAGTTAATAAAGCACATGCTGCATTTGCATTGTGGGTGTCACTGAGACATGTTTGTGGGCAGGTAACTTGAAAAATGTGAAATGAGTGAGCTTGACTTAAAAAGTGAGCAGTGAGAGCAGAACAAGGGGATCCAGGAAGTCTAGCATCCTAATCCTGCCTCTGACTGTGACTCTCTGCATGCTTGGCCAAGTAACCTTTCTGCTTCAGGTTCCCCTCTGTGAAGCAGAAGTGAGACTCGTTAGGGTGTGATGAGGACTAATTAGTACAGCTGAAGGTCAGTACCTTGCTGTTGTTCTTGATTCCCCTTGGCTGCGTCTAGATTGGCATTATTTTCCGGAAATTCTTTTAACGGAAAAGTTTTCCGTTAAAAGCATTTTCGGAACAGAGCATCTAGATTGGCACGGATGCTTTTCCGCAAAAGCACTTTTTGCGGAAAAGCATCCGTGCCAATTTAGACGCACTTTTCTGCAAAAAAGCCCCGATCGCCATTTTCGCGATTGGGGCTTTTTTGCCGAAAACAAATCTGAGCTGTCTACATTGGCCCTTTTGCGCAAAAGCTTTGCGCAAAAGGGACTTTTGCCCGAATGGGAGCAGAATAGTATTTCCGCAAGAAGCACTGATTTCTTACAGTAGGAAGTCAGTGCTTTTGCGGAAATTCAAGCAGCCAGTGTAGACAGCTGGCAAGTTTTTCCGGAAAAGCGGCTGATTTTCCGGAAAAACTGGCCAGTCTAGACACAGCCCTTTTGTTTCAGGGCTTGGAAGTAGGAAGGAGCACTGGAGACTAATAAACGCCCCCTTCTCGGCCTGTGCTTTAGAATCAGTGACAAATGGAAGACAAAATGCTGACAGAGAGGAGACCCCTGGCTTCTTCCGCAGGGTCAGTGCACTGGCCAGGTGTTGGGGGTGCAGTGTAAATCAAGAGGCTTTTTAGTATAGGAACTCTGCTGGCACCCTGCACAGTTAATGAGTGAATTGTTAGTGGGATTCTTCCATCCTCTGGCCCCTCCAGGTCTTGCTTTGACTGCAGACTTAGCCTGGGAACCCCCCCCCCCTTTTCTTGAAAAATAGAACCCCGTCTGGTGTTCAGTTCCCTGCTGTATCTGGTGCAGTTGGTTCCTGTAACTCTGACAGGCTCCTTGGCGATGCAGCTGTTGCGGTAGCAGTCGCTTGTCTCTGGTTAAAACATAGAATAGTTGGGGAAGGGGGAGAGAGGAAAAGATTCTGAGGGGAGCTGAGAATCTATAAGCTCCATTGACAGAGAAGAGTGAGTTACACAGTCAAACCGCCTGCTGTGAAAGACACCCTCCAAAGGGGCTGTTCTCTCTGCTGCGTGTGTGTGTCAGGCCCATCGTAGCTTTTATCTCTGGGGGGAGGGGCCCTTATTTTTTCCCTTTTTTTTTTTCTCTTTTTCTCCACGTGAACTGAGTGCTCATTCAATGTGGCTGCAACCCACAGAACAGCACCCCTCTTCTGCCGAGCAGCACAACCGACTTACCTCCATTGGGCTAGATGGCCCTGGATGTTGGGTGGGCATGAGGGGAAGTGTTTCCTGAAGAATGCAGGGACTGTACCTTCTGCACAGGGACTAAGCCCTTCCTGAGCTTCCCCAGAGGCAGCATGACTAGGGCCACTCTTTAATGCCATGGTCTGGTCCATTGCCACAAGAGGTGGGAGGGTACTTCCGTCACCTTGACTTCTCCACTGATATGGCCAACATGGAGCCCAGCTGGGTGAGTGCTGCGATGGGGACCCCTGTCTGCACCTGCAAGCTGATGTCATTTCACTTACATCCCCAGACAGCTCTTAGGTAGTGACTAATTTCAGTCTCTGGGCTGGCTTTGAACCAGCACATGAAAGTCAAAGAACCTCCGTTGAGGTAAGTTATGCACATACATTGAAGGGAGATCACCCCCAATAAGAGTGCAATGGGGAGATCAGTTGTCCAGCATCTACTGCTCAGCAGAGTCTGGATTTGTACTCCTTGTTGTTGCTGAACTCACAAATGAACTCCTCTGTGAAACGGTGCGTCTCTGTTACCGCTTTGTAATATACAGAGCCCGAACCCCGGGTGGGTTGGTGCTACATGCAATCTCCCTCCCCCCGCCAGCTCTCCTGTGGTAATTAGCACTAAATGAAGCAGTTACTTTGGCAGCAGAGTCAGCTTACTGTCTTATTGGGCTGGAGTGGGAGGAGGGAAAACAGCAGAAAGCCTGTTCTCTGCATTCTCTCTAGAAAATGGACATGCATAATTTATCCTCCCCGGCTGCTGCAGTATAACTTTAATGCACACCGATTCTATTACCAGCAAAGCCCGCAAAGCTGACCTGTTCTCTTGGGAGCTGACTACAGATGTCCGGACAGCCCGAAGGTTACAAAAGGGCACAGCCATTTTTTCCCGTTAGTACAGTTGACTGGGACTACAATATATTCCAGGCCTAAGAGGCTTATGACTGGGATAAGTCTGATGCTAAAGGCAGTGCAGTGGCATAGCGGGGGGGAGGGGGGAGCAGTTGCCTGAAGGCATTATACTGGGGGGGTGCTAATTTAGTCCCCTTCTGCTCCCCCTGTCATCCCTTGGCTTGCCTGCTCCTCCTCCACCCACCACCACTGGCTGGACCCTCCTCTATCTCCACCGGAGGGTTAGTGCATGCAGGGGCCTGACCCAAAACTGGAGGCGGCAAGGGAAGACATGGTACAAGCTCCACCTCCTCCTCCCAAGGTCGGGCTCAGCCATGCGCCAGGTTCGCGGCGGCGGGGTGGTGGTGGTGCAAATTTTGCCTTTGCCCCCGGGCACATAACACCCTCGTTACACCTCTGAGATAGTGAATAGCAGATGGAATTAGTGCCTGTCAATTTTGTGTTTGTATAAATAATCCAGAGAGCCACTTCTGATTTCTCCTTCTTTTGCATTTTTTTATATGCAGTGAGATGGTGATCTGAACATGTTTTCTTGAGTTTCCCACAGAATTAGCTCAGTGTATATTTGAGTTGCCTTGCCTTAGGATATAGATCTAAGAATTCAAAGTCTGAACAGTTCAGTTCACCATTTGCACCTGCAAAGAGAGTCTTGGTGGTTAAAGTTCTGGAAAAGTTTGTTAGCTTGTTTGTTATGCTTTGGGCCAACCAGGCCACTCAGCAGATCTAATATGCTGTGAGAGCCTGGTCCTGAAAACACTTTTAGATGTAATGCTCGGTGCTGTGAACAGTGCTGCTAAAAGCATTGAATACAAGATTCAGGAAAGCACTTCAGCATGTGCCTGAAGTTCAAGGGAACCTGAAAGGCTTAGATGTGAGCACACGCCTATATGCTTTGCTGAATCAGGACTTAATTGTGTATAGGACTGGAACCTAATCTAGCAAGGAGAAATAATTGTCAGATACAATATTGGAAATAAAAATGCAAACCCCTAATAACTCCTTTGTTGAACTTTATACAGGTTGAACCTCTCTAGTCTGGCATTCTCTGGTCCGGCAACATCTGTGGTCCAGTATGATTTTAGTGAGCTGGATTCCACTTATCATGGACGTGGCCAGGTTTTCCACAGTCCCATAAATTTTGTTTACAGCCACCAATCCTTGCTCTCAGTGTTCTGTGCTGTTGTTTAGCTCTAATTTACTCCCACTGCTTGCTGGGCTCTTAGAAAACATTAGAAGTGTTGGTAATGCTGCTAGACAATATTGACTTCCTGTGGTTCAGCAAATTCTCTGGTTCGGCACCGGTCAGGTCCCAAGGGCTCTGGCCTAGAGAGCTATTAAGGGTACCAGTGCCAGAGCCATTGTTATGTAGTAGTTTGAGTGCTTGGGGCCAAATTGTACTGGCATTACTTAGATTGCGTGTGAGCATGATCTTACTCTCTTAGTCCCACAGAAGTCAGTAGAGTACTGCTTTGCATTAGGCTGCCAAAATGTGGCTCTGAATGGGGTTTTATACTCTTAGCCTAGGTGCTCCATGGAGCTGTGCTGCATTTAAACCAGTTGAGGACCTGGTCCAGAGTCTGCTATGGATGAAACATATTTCTGTGCTCATTAGATGGCGGGTTTTTGTTTGTTTTGTTGGATGGGGAAGAGAATGGGATTATCTCAACATCAATGTATACAGGGCCATTGATTCTCTCCTTTTTGGGGTGCGTACTTTTATACATTGTATCTATCAACTACTTTCTGGGGGGCTTATAAAGTCAAAAGCGCTAAGCATAAATCAGATATGTAAAAGCGCTAAGCATAAATCACAAGAACATTGATGCCAGTTGGAACTGTGTCCAATGAAGGACTGAGTAAAATCTGCGTAAGGACCTCAGGATCTAGTCTACAGAGCAAAATCTGGCCCATCTTTTAATGCCCATTGACAATGAGATGTCTTCAAGATTTCTAACAGGCAGCCCCTGAAATTGGGACTTTGGAGAAATTGACACGCTTGCTACCACTGAATCTTGATTTAGCAATATCCAGGACCTTGAAAGTGTATTGGAGAGTTCTGTATTTATCAGTTGCTTAGGGTTTTTGGTGGAATACAGCTGCTTTGATTTATGTAATGTGTAGGTTTTTTGAGACGTGCTTTGTTAACAGCAGAGTAACACTAATAATAGCAAAAACAATTGGTCGCGGAACAAGATGCACGCCATCTGGCGGCCGTAATGGGATAGTACAGTATCATGGGGCTCTATATTGAAAGCTTTTTGTAGTTTCTTCAGATACTTTCAGGATTTCCCATGTATCTGATCTTCTAGCACAGCCTGTTGGGAGGGGGAGGAGGAATTATGTCAGAGCCTATGGGGAATTGTGTACAAACTCCACAGGAACTACCGTGCCTGTGCCAAAGAAGCTTGGCTACAAAAATGGGCCCAAACTGCACATTGCTGGAGTCAATCTAAACTCCCCCAAGGTTTGGGGAGGATAGGGGCCATATCTAGGGATATGGGTCAGACCTGGCTTTATATGGTTCTCCGTTCGTCTTCGATCACTAAGCTACTTACTGTCATGTTCAAACATACCCAAAGGGTTAAAACACAAAGATCACTGTGTGTGAAGGAGAGACTAGCCCTGAAATCAAAGGGACACACTTTCTGCTCTGGCTGCTTGGTGCTGCTCTGGAGACACAAAGTAGCCAGATCCTGGTGCACGGGAACCCACTGCTGGTATAAAGTTTGTGAAAGCTGCTCCTGCACCAGCCCTGCCATTGGGGGTGTGGCAGAGTAAAGCTCCGCTCCTCTGTCAGCCAGTAGCACCCAGTCTCCCAGAAGCCTGCTACTTATGCTGAGGCCAGCTGGTTCCCAATAAAGGGGACCTGACTGTCTCCCTGATGTCCCTGCCCAAGGAGAGTCCAGTCACAGGGAGAACTGAGCCGAACTCAAGCTTTGTCACTGGCTTCAGTGGGGGTGCAGGATCGGGCTTGATAAAAGGTGCTAGACAGGGAGCCCACAAACACATCATATGGGCATGCTGATCACAGCTCCCAGGATGACTTTTCTATTTATCTCCAGCCATCATTTCTGAGTGGCTATAACCCTTTGGAGCCTAGGATTTTTTCCATACAAAATTTTAAAGCGCATTCATCATGTTCTTCATTCAGCTGACCGCCACATGCAAGCATCAGGCATTGTGATCCTAATCCCAACTTTCCAAACACCTTGAGGCTCATGGGGAAAAAAGAGCCTTTGTCCATTGTGTAAGTAGACTAGCTTGCTGAGTTCTGTGGATCAAATTGCAGCACATCCCATGCTCATGTAGGCATTGTCCAACATTAAGAGACATAAGAAGTCTGCCAATAAACTCTGCAGTGCTACAAATCTGGATACTCTGCAAGCAGAAAGTAAAGAGCAGTTTCATCCTCAGAGGCTTGGAGAGTGGGAAGAAAACTCTTTCTTGTCTCCATTAATTTCAGTTGGGTCTCCTGGTTCTTTATTTCTGCCAGAGAAGTCCAAAAAAAGTACTTGATAAAACAGACTGTTCCATCTCAGTGCTTTCCACAGAGGAATCTATTTGTTTTCTTCCCCACCTGGGAGAAGAGTGCAACAGCCAAAACCATTAGAAAAGGAGCATTCAGGGATTTTAAGAGAGATGGCTCCAAGCCACAAGATTTTGATCCACAGTGTTCAGTTCAGCAAAGTTTTGATCTAGGTTCAGATCGTTCAAGAGAGAAGGGCAGCCAGAAAGTTTGGATCCACATCTCCCCAGGGCTTATGCGGCATTTTAGATCTCAGGTTTTGTTTTAGGCTAATCTCTACTTTAAGACAGTGCTTCCCTGGAAGAAAACGGACCTTCAGGAGCTGTGAGGGCTGGCCCTGGCTGGACCATACATTGGCCTGGGAAGGACCTGTGTTCACATGGACGCTGCTAGGATCTCTAGTCAGGGTGGGGTGAAGTGCAATGTGCGGTACAGTTAGAATGTGAGCACTCTCCTGCTTTGTACGGTGAACACCTTGGGGACCACTGTAGCAATGACAGTGAGGCTGCCAAGAGGCAGAGGCATGCATTTTCTTAGACTGGATTTCCAATACCTCAGGTACCTGCTGAATTCAGTTTGTTACTGACACAAACTTTTTTTACAGTTGCCTTTCAGTGCAGAGCTTGGGGTCTGTGTCCTGGCCCATAATCCCGCGTTCGCTGGGCCTTTTCACTCTTTCTAGTGAATGTCCATGTAGAGTGCTTGTGGGAAGAGTGTTTTGGCTGCTGATTTTTGGACCCTAACGTCTCTTAATGAGTAAACACTTCACTATTTAGAACTTCTCATGAGTTAATGTCTTGGCCTTCTTTCCCAGACATTGTTTATGGGAGAGGGAAGCAGCCTTCCCAGTCAGTATCAACACCTGGTGTAGTCTGTGACTGCTCAGTGCTCTTTGGAAATGGGTGGGCACGCAGCATTCTTGGGAAGGGAGGCTGTGCAAATCCATCATAAGGTGCAATCCTATTAACTTGCAGATTCTGTGGAGAGCCTGTCTCACACCACCTCATCCCTCCAGCCCTCACCAGCCGTCTCCATCCATACCTCAAGGATCACAGACCCCACCTCCTCTGTAGGCAGTGCCACCACAGATGCCTCCACTGCCGAAGAGACCAGGAGCGAGTCGGAGTCCGTCTTCCTCCCCGATTACCTCTTCCTATCAAACTGCGAGACAGGCAAGCTCAATCATACCAGGTAAACCACATCATGTTCTAACGCTTTTTTACAGTCGCTTTGTCTCTGTGCCAATGAGCCACAGTTCCACCATTATTCCATTCCTGCACTGGACACAGGGAACAAAGGTGGGCGTAAAGTGGCTTTAATCCACCTTGGTGTCTTTTGTATTCTGGGTGTTACCATAGTTCTATACAACTCCAAGAATAGGTTAGAGCAGCCCTGGGGCTGATCTAACTTACACTATACAACAACAGCTTTATAGGGGCGTTTCTGCAGGTGAGACTAGCATATTTCCAGCCATGACCCTTTCCTCTCACATCCCTCTCGTGAGCTGCAAGAGGGTGAGGAGTAGGGTGTTAACACCGGCTCTGCATCCCCCAGTACCCTCTTGCGCCAAGGAAATTCCCTGGGGACTGGTTACAGCCCTTTGGCATCCACCGAGCAGCATGCAGGGGAGGAAGCACACCAAGTAATATGCTCCAGTGTTTATATTCCTAGCACACTGACACTCCCCTTATAGGCTTGTCTTTAGTTTCTTCTCTAACTGGCTGAATGAAACCTTAAAGACCCAAGAAAAGTTCAGCTCATTCTGCCCCTTCTGGATCCAGTTCTCCAGGATGGCATTAGGGAGCACTAGGCTTCAGGAACCCTCAGGAGCCAGTACTGACCCCAGACCCAAAGGGGCTGCTGCTATAGGGCCAGGTGCTCCTGGAGGGGCCATCTCTCTGACAGGATGTAAAACTGGGGTTCTGATCGTCAGTAGTTTTTAAAGGGCTCCGGCACGTGAGTTGATGTGTTGTGTGAAGAAGTGCTTCCTTGTGTTTGTTTTAAACCTGCTGCCCGCTCATTTTATTTGGTGATCTCTGGTTCTTGTGTTTTGAGAGAGAACAAATAACTTCTCTTTATTCAGTTTTTGCATACCAGTCATGATTTCGTAACCCTCTATCATATCCCTCTTAGTCATCTCTTCTCCAAGCAGAAAAGTCTCAGTCTTATTAATCTTTCCATGCCCCGACTCATTGTGTTGCCCTTTTCTGAACCTTTGCCAATTCCATTTGGAAAAAGTTCAGAAAATACCCACAGAGTGGCAGGAGCAGCAGTGATATCTGGCACTTTGCCCCTACATGTGCTGAAAGCCTGGTGGACTCCAGTATCTGTGGATCCACTAGCTGCCCATAGCCTGCCCCAAAACCTTTCTAGGTGCTGGGGTGCAAGGAGCCCCGCTGAACTAGCACTCTGTGAACAGTCCCCTCATCCTGCCTCCTGTGTCTTCCAAGTGGATCCTCATCTGTTCTTAGGGAAAGGGGGGAACTTTCCATACCCATGAAGGAGAGGGCAGGATTTAGTCCCTGCTGCACTTTTGAGCAGGTAGCATCATTCTGCCAACAGCATTCGTTATGCCGTGAAAGGCGGCACAGGCCTTAGCCAAGGATAATATTCTCAGTCCTTCCTGGGGAGCTGACAGCCACGCCTAGCCTCTAAGCAAGGTGTGTATGTGGGGTTGAGGGACTCTGCTCCCAAAAGGGGTGGGGCTTCAGGAAGAAGGGGCGGGGTCAGGGGCAGCCAGCCCTCAGCGCCGCCTGGAGCATGCCATGCCGCCCCTTCCCCCAGCCCTTAGAGTCACCTAAGAGTTAATGTGTGTGGGGCTCCAAACACTGCTGTAGTAGCAGTGACAGTAGCTGGCAGCACTGGGCCCTTTAGAATAATTGGGCCCTGGGGCAGTTTGCCCCTTTGCCCCCTCCCCTTCTCAGCAAGCCTGATCCTTCCCTTGTCCTGAAAGCCCCCATGGTTTGGGTTGGAGTTTCTGCAAGAAGAAGAGCTGCTTGACTTACTGAAATAATGCTGTGGAGGCCACTTATCCACGGTCTGGGGAACTAGATCCTCTTTGGCCATGATGTTAAGGTTGAAACTCCAGTAGCACTGTGACCCAAGAATGGTCTTCTTCCCTTTTCATGTATGCTACCTGTCACAGTGACAGAGAGGTCTAAACTCCAATTGCCTGCAGTGGGAACAGGATCAGACCCTAGTTGAAATCATGGCTGCCCCAATAGCCTGTTACCTGGCTGGTGAACAAGGATTTAGTAAATAGGAAGGAAAAGGGAGCAACCAGGCTTACACTGAGCTGTACCCCGAAAGTGCACACTGTCCCCTGGATGGACATATACATAACGTCACTTAAGATTTTAGGCTCACATTCAAAGCCCAGAGCTCCACCCAGGTACCAGGCAGATGTGTGGAGTCAACTATTCAGTGCCTCATATAGTCTTCCCTGTGGTGCTTGATGCTGCCATGAGGGCAGGGGACTGGACTCAATGACCTCTCGAGGTCCCTTCCAGTTCTAGTGTTCTATGACTCCATCATGAGAAGGGTGGCAGGCAGTTCCTCACAGCAGCGGTACTTTTGGCCCTACCCTGTTTCCCCAGCATGTTGCCACACACTAACTAGAGCAGGTTTCCACACCACTCAGCTTGTGAGTCGTCTGCACAGCCCTCTTATGGACAGTGCCCCAGTGCTGCTCCGCTGCAATGCTCCATGTCCTTTGTCAAGAGAGAGCAGGTCTGAATCTGCCACTTGATACATCAGGTCCGTTGTGGAAAACAGCTCGTGCAATAATGAGCAAAGACAAGCGCACCCAGCACTCCCATGGTAGGTGCTTACAATAGATGAATGAAATTAAATGATAAATGCAGTTTCACAAGTGTGATAAAAAAAGCCCAAGTATGAGGCTGGTCTCAGGAGCTGACTTCAATCTAGTGAGGCTGGATTTTAAATTTAAAAATCTCCAAAAGGAAATTGTATGAAGCATTTGAAGCCCTGGGTTGTTTGTGTTATTTTGGTCCAGTGAGCATATATGTATGGAGCCCTGCAAACCTGTGGATATACGCTTTATATCCAGGGGTATTCACATCCACAGATGTGGATGCAGATATCCGCCACTCATTTTTGTAGGTATGGATGCAGATACACATTTGTATCTAGAGTCTAGAACCTTGCAAACATGCAGATATTTCCTTTATATCTGTGGTTATCCACATCTGTGCAGGGCTCTGTATACATATATCTGGCATATAGTGTGAGCCCGTCTAAGCTACATGGCAGCACAGCTTTACAGGTGATTAATCAGCCCCACCTAGTCAGTCAGCTCCGTGCATGGAGCCCTCAGCCTCTGAGTGGGCAGGGCGATTAATCGCCTGTGAAGCTGTGCTGCCGCGCAGCATAGAGGGAACACTGGTGTGAACTCATCGGAGCACATACTAGTTCATTTGCAACAGTGGTAGAACACAGATACAGAATTTGGTCTTTGTCTTCCATCCAGATGTGACAGCTGGTCCAATTCCGACAGATCCCTGGAGCAGACTTCATCAGATGACGTTTTTGTTGATGCCTTGCAGTCTCAGCCCTCCCTTCATGCACAGCCATCCAGCAACGGCATTGTGCACCAAGATGGGAACCAGCCAGCAAATCATGGGATTCTGCCCAGGAGCATAGACGTTAATGGGCCATTCAGTGATGTCTCCTCCTCCTCTCCGCTGTTAGGGCCTCCTTTAACACCGACCTTCCAGATTGAGAAAAACCAAACCACGCTGCCCTATGGTGTAACCAAACTGGATATTTTGTCCAACACGCCACCACCCCGGCCACCCAAACCAACCCATTTCTCAGACCGGAGGGGGGAGGAGCCACCCAATGGGGCTTTTCAGAATGGACATGCTGGGATCTGCAGAGCTCAAGCTGCCTTGGTGCCGAGACGAATCTCCTTGTCCAGTTTGGATAACGTGCGTCACTGGAAAGGTAACTCTTCCCTTCCCCTCCTGAGCTGCTGTGTCATGACACTGTGATCACCTCCATCAGTTTTACTCAGGTCTGTGATCAAAGCCCTGCTTCCTGGCAGCCATTAGCACATTTCAGCCTAACAATAGATATGAAATTTAGGAACTAAAATGAGCATTTTATCCCCAGTATGTTTAATTATTTTATCTTGATTTGCTTGTGTCTAAAGCCAAGCCTTGGAGAGTGTGCACTGCCCAAAGTGGGGATCCAAGTGGCAGGGGTTGCAGGTTGTGCTGCCCAATGAGAGTGAAGGAGTGGGAGGCAGGCGTTTTATGTTCTTCTCCTGGTTCTGGGATGCTAGGGGAGTGATCCTGGGTGAGCCGGTTTTCTTTTCTCCTGGAAAACTGGGTGCTAAGCACTTTTGCAAAACTGGCCACTACATATAGGCATAGGCCTTTCTGTGCATTAGTATCCCCACAGGCCACTGTGCAGCTCAGTAAGTCACTGACAGGTATGCCAAGTATCACTGCCAAGTATCACTGCAGCCTGGAGACACAAGTGGTATCCCTCAGTTGCATACAGCACCTATTCCTCTATGTAGGATTAACAGTGTAAGTGTTAGCTGTGATGTCCCCAAATGTGACTGTGAATTCTGTTTGTTAATTTTTAACAAACATATACACATACAAAACAACCCCAACCAGGCCTGCCTGTCAACCAATTCCAAGCCTTAACTTCCACTTACATGGCTCTTGGATTTTTTTTCATCCTTTAGATGATAAAAATTCAGGCTTTTTTGAGTGAAGTGCCCCTTTAAGTGCAGTACCTCTGCTGCTCCTGTAGTACACTCCATGGAAGGAGGACATCGCTTAGCATGTTGAGAGCAAAGGCCTGGAAGACAGGAAGAAGTTGGTGATGGACAGCTGGTGATGAACCAGTGATACCAGTGTGATATTAAGCCAATCTGTTGATGTGCCTGTATCTCAATAAGCCTCACTAGAAAACTGGGTATAAAGTAGGACACTCTGCTGCACTGAAGCAGAACAGGGCTATTCCACGTGTTCTTGAGACTTTGCTAGAATAAGAAGGGCGGGGGAACCCAAGAAAAAAAGTGTGAGTCATGCTACAGTGTGACACAAATACAATTATGTTCTGAAGAGCCCTAGAACAGGATAAGCAGATAAAATGTCTAGTTGGAAACTATCAAATGTGTTGTACAGAAGCCATAAGTTTCTAATTGGAGACAACAACAGGTTGATTCAGCATTATTGATTGTGTTCCTTTATTCTGCAGTTTAAACTGTCACCCATGCATTGCGCAGAGCCTGTGTGTTTAGATCTTCTTATTAAAGCCAAAACATAGAGGGGTTTGCACACTCTGTTTATCAGTGTTTAAGCAATTCTTGGAAGCTTTTAGAAGAAACACCCATATCTGGAAATAGTGTTCTTAATAATCAGTTATAATTGAAAGCTGCCTGCGAAATATTCTATGTACGAATGGGCGTGTGTGTGTCTCTCTCTCTCACATACCCAGTGTAACTGGAGATAGTTAATATTTCTCCATTTTAATTTATGCTGAAGTGCATTTAAGAGGATTAAGTGCCCACATGTCATATTCTGTGAACGTGCTGCAAGGTTATCTCTGCCTGACAGGGGGCAGCAATGAATTAATAAGCATTGCTTCTTCTTTTTATACTTCAACTGTAGCTGAAGCTATTTCTGACTTTAAAATATAAATATGAATGTGAATCAAAAATGAGATCTGCAGTAGACATACCAATGGTCCAGCTACTTCTCACTAGTTGAAATGATGAAATGAGCGTACCCCTGGTGAGTTGTCTGTTCATAGGCTTTATCACATGCAAGTTGTACTGCTTTAACTATCCCAGTATAAATAAAGCAGTACAACCCCCTAGTGTTAACTTAGTTCTACAAGGGTAAAGATGCTTTATAAAAGCATAGCTTATTCCCATATGAAAAGGAGACTAATCTATGGTATGTACACTAGCAATATAACTATTTTGATGATAAATCATTCCTCTGATCAGCATAGTTATATAGAAATACAAAATCTGTGTGTAACTGAGAAAGTACAAGATGCTAATAAATACTGTCTAGAAAGCGGATTATTGTAGGCACTGATGATATAGTTTCTTTAAATGTTTTCATCTTTTTATTGTCTATTACACTGTTATATCACTACCAAAAAAATACCCCAATCCAGCTACACGATAACTCTTCCCAGTCAGATTGTATCATACTCCATTATATGCTATATACCCCTAATATTTATTTAATATTTTATGGCATTCCAGACACCAGCTCTCTAAGTAGGGAAATAGCCCATTTCTCCATTATAGATATTATCTACAAAGGGGGAAAGATGGACAGGTTAAGCATAGGGAGAAAAATAAGAGAAAGGTAAGAGGCAGCTATTTGCCCTTCCACTCTCCCAGTTACATTTTTTCTTCTCTAAATAAACTCCCCAAAAGCAAATGCCAATGTACAGCCATAGATTTAGAGCAAAATCTTAACAAGCAAACACAATCTGCCACTCAATCCCACTTTTGCTTCACAGGGACACTACCTCTATCCAGTAGGCAATGGAAACAATCACTCTAGTTCTGTCCAGTGGCTGATTAACTGAATATATTTTACAACCGTTTTTGCCTCTGTTTTGAAAAGCAAACACAGTAAGAACCAAAAAGAAAACACAACAAGTGGCATAAACAAAATTTGCACTAGCAGGCATTGTGACAGAGACCTTTTCACTTATTAGGAAGGTGGATTTATTCTAAACCACTTGTGTGTTAGGATTGCTTATCATTAGCACATGGGCATACTTCTCCTCCCATAGTGCATGCTATCATGTATTCCATCTGTAAATAATTTGCACTTGCCTAGTGCCTTAGCTCTGAGGATCTCAGAGCACTTTACAAGCAATAATGATTTAAGCTTCCCAGCACCCCTTTATGATATAATTGTGGCCATTTTACAGATGTCAAAGCTGAGACATGGAATTAAGTCTCAGATCTCCTGATTCCTTGTGCAATAGACAAAGATCTTACTCTTCTTCTAGACATGATTAGAGAGACCTCAGAATAGGATTATAGGTGTACATTGATGATTTCTTGTTGTCAATGTGCTTAAAACTAATATAGCATTATAAGTAGCCCACTCATTATATAGCAAGTTATTTTGGATCTCATATTTCATCAGGTTCTTCCATTTCAGGAAGACTAACAAGATATTTAATGAGCTTTAGAAAGTCATAATTATTTTAATCCCATGTGCCTTGCTCCAAAATTATATCCTTCCACTTCCATTCCCCCTTTTGTTTATCACGTTGTTAATCACTGAGGTATTTTGCCCCCCCAGCAGACATGGAAGGAAGCTCTCTAAGAAGTCGAGATAAGAGGCTTAGTTTGAATTTGGTAAGTACTCTATTTGCATATATTTAAACGCTGGCACAAAACAGAATAAAGCGTGTTAATTTGTCTTGTGACCTGTTCCTCTGTTACTCCCCTCCTGTGCTCAGCACAGGAATGGAAGCAGAGGGCACAGGCGGCTTTATATCACATTCGCACCGTCTGTATTCTGGAGTGTGTGGCGGCTCGTCCAGCCCCTGCTGTAAGATACAGAAGCTGCACAGATGTTCTGGTACTAGGGTTTTTCACGGTTCTTTCGGATGTCTCTCTTAGTAGCCTGGCCATGCCCCTCCTGACACTCCTAGAACACCTCTTCTCTTCCACCATGCTTCCCCTATGCCACAACCGTGGAGACAGAGTAGAGCAGAACGTGTGGGTCCGCTCTTCACCAAGGCCCTGGCACTAAGGGGTATTTCTGTGATAAAGGGATAGATCGCAACTGAGAATGGAGCCCTATATGTTGAAAGTTTCTGTATCACTTTAGAATCATGCAAGTTATGTTCTTTTAGGGCCTGTTAACTCGGTTTTTGGCTGCCGAGGGTTAGTTGATGCTGGTCATTGTTGCTGTGAAAACACCGTAGGCAGTGATGTTCCCACCAAGTGTTCCCTGCCCCCAAGAGCTGAGCATGCTGCCTCTGCCTCACCAATCCAGGGAGCCTGTGAACCAGAACTGGATTCTCCCAAATTGGAAGGCCCTATGCTGCCTGTAGGCTGCTAAGGCCAGATGCAGACTCTGTTGTCTTTGAGAGATGCCATGTTTTTCTCACATTTTAAATGGATCCTACCCCACTGGTAGTCAGTACCTCTTGATACACAATCAGCACTAACCAGCATAATATGAATCTTCAGGGTTTATCCTCAGCTGTTAAATGTAATCCCTGTGCATATGTCTCTGCACTCAGAGCTTTTGCCTTTTCAAAGGAATAACTCTCCAGATGTTATCTGTTAGATGATTGACATGTGAACGTGCTCCTTAAATTATAAGCTTCCTTTCGTTCTGTGGCTCAGATTTGCTGCTGGTGTAGGCAAGTCCTTCATGGAAAGCAGTCGCTTTGAACCTGCTTATGCTAGCAATATATTTGTGCCTGGGTTTCCAGCCATCGTGGCCTGAGCTGCCAAGTTCAGATCTGAACTTTTCCAAAGTCCAGGGAGCCTTGTCTTGGTAGTTTTGGTTCATATCATTCTAGAGATGGGCCACCCCAAAAGTTCAGCTTAGGGCATGCAAGCATGGGATTTAGCTCAAGCTAATTTGTAGCAGTGTCTGGATTAGCCTTTCCTGATTATGAGAGCTGTTCAGTTAACAGGAATGCTCTTTCTTTTCCTTCTCTTTGCAAAAGCCGTGTCGGTTCACCCCACTCTACTCTTCAGCATCAGACAGCACAGAGGACAGTTATGTTCCCATGCGTCCTAGCACCTCGCCACCCATCCCAGGACCTGATTGCTCGCCCGACGGCTACACTCCCATGAGCCCAAGCTCAGTGACCTTCACCTTTCCTGTAGTCAACAATGAAAAGCTCTCCAGCCCCCTGCCGGAACTTCCCACAGACCTGGAACCACCCCCAGTGAATCGAGATCTCAAGCCCCGTAGGAAATGTAAGTCTTTATACCAACCTAGTAAGCAATTAGAAGCTAGTACATTGCTAGCCCTGACTACAACTTTCATTTCTGTAGCACCTGGCATCCCAGGGCATCACAAAGGACGTCACATGCTATTGGTGTCTCCAGCTCTGCGGTGGAAGGTGGTAGCCAATAGCCTTGAGGGGAGAACATTTTTGGCCACCAACCCTTGGACAAAGCTCTTATTTCATCAAAAATGCCATGAAAATTAAAAAAAAAAAAAAACCCCACCAAGGTGGCCTCTGTTTTGCTGGGATGTTTAAGATCCTTAGAGAAAGACCCTAGTGCAATAACAGCTGTGTACTGGCTGTTAAATTTGGGGCATGCTGAATTATGTGCTTTAATCCAGTGGTCCCCAAACTGTGGTGGGGGTCACAGAGGAATTTTGGGCGGGGGGGTCACAATGGCTCACTCCATACCTAGCTCTGCTCTAGTCCCAGTCCCAGCCTCACCACAGCCCCGTCCACAGCTCTGTTCCCCACCACAGCCTGGCCGCAACCGTGGCCCCCGGCTCCCAGTCTGGCTCCAGCCCCAGCCCGCAGTCCCAACCCCAGCCCTGCTATCAGCCATGGCCCCCTCCACAACTCCAGCCCCAATCGCGGCCTGCTCCTGGGTGGGGGAAGAAAGGGTTAAGGCATGATGTAAAAAGTTTAGGGACCACTGCTTTTGTCCATTAACGACACAGGAGAAAAGACAGAGAAAAAGCCCTAGCACTGAGTATATTTGTAAAACTGATACAGGTCATCCCCGACTTACGAACAAGTTACGTTCCAAACACTTGGTCATAACTCGATCTGTTCGTAAGTTGGATCCCATTCATTTAAATGTGACCGCACTGTTCGTAAGCGTGGATCGCATTCGTAACTCGGGGACCGGCTTAATGAGAGGTTGGTCGTAAATATGAACGGTCATAAGTCAACGCGTTTGTAAGTCGGGGACAACCTGTATTCAACAGTCCTATGACACTCCATGAATGTGGCAACAAAACACTTGCGTACTTAGGGCTCCATCCCCTACTATATGGCTAAGGCTGACTCTGAGGGAAGGAGAAATCCATAGGTTTTACTTTGCAATTTCCTTCCAGTGCTTTGGTGAAGGGGAGAGGTTTTTTCCCCCAGCTTCATGCCACCTCCAAATCCTCAGTGATTCACACACATCTGGAAGATCCACCCGGAGACAAGAGTCATCTTTTTAGAAACCTTCTGTCTCTGCTCAGTCCCAGGGGCCTTTAGCATCCTGGGGGCTCCTGGAAAAAGAAAGTTGCCCCTGGAATGATCCTAGGTTGGGGAGGAGAGAATCCACAGCACTGACGGGAAAGCACTGTAACTTACACTCATTTGCCAGCTTGGGCTGGAGAGGCTGGTGAAAATCTAGTGGAGACCTACAGGCTTTATGTCCCCACAAATGGAGCTGAAACCCCAAAAGAGAACCCACAGTGGGGCTTCCACTGGGCCAGAGGAGGGAGGCACTACCCATTTCCACACACCCTTATGCTGAGATGAGCAGGTGAAAGCTCATGTCTCCTGTGAGAACAAAAGGGGAGTTTGGGGGGCTAAGTTCTTTAGACTACCAGGGCTTTATGTATGGAGTCAAATCCTGCTTGTACTCACGCAAGTATCCTTCTGGGCCTGCATTCATGATAGGATGAGCAGGATTTGGCCCATCAAGTAGACAAGCGAAGAGGAAAAATGCATTTCTATTCCCTGAAGCCTTCCTTGACCCACGCCTCAGGGATCCAAAATATGTGATATTTCTTGTTCACCCAGCTACCTTAAGCTGCTTAATATGCACACACACGAGGCTTATGCCTGCTTGGTGGAACACTGTAGGATTGGTGCTATGTTCTGAGATGGCTGAAGGGTTTTATTCTCTTTCCTGAGTTTGCCCTCATGGATGTCATGTGGAACTCTTCCATCTCGCTCCGAGAGGCATGAAATACTTGGCATTATTGTAGAGCAAGTGTTAGATGTTGTTACCAGGTAGAAAATATGAAGAGACCTGATAAAAGGGAAAAGATAGCTCAGGGGAAAGGTAAAGCTGTAGAACTTTAACTTCTAGTTGCTTCAAATGCAGCCCAACCTGCTTTTAATAGAAATTTGTTATTACGTGGCGGTTGCTCAGTGACCTTAGATGAAATGAGTTGAAGGCCTCAGTCCATTTCCCAATGGAGGGATGTTCACATCACAGAAAGCACCACCTCATTAAGTGCCCAATGGGCAGTGACGGTCTCGGAAGACAGGCTATGAACTGGCTGGACATGGAGACTGCAGTAGCCCTTCCCCTGTGGAGGCATCACAGGGTTCAAGCAAGTTCACAGTCATTCTGGAAAGTCTGCTCTTCTGCTACCCATCTTGTTTAGCGGCTTGTTTTAGGATCCGCAGAAGACTTTAGTCTCCAGGGAAGAAAACCATTATTATCCAACATGTTTGTTATGATAGTGCCTAGGTGTCAGCAGCCAAGAATAGGGCTTCATTGTGTTAGGCATTGTACAAACACAGGAGTAGACTGTTGCTGCCTGAAGAGCTTACAGTCTAAACACATAACACAGATGCAAGGTGGGGAAAAGGAAGAGCACATGAGCAAAGTGAACAATGTGATGGCAGCAAATGGTATGTTAGTTCCAGGACTTTTTGGCAGGTAGAATGGAGGGTTTAGTTAGGAGGCGACCAGCTAAATAGGAAGGGAAATGAGATGAGGGGAACAGGATAGGGCAGATGCAAATAAGAGGGGTAAATCCTGAGTAAAGGTGAGGTGAAGAGGCTGAAAAAGTTGGAGCAAACAGCCATTCAACACAAGGCAGAGTAGGTCCTGTCAGAAATGTAGAATGTTCTCTATGCTTCTGACAGTCCCTGCTTTGGCTGCTTCTGTCCCTACCAGCTGGATTTTCTAGCTGGCGTCTATCTGCAGTTATTTCACCAAGGCCACATGTGGGGGGGGGGCACCACTAGGCTAAGGGAGGTGTCACCCACTTATTTATGTTATTAAACCATTCATAAATCCTGCTTTTAAAATTCCTGTTGTATCCATTTGCAGCACGACCTCCTCCGCTGGATCTGAGAAATCTCTCCACAATCCGGGAACACGCTACCTTGACCAGGATGTGGACCGTGCCTTAGTAAGTAGATGAGAAATCTGACACTGAAACCTCTTAAGCATGAGTATTGTGAAATGGAGTTATAAATAACATCACATTCCACAAAAAATAGTTTTTTGGCAAAGTCTATCAACAAACATGCTATGCAAATACCATGGGGTTCCTGCCAGCATTTCACAGACTTTTGCTGCTATTAAAAAAAGTCTCCTTTTAAAGACAGACACAGTGAACTCCCTTCAGATAGTGCCGTGAGAAATTCTGTGTTTTGGATCTCTTGCATGTTAGAGCTACCTCAAAGCCTAAACTGTCTCTTTTGAAGCCTCCTTATGTAAGTTTCTAGGAGACTGGAGCTAATCTGTTCTTTGGTACAGTTGCTGCAATGTTAGCCCTCAGGCCTGCTAACATTTTTACAGATATCTTTGTTCTTGAAGATGAATGTGGCAAAGGGCAGGAAAAGTAAACTAATGTAAAGGCCTGGCTGGCCTGATGAGCCGGGGTTGATGTTCTGCACTATCATACCAAAGTGGAAACTTTATTCTTGCTCCTCATTTATTGTTACTGCAAACCCGAAGGAAATGCCTCAAATCTCTCTTCCCCAAGTGATGACAAAGCCACGGTATGAGTGGGCCCCAAAGGGAGTCACAACCAGGAACTCTTGGCTGGTAGGACAGAAGCAATGAAGGGAAGCTTGCGGGTAGTTTGGGATGAAGTGTGCTGGCGTGGAGAATGGTAGCAATAGGCTCTCAGAGCCGATGGGAAAAGGTTGAAGTAGTTTGCCAGTTTTTCTGGGGGAGCAGAAAATTCTCACAAGCTTTCCTGTGTGGATCCTTTTAGTGCCTGGCACTTTAACCGTGGCTTGCCCAATACTGCCTTTTAGCTGACTTGTCAGGTCCTCCAAGGAAGGGCTTGCTATCTTGGGAGAAGCTGTCAGAGACAGGCAATCTGATGCCCGCCATCAGAATCTTCCCCAGGCTTCCAGGTTAGCAGTTAAAAACTGGGTAACCCCTTAGGTGCTGTGTACCTGGCATATTTGGCAAAGCCATAAGGTCAGTGCTGCCTCATGAACATCCCTGCCAGCATGCCCTGAGTAGTGAAATCTGACATATTTGACTGCCATACAAGGTCTGCAGGGAAGAGGAGCATTGAGGAGCTAATACATTGTAAACTATAAAGATCAAGTTTTTTCATTCGGCTCTGGTGAGGCCACATCTGGAATATTGTGTCCAGTTCTGGGCCC
>JANRFK010001158.1:18152379-18164855 GCA_030068395.1 Apalone spinifera
ATTCTTATTTCTTTGAAATATTTAAACTTTGGCAGGTGCGTTGAAGGGTCAACTGAGGAGTCTAGAAAGTGTCTTTTCTGTCAGTGTTTCTGAAAGATGGGCCCAAACTGTAAACTTGGATCTGAATATTCCTGATCATGAGTCTATCTTTAATGTCATTGTATCTCCTGCCTGCTACTGGCATCACAACATCCTGCAGTTGATCAAACAATGCTGTGCTGCTTTTAATCTTTACTTTTTATACAGAACTAACTTGTTCCCCCATGATCCAGTGTAGCAACCCAGGTTATGTCTAGATTGTAGAGTTTTTCCAGTATCTCTCCTGATCTCCTCAAAGCCCTGGCTGGGTTGATTTAGTTGGGATTGGTCTCTTCCAGCTCTATGATTCTATGATCCCAGAAAAACTCTACCACGTCAAGGGAACAGTTTCTGAAAAAGCAGGTGCATTCTTTCAGCATCCCTGTATTCCTCTCGGTGAGAGGAATAAGGAATGTTCCAAAAGAGCAGTTTTTTCTGAAATTTGGCCCCATGTAAACTGGCCAAATTTTGAAAAAGCCTCTTCTGGAAAAAAAAGCGGAAAAAAGATGCAATCTAGATGTAGCTCCATTTTCCCCTGGCATAGACGATAACGCTCATTGACATTAACATAGGGGTATAATATGGGGAAATGCAAGCAACTGAGTGTGGGACTGGGTGAAAGTTGAAAGCAGTGCTTACTGCATCTGATCACAGTGACATGTGTCTTTGCAAGAAACTGAGTTTTTCCATTTAACTCAAATTCCGTGATGTGACAAACAAGAGTAGCAGTGTTACTTTCCCGTACACTTGTGTATTAACCTGCCGTTACTCAAGTTTTCCATCTGCATACAATTGCAAATCAGCACTTCTGTCTGTTAGGTAGTTGTAATGATTATGGCATGACAGTGTGTTACTGTGGCATCACAATTCTCAGAATCACTCTGACCTGATGGCAGAAGAAAAAAGAAGGAGCCTGTATTTATTTATTAAACACACTCAGCACAGTCCCTCAGCCAAAGAGAAAGGGGAAACAGAAAAGCACATGCAAGTGGATTTAGTTTTCAACAGTGGCACCTCTGAAAATGCTATCTACTTTGAGAATCCTTCTTTAGTACTAGTTATGGATCGAGCCCTGTGAAGATACAAAATTGCTATCCGCATCTGCAGCCACAAAAATGATCTGTGGATATCGACATCCACATCTGCAGATGCAGATCCTCACAGATCTAAAATGGATTTGAAGGATTTGTAGGGCTCTAGTTATGGAATCAGCCAAACCACAGCTTCCTGAGGCACAAACTACATCCTTCCTTAATTGGGAATGAATTCTTTATTATTTCGTTATTTTTATTTATTTATTTAAAAAATATAGAGAAAGACAGCTCGAGGGAGGTGTGGTTTGGAGTGGGGTAATCTAGCAAACAGCAGTTGGGGCTGTCGTTTCTTTTAACATGGTTTTCTTAGAGGGAATCTGTGTCAGGTTTGGTCCAGCACACGTCCTTCAGCAGTGCTTTATCCAACCACTTTTTTTTTGAGCCAGGGATGAGCATCAGATAACCCAACTCTTTTTGTGTAATTATAAATGTAGCTTGGTTCAATGGAGCATTCAGATGAAATTCAGTAGCATGGCAAAGAGGAAAGTAAACAAGCAAAGTGGTTTTTGTCCATGTGCTTATCATGAGAGAGACACGTGGTTGGAAAGTTATGTTGATCAGCTGGATTTTTCCAAGATGTAGGACACAGCAGATTTATGAGCCAGAGCATTAATGCCTACTCATTGGAAGAAGGAAGACGGATTCCCCTGCTGGCTTCCTTTGCCTTACAGTGCTAACTCTTTACAGAGGTAGGATCCCATCTCCTCAGCCACATAACGCTCTGAAGTATCTGTCGTCCCATTTGTAAATCGTTGTTAGCATGAGCTGATCGGCTCTCTGAATAAGCAAGCTGGACCATACAATTCTAACTTCTTCGTGGAGATATTTGGGCCAGAACCACTGAGACCAAACTTCCACTGATCCCAGTAAACACTGCAGATTTGAACTATTGCTCCTGAATTTCTGTATGTCTGCATTGCAGCGGGGTGGTGGAATTCCTAGTGTGGGGGGACAGGCTCATGCTAGCTTGCTAAAACAGCAGTGTGCATGTTGTGAAGTTGGCAGTGGCTCAGAGTAGCCATCTGAACTCAGACCCAGGAGCAAATGAGCTTGGACTTGGCCAACTAACCAGAGCTGCTGCCCATGACACAATGCCCATGCTGCTCTTTGTAGTATACTGGCTGAAGCCAAGCTGGCGTGCATCTGTTTCTTTTTGCTGGGAATCACACCTCTCAGCTGCAGCACAGGCATAGACACACACCGCAGCATAGACACACACTGCTACAATGAAATCAGGTGCTAATTCAGCAAAAGTATTTCAGCCCTGCTTAATCACATGCTTATGAACAGGGAGGGATTTAAGCACTTGCTTAAAGTTAAGCACATGCTTCAATTCATTCCTGCATGGGATTTAAGCCATATTCTGCAGCCTATATGTGATTTGAGCAAGGAGCTACAGGAACCTTTCACTCAGAAGGATAAAGTTATATTTTCCCTTATGTCTAAGGTCACCATTTTATGCAATAGCATTAATTTACATTAGGGGCAGAAATGAGCATTATCGCTGAAAAATCTCAGCACGTTTCTAACCCGAGATTAGCATTATCAATCCATTCACTTCATCCGGGGTAGCTCTTCACTGTTGCTAGCGCTGTCACAGATGTGGATGTTGGAACTGCAGTCATTTTAAATAATTCAGTGGGTTTGTTATTAAAAGACCACCAGATGCTGTGATCAAAATGAGGTATAGAGCAATGTCTTTTCTTTGTTCCCCTGTTCTGTGAAATTGCTCAGGTTAATAATTAAAAAAAAAAGTCACCAAAATAACAGACTTTTTCAGTTTCAAAGACAAGAGTATTTGTTGTTCAGGTAAAAATAAATAAATAAATGCAGTCTTGAGCAAATGAAGCATTACACGTTGTATATGTAAATCTTTGGAAAAGCATTAAAACAGTCGTCTCTGGTATGAAGGATTAAAGTCATTAAGCAGAGGGGAGTGACCCTGTCTTCCTGCTGTTTCATTGTGGTGTTTGTTGTATATATTTGCACATTAAACTGTGTTCTTTTTTTTCTAATAAACTAAGATAAAATTTAAGCTTGATCTTTAGTGATTTTGAGTATCAAGATTGCTCTCAGAAGTACCCCCCTTTCCACTTTTTTCTATTCATTTTCTCTTAAATGCATTTTCTTTGCACGTGGAAGTTCATGGTAAATACTATTTATGCATCTTCTGTCTGAAAACGGATATTGTACAACAACATATTAGAAACATCATTTGCTGGTGGTTTGGGATGTGTCAGTTGGGAGACAGGGGGCAGAAGAGTGGTGGTAGGTCCTAGGTCTAATTCTGTCTCCAGCACTGAGTTCTCTTAATGGCCATGGGCAAATCACTTAGGTCCAAATCCTCAAAGGTGTTTAGGCGACTAAATCCCACTGAAATCAGTGAGAGTTAAGCACTTAGGGTATGTCTACACTTTCACCCTCTTTTGAGAGAGGGATGCAAATGAAGACATTCGAAATTGCAAATGAAGCCAGGATTTAAATATCCCACCCTTCATTTGCATAATCGTGTTCTGGCGCTATTTCGAAATAACAGACGCTGTTAAGACGCTGTTATTTTGAGAGAAAACCGTTCTCTTGAAATAACTGGTAAACCTCATTGTATGAGCTCTTGCCCAAAAAAGAGTTATTCCTCATAGAAAGAGGAATACCTATTGCGCAAAAACCCCTCTGCTCTTTTGATTTTTTTTGTGCAAAAGCATGCTTGAGGTGTAGACGCTTCACAAGTTTTTGCGGAAAAACTGTTTTTCCGCAAAAACTCTGTAGTGTAGTCATTGCTTCTCAGCCTCCATTTCTGTATCTTTAACATATGGATAATGCCGGCCAACGAGGGGTGTCATGCACACAAATTAACTGCATGAAGTTAAAATGAAGCTTGTGCTTTGCTGAATCGGGACCTAAACAGAAAGTGTGGTTATTATTTGGGCTGATCTTGCAATTGCTCAATGCTCAGAACTCCTGTTTATTTTAATGGGGTTTCCACACAAAAAATGCTGGCAAGATTGGGACTTTGGTAACATACCTATCTCAGGAGCACTGAGGCCAAAACAAGGTACGGTCCAAGTGTCTCAACCCTAGTATCCCTTTTAGATACCCACAAGAGATGAGAAGGTTTGGAAAATATTTTACTGGTACTTAGCACTATGGTTATTTTAAGAATGGTAGGTGCTTGCTAGATATGCATTGTGCTATTGATAAGATGGTAGACTATGAGAACTCAGAGTGATGTTGATGAAAACTCAGGTACACTTGCCAAGGAACCATATGAAGTGTTATCAAGCTGAAATTAATGGGCCCCATAAATAGATAACTGGTGAAATTCTGTGGCCTGTGTAACCTAGCAGCTCAGACTACATACTCTAATGGGCCCTTCTGGTCTTATTCATCTCTGAATTTGACTATGAATAACAATTACAGAGGAAATGTGCAGTTGGGCTAGTACCAAACTCAATAAACTATTTTATTAACCCAGGAATGGGTGACCACTACTGTACAAAGTCAGTGGTAATAAGTGGCATGGAGAGAAGTTGATTGCTAGTAACAAATCAAAAGGTTTCACGCAGCTGGATTTATATACAAATTTGGTAAAGATTCGCCATCTTGTTTTACTGGCATTTTTGCAGTCCCCCCCCTTTCAGAAAAAAAACAAACCAAACAAATCCCCAAAGCCTTTACATTTTGCTGAAGAACAAAGTCACACAGTGAACTTCCAGGTTACCAAATCAAAGTTACTTTTGCGCAGTGAAAACCTTCCTCCATTCCTAAGTGCTTCCAATGTCATATACCAAGCAAAAAGGGGGAGGCACTATGACTTGCCTGGAAATGCTTCATCCTCTTTCATTGACTTAGTCTGCCACATTTTTTCCTCTTCACTTCGAAGAACTGATTCCTAAGCCTTGATTAACACCCAGGTTTTGCACTGATTTAACTACTTTCTGTCATCTCTGTGATTTTTTTTCTAATTTTATGTAATTATTTTATAACTGAAATAGTTACATCAATACAATCCCTAATGTGATGCAGTTATGACAGTATAAAGGTGCCGTAGATTGGTACAGCTTATCCTGCTATAACTGTGTCTACATTACCAATGTAACTAAACCAGTTTCACACCAATATGGTTAAAGCACCACAAAAACTGTGTTTTGAGAGGCCTAAGATAAGCTTTCCTTTCCAAAGAGAGTCCAAAGCAGCTCTGCCAGTTTCTTGGAACAGACACTATAGTGAGTCTGTTGCTAAATCTGAGGCAGTCATACTTAGGGACAGCCATGTATGTGTACCTCAGTAGTCCCAAAATGCTGCAACCCATGCTAGAGCTGGAGAACTGATCACAGGGATGTGGTGTGGTATAAACGGGGGATATTAAAATACATTTATTTTGGAAAACGTGTAACCACTGAAATCTTTACGTTTGGGGGAAAGGTGGCTTCTGTGAAGCTGCTTCCCCCCACTGCCTTTGTATCAGAGGCAGCAGCACTGCGGGGGAAGTGGGTGGGAGCAGGAGAGAGCTGGTGCTCCTTTAAGCCAGCTACCCAGAGCACCGACTCCCCCACCCCTGCTGCTGTCTCTGATATGGAGGCAGCAGCACGGGGAGGACATGCAGCTCCATGAGGGCCAGTACACATGGGGAGCTGGCTTAAAAACCATGCATACGGGCTCCTGCCTGACCCCCGTCCCTCTCCCACACTGGTGCCTCTGTATCAGAGGCAGCAGCGCAGGGTAGGGGGGCTGTGTGTAACTGTCAAGGTTAACTGATGAGCCCAGGCTCATCGATTAACCATTTACATGTTTACACTATCACATCCCTAGTGTAAAGCAGGAGCAACCACTGAACTTTGAATTTACTGTTCTTTTTTACTTTAAAATTTTTATTTCCTTTA
This sequence comes from Apalone spinifera, assembly GCA_030068395.1. Taxonomy (NCBI): domain Eukaryota; kingdom Metazoa; phylum Chordata; order Testudines; family Trionychidae; genus Apalone; species Apalone spinifera. The sequence continues at coordinate 18,158,432 of JANRFK010001158.1, forward strand.
AGATTTGACAGCAAGATTTGTGCTGATGGTCAGAAAATACCGACGAGTCACCCATTGTGAAAGCTAATAAAATCTTTCATTTAGGAAAGTGTTGGTAAATTAGTTTTTATTACACAGTACAATTCTCTCTCCGTGGTAAAACTGGTAGGAATATACTTATTCAACAGGTGCCTTTTAATAGGTTTCAATAGACTTAATTAGTCTTTTGCATATCTTCAGGATTGTACACGTGAAATATATGTTTGAGAAAGGAGTGTTAATTCAGAAGTATATTCAACTCGTGCTTGGAAAACAGGAGCCCTTGCTTATTGTGAGCACACTGAGTCGACAGAGGGTATTATTATTATTATTATTATTATTATTATAACCTCCTTCCCTATGAGAACAGCAGGTTGTGATGGAGGGGACCTACTCTTCACAACTTCGTATTTTGTCTCCCACAGGAAAAAAAATAAGAGACCTACCAAGAGAGCTGCTTTGCTAGCTGGTCTGCAGCTCCCACTATGAGAAGGCACTGCTTGCAGACCACAACTGTTCTTTCAGGGAAAGGTTCTGGAAAATTATAGGGCCATAGGAATGACAAAACATCCAATTAAGGCAGCACACAAGGCAACCTGCCCAAGTTGGAGGAGTTGTCAGAAGGCAAACACAGCTTTTAACATCACATTGTTAGACCAAAGTCCAGGACTGGCATGCTGCTCAGCCTTATGCATGCTCTGGGACAGATGGTATCCCTACAAGAAACTTAGGGATATAGAATCATAAAACACTAGAACTGGAAGGAACCTCGAGAGGTCATCAAGTCCAGTCCCCTGCTTTCATGGCAGGATCAAGCACCATCTAGATCATAGGTTCCCAAACTGGGGGGTGTGCCCCCTTTGGAGGGTTTGAAGAAATTCCGGAGGGGGGGGAGGTTAGGCAACCCAGCTCCCCCACCCTCTCAATTCCCCCCCCCCCCCCCCAAGTTCAGTTCCTTGGTTGTTGTTTTTTTTTTGCTCTACAAGTTTTGCTGCTATTGGGGGGGAGCGGGCGTGAGGGTTTCTCAAAAATCAAAAAGGGGGCATGATGCCGAAAAGTTTGGGAACCACTGATCTAGATCATCCCTCACTAATGTTTATCAAACCTGCTCTTAAATATCTCCAGAGATGGAGATTCCACATCCTATTTGATGATAGAGAATCATCAGATCTCTTGGACATTTATGCTTTGGGGATCCATTAAAAAGATCAAGTCAATGTAATGTTTGGAAGGATACCAGATGAGCCATTTTAGGGACAGAAGAGCCAAGATTTCCCAAGGGGATTAGTGATTTTTGGGGTGATGCTATGCCTGGATTACCAAACTGAGATCTTAAAATGTCTCAATTTTTAAAAGTGCTGAACATCCACCCTCGGAAAACTGGGCTGCTTTATGGTGCCTCAGGTTGGGAACTGAAGCTCCCTAAATCACTAAGTACTTTTGAAAATTTTATTTGAGCTCCCTACAGCACAAAGACAGCAAATAACTTTGTCATCTTACTGTATACCCTTTTCCTAGACCATTTATGAATATGATGAATAGCACCGGTCCCAGTATAGATCCTCGGAGGACCCTGCTACTTACATGTCCACAGTGAAATCTGAGCATTTATTCCTACTCTTTGTTTCCTATCTTTTAGCCAGTTACTGATCTTTCCCTCTTATCCCATGATTGTCTATTTTATTTCAGAGCTTTTGGTGAGGGACCATGTTAAAGGCTCTCTGAAAATCCAAGTATACTAAATCCATTGGATCACTCTTCGGCATGTGTTGTTGACACCCTCAAAGTGGTCCAGGCAGGTCCATCCCAAGGGGAGCGCAGGACTGATGCAATCCCCCACCCCATGGCCCCAGAGAGAGGTTCGGGTAACCGCACCCCCTTTAGGCCCCATCCTGGCCCAGCCCCCATTCCACCCCTTCCCCAAGCCCCGCCCATGCTCTGCCATCGCTCTGTCCCCTTGCCCCTTCCTCCAAGCAACACAGCCTGGTGGATTACGGAAGCCTGGTGCAGCATTAGCAGGGGTTCCCCCCCCACACACACACACACTCACCGTGCACATGGCTGGAGCCAGAGCTGCTTAGCAGCCTGCTCCATTCTGCCGCTTTCTCCCAGTCCACTGCGCCCCTCTTCTCTGCAGTAGTGGGAAATGGAACGCCCTGGAGCCAGGTTGCTCAGCTTCCCACTGACACTGCGAAGCCAAGCACAAAGGGTAGGAGGGGCAGGGAAGAGGAGGCTACTGGACCACCCCAGCTCCTGCCACCCATGTGGTAGTGCAGAGGAGGGGAAGGTTGACTCCTGCTGTCACCCTGCACCAGGCCCCCACAGTCTGTGGGGTGTCTCCAATTCATGGCCTGGAGTGGCTACCCCAGTTTCTCCTATGGCTGGGATGACTCTGGGTCCAGCAGATGAGTGAGGCATGATTTCCCTTTGCAAAAGCTGCATTGACTCTTCCCCAACATATCATGATCATTTAAGTGTGTGATCATTCTGTTCTTTACCAGTGTGACAGGGTGTATCTACCCCATCCTGAGGCTGACGGAGTTACCTTGGGCCTGCTGGCCAAGAGGGCACCACCCCCACAACCCTGCTGGGCACACTCCAACTAGAGACTGACTACAAAGGCTTCTGGAGCAGCTCAGTCTGGGCTGACTGCTTACGGGGAAGGAGGCACTGGGGGGGAAGTGCAGCCGGACCAAGCAGCGGCAGCTGGGCCAAGAAGAGCTCCCAGAGAAGCTACAGGACTTGAGAGAGAGCACAGAGAGGATGTTTGCCAGGATCTGGTAGGAAGTGGCCCTGAGCGGAGAATTGCTCCCTGCGTGCTCAGCGTGTTGCGGCAGGATTCCCCGTTGAGCGAGCAGTGGACTGTGCCACTGCCAACATGGCCCTGGGCTGGGACCTAGTGGAGAGGGAGGACCTGGGTCCCCTATTTGCTCCCTAGATACCCATGCATGGGGAGAGTTTTTCTAGTGCATTTTGACTGAGGCTGCTGGGCTGTGATACCCTGAATAGGGGCACTAGCATATTCACTGAAGCTGTTGGGCCATTCTGTAAATAGACTGGGTGGCTGCTAGGTTACTCAATCAAAGAGAATAAGTTTGAGGGGCCTCTGAGAGCCTGCTGCCCATTGACAACCACTCTCAGCTAATTTGCCTGATACTGAACTTAGGTTTATTGACTTATAATCGCCAGGATCTCCTCTGGAGCCTTTTTTAAACTCTGTCATTATGTTAGCTATCCACCAGTCATCTGGTACAGAGGCTGATTTAAGCAATAGGTTGCATGCCACAGTTAATAGTTCTGAAATTTCATATTTGAGTTCCTTCAGAATTCTTGGGTGAATCCAACCTGGTCCTGGTGACTTTATCAGTTTGATCCAAAACCATCTTTATTGACATAAATGTCACACAGCGTGTAGTCAACCTGTGGAACTCCTTGCCAGAGGAGGCTGTGAAGGCTAGGACTATAATAGAGTTTAAAGAGAAGCTAGATAATTTCATGGAGGTTAGGTCCATAAAAGGCTATTAGCCAGGGGATGAAATGGTGTCCTTGGCCTCTGTATGTAAGAGGCTGGAGAGGGATGGCAGGAGACAGATCACTTGATCATTGTCTTCGGTCCACCCCCTCTGGGGCACCTGGTGCTGGCCACTGTCGGCAGACAGGATACTGGGCTAGATGGACCTTTGGTCTGACCCAGTACGGCCGTTCTTATGTTCTTATGTTCTTATGACATCTCCATCTAGGGCAGTTCTTCAGATCTGTCACCTTAAAAGAATGATTTGAGTATGGGAATCTCCCTCACATACTCTGCAATGAAGACTGATACAAATAATTCATTTGGCTTCTCTGTAATGGTTTTGTCATCTCTGAGCACTTCTTCAGCACCTCAAACATCCAGTGGCCCCTCTGATCATTTGGAAGGCTTCCTGCACCTGATATACGTGCTGTTAATTTTTGTGTCCTTTTCTGGTTATTCTTCCAATTCCATTTTGGAATGCTTAATTATGCTTTCACACTTGACTTGCCAGAGGTTATGCGCCTTTCTGTTTTCTTTAATAGGATTTGACTTCCAATTTTAAAGATGTATTTTTGTCTTTAACTGCCTCCTTTATTAAGCTTGCAGGCGTTTAAGTCTTGTGACTGTTCCTTTACATTTCCATTTAACTAGCCTCCTCATTTTTGTATAGTTCCCCTTTTTGAAGTGAAATGCTCCTCTGGTGGATTTCTGTGGTATTTTCACCCTACGAGGATGTTAAATTTAATTCCATTATGATTGCTATTACTGAGTGGTTCAGTTATAGTCACCTCTTGGACCAGATCCTGTGCACCACTTAGGACTAAATCAAGAATTGCCTCTTACTTGTGGTTCCAGGACTAAATGCTTCTAAAAACAGTCATTAATGGAGTCTAGAAATTTTATCTCTGCATCCCATTCTGACGTGTTCCCAGTCAATATGAATAGTTGAAATCCCCCATTATTCCTGGGTTTTCTGTTTTTGTAGCCTCTCTAATCTCCCCAAGTATTTCACAATCACTATCACCATCCTGGTCAGGGAGTCAGCAGTATATTCTAGTGCTATATTTTTATTAGTCTAGCATGGAGTTTGTATCCATAGATATTCTATGGTATAGTTTGAATTATTTAAGGATTTTATTATATTTGACTCTGTGCTTTCTTTCTCACATAATGCCAGTCCCCTACTTCTATGACCTACTCTTTCCTTCTTTCTTTCATATCCTCATATTACCATATCCCATTGATTATCACTATTCCACCAAGATATTTTGGGACCTGACTGGTGCTGAGCCAGAGAATTTGCCGAACCACAGCAGGTCAATATTGTCTAGCAGCATTATCAAAACTTCCATTGCTTTCTGGGGTCTTAGAAGATGTTTAGGGGTAAATTAGAGCTAAAAAACAGCACAGAGCACTGAGAGCCAGGACTGGTGGCTTTAAACAAACTTTATGGGACCATGGGAAACTTGGCCACAACCATGATAAGTAGACATTCAGCTAACTAAAATCATGCTTGTCCATAGATGACAGAGGTTCAACCTGTAGACTTAATTAATACCAGAGACTCAAGTATTTATACTTCTTCTATTTCTACATAAGCCAGGGGTGGGAACTTAAAGCCTGGGGTCCAGATGTGGCCCCCAACTTGCCTGGATCCAGCCCCCAAGGCTCAGGGCTCCCCCCAGCATTGGGAAGCCCATGCTGGGGCTCCAGCCCTCACCTCCTTACAGTTCCCTTGTGGGGCCAGAGCACACATCTTATAGCCTGGGGCCCCCTAGACTCTGGTGTGTGAGGGGAATGTAGAGAGTGTCTTTCTCCTTCGCAGCTGGGGGCCATATCAGGGAGGGTTAGATATGTTGTTGGGTTTTTTTGCTTCTCACTTGTGAGCGGGCCCCTGACTGATTTTTTTCTCAGCAGCCCCTGATCAAAAAAAGGTTCTCCACCCATTAGCACTGATAAAATTTGTCAATAGTTAGCTCTTTGCCTTCACAGAATCTTAGGATAAGAAGGAACCACAAGGGTCATCTAGTCTAACCCTCATGTGATGTAACTAAATTGGACTCTTTTTCATTTGACTTTCTCTTCAACTCCTACCTTTATTTCCTCTGCTTCTAGCCTCTCCTATTTACTAGGATATAGAGAATCTCCATTAAGAGTTCCTCCCCTAAGGGATGTCTGTCTGAACCATGTACTCCTCAGTCAGCTTTTAGTTTAACTCTCAATAAACTTTTTAATTTTATATGCCAGCAATCTGGTTCTGTTTGAGTTTAAGTGGACCCCAACCTTCCTCTATAGTTTTCTTTCCCAAAAAGTTTCATAGTCTACGTATTTGATAGTTTGTATATTAGTCTGTTTGTTCAAGGACTCATCCTGAACAGTAAGAGCTACAATATACAGCTTCCTCTGATCATGACTTAGCGTAAGATAAGGGTTTGGCTGTGCCAGGGAAATGGGATGTGCCTGGAATGGGATTGCTTCTCGTAAAATCATACAAAAAAATGACAATCACCAGAAAGGTGAAAGGTATTGGCTGGAGATACTCCTGCCCCATCTGAGACTGCCTGAGACTCCCACCCTCAGGCGCTCTTTAGGGAGGGCTTCTGCCCCCAGATTTGTATAGGGATGTTGCTGCTTGTACCCCTTCATCCAGGAGTGAGGGAAAAGTGCAGTTTGCTGCATTCCTCACTGGCTGGGCAGTGCAGGGGGCAGATGAACTGGGCACTTTGCTTTCACTCCCTGACAGGGACAGGAATGGGAAGAGCAAGCAGCCTTGGTACGAAACTCAGCATGGGGGGGCTTTGCCCCCCCAGCCCACCTCCAATAGAGTCCCCTGCCCAGAGCCCCATCTCACCTCTCAACCCTAGGGTTGCCAGATGGTTTAACCAAAAAAAC
>JANRFK010001158.1:18169161-18189959 GCA_030068395.1 Apalone spinifera
CAGAAGTCAGCCGAGCGCCATGGCGGGAGGCAACAGCGCTGCCCAGAGGGAACAACCAGCATTTCAGCGTTATAGAGTCCCAGACATTGGGCTACTATATATATGATAATGCTTAAAAACTATTGTCATGATCAATCAGATCAATAGGTTAACTGAAACTGAACATCTCTCAACCTTTATTCTAGCAAGACAAATCCGATAACCCTTGATGTATCTTCTTAGTTAATTTTCTTTTCAAGTTGATGGAATCTCTTGAATTAACCAAGGCTATCAGTTGATGTACTGAAAAATGTGGCGATAGCATGGGGGGAAATGAAGCATCCCTTTTTTAAATTTACATTTGCTATTGGAAAAATATGTGTTTAAGCACTTTGCTGGACTGATACCAAAATGATCGGCCCTTTGTAGGACTAAGCCCTGAATATCGTCCTTGTCACTGGATTTTAGCCCTCCTGTAAATCAGAGTTCCTAGGCTAACAGTCTGCCTTCAGCTTCCTCACTACAATCCCACTGAAGTCAGTGGTCATGGTGTTGCAGATGTATATGTGAGAGAATATGGCCTGCTGTCTGCACTATTCTCTGAAATGAATTTTTGCATTAACTTGCAGCTGCTTCTATTCCACACTTGGAAAATTAAAACAAAAGTTACTTGATATTACAAGCTATGTCAGTTATAATAAATCTAATTAGCCTAGGGCTGTCAAGTGATTAAAAATGTAATCACGATTAATCATGCGATTAATTGCGTGTGCCACCCCTTTGAAACGCTGCGGTGGCGTTTCAATGGCGCAGTGCTGCCTGGAGCCCGGGATCAGTTGTAGTTCCCAGCTGACCCTGGGCTCCATGCAGTGCTATCCCTTGGAAGCACCACGGCAGCATTTCCAGGGGGCAGTGCATTAGGAGCCTGGGATCAGCTGGGGACTCCAGCTGAACCCCGGCTCCGCATTGCAAAGCCCCTTTGAAGTGCTGCTCCAGAGCTTTAAAGGGACTTTGCAACAGCAGAGCCAGGGATCAGCTGGTTCCTGGCTCTGCTTGCGCTGATCCCTGGCTGATCCCTGGCTCTGCTTGCGCTGCCCCTTTGAATCGCTGGAGCAGCACTTCAACGGGGCAGCACAGCATTAACACCTGCAATTAACGCGTTTAAAAAATTAAAGCGTTAATCCTGTCCTGCATTAATCACAGGCGTTAACGCAGGTCAATTGACAGCCCTACTAATTACCTTTTCTTGACCAGTACAGTGAATTACATGGGCCATACTTCATTCCAATACTTGTGCTATTCGCACTGGTAATTCTCAAGAAACAATGATTGCCATTTCCTGTTTGCCTGAAACAATGGTACCATTTATACTTTTCATCTCACCTTCTGGCCTGCATGAGCTAGCAACCACTATGTATACCATGCTAGAGGAAGCAGGAGTACTTCATTATCTGCATAGCCAGGTCACAGCAATGCAAAACTCTCGCCTTAATTCACCAGAATGTTTCCAGGATACTTTGTCCTGTATAGATAGTGCACTGAGCAATATCTCACTCTGCTCAGCTTTAGTGCCATGTACTGTACTCTGGACCATCCCTTAATGTTTGAAGGTTTTGAAGCTTTGTAGAATCTGTAGAACCCTGCTCAGCTAACACCCAAAGGCTTTTAAGGTGGAATGGCTGTGATCTGTGTCAAACAGTGTATATCTGCCTGTCAGCTGCCATTCAGTAAGTCAGTTTATTTTCCTTATTTTGACACTTCTCCTTATTCTTTGATTCTGCTCTATATTAGTTTCTATTTAGTTCATTTGTCCAGTCTATGTCTCTCCCTTGTGCCTTTTAGAGTGGTGGGGAGTTCAGCAACTTCTTTTCACAGGGGTTCATGTGAGTATCTTATTCTTTCTTTGTGGGTGCATGGGGACTTGTAATCCCTACTTCTTCCTTTTACTTTGGAGCTCTCACTCTTAAAACTCAGACAGACAAAATGATGAGCTAGGAAATATCCTCTCCTGACCCAGAAAGTACTGGGGCCATTATTATCTTTTGTGGGGAACAGCCTCCACGCCCTACATATTCAGGATGTTGGCTGCATCTTTCCCATATCTTCAGCTGCAGATGGCTGACCTATTCTTCTCTTCTGCAGCTCCCTACCCTTCCATTCCCCCACATGATCTATAGAAACCAACCTCCTAGAAATGCATGCTTTGCCCATTCCAATTCAGTAACAGGGACAGGAAACTCCATATGAAGAGAGAAGGCTAATTTATGGCACTTCAGGCTAGCATAAGAGAATATCCTTTGCCTACTCTGGCCACTACTTTGTAGCTCCACATCCTCGGTCTCTAACATTGTCTTGTTTGTTTACCTTTTCTTCATTTTTCTTCACATCTCTGTTCCTCAACTTAAATTACCAGGCACCGCCATAGCAAGTTAAGAAAGCTGGGAACACTTTCTTCTACACTTTGTAACTTTCATTCCTGTCAGACTTGTAGTAATCTTTGAGAATCCTACTGATGAAAAGAGAAGGTCATATTTTCCATCTACTCTGTCATTTCAGGGTTGTTCCTTATGATCTATCCCCAAGAATCTGAGTAAATTGCAGAGAACTGTCAAAAGCACTGGACCTAGAAGATATGACAATGGCATCCACTTTAATCCAAGTTCAACTGCAGACTCAGGAAGAGGCACCGACTTCCCTTCAAGATTCACTCATTCTTAATCTATTTAAGTTAATATTTATTTTGACTTTTTATGAAATGTACTTTCAATTATCTATCTCTTCATGCTAACATACTGCCACGTTCCACATTGCTATAAATATCCAGTAGAGTGTGAAAGACACACAAGTTCAAGAAAGAATCTATGAATGACTGCTACTCTTGACGAAATGCTTTCAGGACTATTACGACTGATCCCTTAGAGGTGGGGGTGTTGGAACAGAATGTCTTTTGAAGCATCTTTCACGAACCAATCCACGTCATATGCAGCTACATCGCCAGTATTCTGTGAATGCTACAAGAAGAGACAGTACCATCAATACATGTTATAAGCTAAACTCTACATTACATAAAACACAGTTTCTATTTAATATATAGGGGTATGTCTACACTTGCACCCTCTTTTGATAGAGGGATGCAAATGCAGACATTTGAAATTGTAGATGAAGCTGGGATTTAAATATCCCGTGCTTCATTTGCATAATTGTGTTATGCACTATTTCGAAATAAAAATGCTGTGTAGATGCGGTTATTTCGAAAGAAAACACTTCTTCTGAAATAACCCTTATTCCTTATAAAATGAGATTTAACAGTTATTTTTGAAGAAGGGTTTTCTTTCGAAATAACCACATCTACACAGCGTTTTTATTTCGAAATAGCGCCATAACGCGATTATGCAAATGAAGTGTGGGATATTTAAATCCCGGCTTCATTTACAACTTCAAATGTCTGCATTTGTATTCCTCTCTTGAAAGAGGGTGCAAGTGTAGACATACCCTAGGAGAGTATATCATCCTGTTTTCTCATTTGTGAATGGATCCAAGATGAGTGTGTGGATTAGAACCCTAATTGGTTTAAAAGTAGCATATAAGGGAAAGAGTCTGTCACCTTGACTCTTATGCGGAAAACACCTACCTGCATTAATCTGCCAAAAGTTGCATTGGGGGCAGCACTCATTTCATTTAATAAAAGAAGAGGAATTATTACTTTATCAGTCAGTACCACAGAATTGCACATTGTTTTGTGTTTTGTTTTGTTTTACATCCAGTGAAAATTGCCTTTTGATACAGAGCATCCAAACAGGGACAATAAGAATCCATTTGAAAAGAATAATCACATTGAAAACACTGAATAGTCCTGCGGCACCTTAAAAACTAACCAAAATATATAGAATAATGTGCTTTTGTGGATAAAATCCACGTCATCAAATTATTATTATTTCCACTCCAATTCATTTGATGAAGTGGGTTTTACCCCCGAAAGCTCACGATTCTATATATATTTGGTTAGCTCTAAGGTGCCACAGGACTCCTCATAGTCTGTACCTTCAGAAACAAACACAGCTACCCCTCTGAGATTTAATAATCACATTAGTTTTCTTTATCAAGAAAAATAGTGTTTATTACACAGAAAATGCATCAAATTACTCTTGCTTTAAACTGGTAAATCTGGAGTTACATTGTGTTTACTGCAAATAAGTGGGTTCACTGCCATCACCATTTTTATTATTTTTATTTTGGTGGTGTCTACGATGTGCTAGGCATTGGCTGAATTCACAAGAAGATACAGACACAGAACAAGGAACAGAAAAAGGGTGGGGCAGAGGGACGCATTAAATGCATCTATCAAATGTGGATAAATATCAACTCTCTCTATCTGTCTGTGAAGGAGTGCCGGGCGGGGGGAAGGGGGCAGTAGGCCACACTTACCTCAGGTAGTGTGGCTCCCAGAAGTACATCCCTCTGGCAGCAGATTCTCCTACACTGGGGGGGGACGGGACCAGCAGGTCTCCATGCCACTGCTTGCAGGCACCACCCCCACAGCTCCTGTTGGCTGTAGTTCCCAGCCAGCGGGAACTGTGGAGTTGGCACTCTGGGTGGAGGCAGCATGTGAAGACCCCCTGCTTTCCCTCCCCCGGGCAACAGAGATGGTGCTAGTTGCTTCCATGAGTGGCACGGGGTGGAAGCAGGTAAGGGAGCCTGCTGTTGTTCTGCTGCCGCGCTGAACTATTAGTGACCAAAATCTCCTGGTTTGGCTGAGGTAACCCCTTGGAAATAGGGCATGATTCCAAGAGACTCTGGAAGAAAGCAGGAGGGTTGGCAACTCTACCACTAGCTGTTATTTTGTCAAGAAGATCGAAGAAATTTGTCTGGTTTTAGGCTATGTCTATACGACAGGCTTTTTGCGCAAAAACCCCTGGAATGTCCACCCCAAAGCGAACTTTTGCACAAGAAAATCTACAGTCAATCGACAAAACAGAGAGCTTTTTGCGATGTAGGTGTACTACAAGGCATAACTCCTTTTTGTGCAAGAGTTCTTGCGCAAAAAGCTGTGTGTGGATGCTCAACAGGAGTTTCTTGCACAAAAAGAAAATATCACAAAAAGCACAGGTGCTCTGATGGCCATTCTGTGAATGGCAATCAGAACTTTCTAGCACAAGAGTGTCCATGGAGTGTGGATGCTCTCTTACGCAAAAGCGCATTGCTTTTGTGATGTGCTTTTGAGCTATGGACGCACTTTTGCGCAAGAAGTTTTTGCGGAAGATCTCTTCCGCAAAAAGATTCTTGTGCGAAACCCCTGCAGCGTAGACAAAGCCTTACAGAGGCCATGCTTGTCTAAGTAAGGAGTATGTGAAGAATGATTTGCCATCTTGGGACAGATACTGAGAAAGTTAATATGTGGCTTACCAAGTACTACCCACATACTGCTATTCACTAGAAGTACCATAGACATTTGAGATATTCTAGGTTCTTTTAAACTAAATAGTGTCAAAGACACCAGGTTTTTGTGTTTGATTGCAAACATGGATGATTGGGATTTGAACCACCGAGGTTCAGAGGAGTTGGCTACATAGTTTTTTCCAGTACAGTCTGGTGAGGCCTAAGTGTTACACAGATCTTACACTGTAGTTCAGAGGGCCAGCACATTTCAACTTCAGTTTTTTGGGCCATTATTAGAGTATTGCAGTTTTCATAAGGACTGCAAGTCCAGTAACAGCAAATTTTCCTCTGAGGAATTATTTTCAACCCTGGGGAATGATGAGGGACTGACATCAAGTTTTTGACCTAACGTAGGTTTTATGAATATGCGCTTTGGCATGATTTCCGTCAGACTTTACAGAAATCTGCATGTAACTGAAATTCTCTCTCATGGAAGCATAATGTGCCCTTCCACACACACACACACACACACACACACACCCCACCACCACTTTTTAAAATATTCTTCTTTATCACAACTGCATTATAGGCTAACATTTCCCTTCCTTACAGTTGGTTGGGATGTCCTTAATTGTGATGAATTCACCATGTCACTCTACTCTTGTTATATCTTATAACCCCACTCAGATATCTCCATTGTACTAGCAAAAATGTCTGAATTATGTCACAGATGTAGAAGTGTATCTTAGGATCAACAGATTACTGATCAAGTAGTGCTGCTTCACATCCTTTCTATTTATGTTCTCACTTGCTGGTCAAGATTAGGTGCTCCATTTCTTTTCATACTCAAAAGTTCCATTGACTCCAGGAACCGTGATAAACTGAAAAAGCGCTTACTTGCATAGTGGAACATGCTAAACATGTTCAGAGCTTAATTTGGATTGTTTCTCTTAAATTATTTTTTTTAAAGTTATTACCCTTTCCTTTTTAAAGCAGTTGTGTGATTTAATAATAATGCAATAATAACTCATTAGCATAATTTAAAATGTGTCTTTTAAAACACACACTGAATAAACACAGAAGCTAAGAAATACAATGCGATAAAAGAAAATACATCTAGGGTAGTGTAGCAAACTAAGGAGTCTTTCCTTTCAACACACCAGCAAAATTTGGTGGTGGAAGTGGAATAAGAACAATATAACTTAAGTATGACCTTACTAGGAGTTTTGGAAACATTTAGAATGTTTGTTTAATCTCTTCAGATTCTCTTCTAGTGAAGTTTTAATGTAGAGTAATCATATTTTCCCAAAGGGAAAATGTGATACTGCATGGGACATGCCTGAGGCCCCCTGACTCCTTGCCCACCCTGCCTCCTGCCCAGTGGACTGGCGTGAAGATCCCTTTTCTGCCCCATATATGAGGCCAGCATGACCCTCCTTCTACTGCCCACCTGTGTGGAGCTGGCCCAAGGCCCCACCTCTTTTCCCTGGTGCATGGGACTAGCCCAAGACCCCCTGTCACCCACCCACATGGTCTGATCTTAAGGCAAAACTTAGGCTATGTCTACACTGCAAGAGTTTGTTGGAAGAAGAAATGCAAAAGGAGCACTCATTTTCAAATCTCATACTCTCATTCGCATATTCTCTTATGATCCTTTTTGCGGAAGAGGTTTTTGCGATAAAAAGCCCTGTGTAGACGGGGCCATTTGTCCGAAAAACCCTGTTGTGTGCAAGATCACTTATTCCTCAAAAAATGAGGTTTACAGGATCTTGTGCAAAACGGGGTTTTCCAACAAAAGGTTCCGTCTACACAGGGCTTTTTATCGCAAAAACCTCTTCCACAAAAAGGATCAGAAGAGAATATGCAAATGAGAGTGTGAGATTTGCAAATGAGTGCTCCATTTGCATTTCCTCTTCTGACAAACTGCTGCAGTACAGATGTAGCCTGAGACAGCTTGAGATTGCTAGTTGCCAGGAGGACTAAAGAAGAGGGTGTGGTTTTTTTTTAACTGCAGGAAGTGTTTGTCATTACTATCAGCAGTGATCATGTTTTCAGTGCATTTATGTCCTTGGGTTCTATGTATCTTTCATCTCTGGCAGAAGTTGTATTTTTTTTTCCTTAGAGGAGTAGGAGCATGTTCTGCCCATGTGAGTGTTGGATCTCAGGACTTTTAATTTCTCAGCTGCATTGTCATGTCTTTGACAATGTGCAATGTATGGATTATTGTATAGATAAATACATCCGTGTTTTCAAAATAGTCATTCTATGGGGGTCTTAACTTCAGGACAGGGGCCATCTCTTACCAGAGGTTGGAAAAACCTGGTGCCAGAGAGTCCCAAGCCTAACTGGAACCTGAAGGTACTACTGAAAAACAAGTAATGATTCTTGGTGTGACAATGACAATAGTCACCATGGGACTCAGAGGAATGCCACATTTTGGAAATATTAATACAGGATAAATAATTATAATGTCACTGCTACACTTGCAGGGTAATTGTACCTGCATTCCCCCACTATGGACCACCAAGAACACCCACTCCAGGTTTCTGGTTCCCAGGTGTCACACATCTCGCTTCCTCCTGCCCAGGGATTTTAAAGCTGCACAGTTTTCTGGTTTATTCTGTGATATCCCTAGCAAGCCAGACTGCCTACAAGGCTGCACTGTGGTTTCTCTCCAAAGGCTATGAGCAAAGTATTGCCATTAGGTATAAGTTACCACCCAGCTCCTTCTAATAGGCACATTTATTGTGAAGGTAAAAAGCAGGACAGGGAAAACACATTAAAGCAATAAAAGAACCTACCCACATGCCAAAATGCTTATCAAAGGTCAACCTAACTCCAACGTAGGGCTCTGGTAGGTTTCAGTGCTTCAGAACCCACTACTGGGTTTTCCCATGGATTACAAGTGCAAATCTATCTTAGATCCAGAACTCAGACAGGGCCAATCAACCAATTTTGTATACAAGTCACCAGCCTGGGCCTTCGATCTTGGCCTTGTGTAACAGGTAATCAACAGAGAAACAACCTCTCCTCCGGGCAGAGCTTCAAAGGCTGGGTTTTTGAATAACCAGAGTTGGGGATTTGATTTACTCCTCTGTAGGGCAGAAGTGGGTAATATTTTTTTATGGAGGGGGCACTCCACCATTTTAGTAAGTGGTACAGGGCCACACTTTTCTATGGAAGGATTGTGGTGTCTGGGACGGAGGTTGAGTGCAGAAGGTAGTTCAGGGTAGGGGATTGGGATACAGTGCAGGAGAGGTGTAGGGTCTGAGAGGGATTTTGGGTGAAGGAGGGGGTTGTGACCTGGGGCAGGAGACTGAGGTGCAAGAGTGGATTCTGGACTGGAGAAAAAGTGTAGGAAGGGATGCAGGGTCTGGGAGGGAGTTGTAACTTGAGGTAAAGGGGGTGCAGAAGGTTTGGGTGGTGACATAGGGCAGGGAGTTGGGGAGTGGAAGTGGGTGGGGTGCCAGAGGCAGGCTCTGGCCAGGAGGCAGTTACTTTAGGTGGCTCCCGGATTGCAACCCAACAGGGACCCCAAAGTAAGCTCCCTGCCTGCCACAGCCCAAGGCTGCTCAAAACAGCTAGAGCAGCGGTTCCCAACCTTTTCCAGATAGGGACCCATTTTGACAATTCAGGAAGCCTTGATGTCCCAAGACAATTCAAAATCGGGGGGAGGAGGGAGAGCAGAGCCACTTGGGGAGACACTTGGCGACCATTTTGAAATGCAATGGCGACCCATATTTGGATCCCGACCCATAGGCTGGGAAACCCTGAGCTAGAGGCTCTCACTATATGCTGCTCTGCACCACATGCCTAGTGGGAGCTGCCAGCCATTTTGAGCAGCCTCAGGCTTGCAGCAGGCAGAAATCCTGCCTCAGAATCTTGGCGGGATGGTCTAGATCAAAAGACTTGACAGGCCAGATGTGGCCCACAGACAGCATCTTGCCTACCTCTGCTCTAGGGATACGCTGGGATATGGCCATCTCAATGGGCATGTAGAGTCTGGGGGCAACCCCAACAGTGCCCCAGGCATGGGGCCTGAGGCAACCCTCCCACCACAGGCCCTATCCTCACTACACCCCTGCTCCATCCCTTCACCCCCTGCCTTACCCCTTCACCCCCTGCCCTAAGCAATGCAGCCCGGGGGATTACAGTGGCAGCAGAGATCACCCCCCCCCCACACACACACACACACATCAGTGGTGGGAGCCAGAGAGGCCCAGCAGCTTGTTCCACCCTGCTGAACCACCCTCTCCCAGCCCACTGCCCCCCACTTCTCCACAGCAGTGGGAAGCAGAGTGCCCTGGAGAAGGCCAGGAGGGCAATGTGGGCGGGGGGGAGGGTCAGAGAAGGCTGATGGGCCCCCATAATCCACAGGTCCCTCCCATCCATAGGATGGTTGGGGCAACTGATGTGGGGTCGCCAAAAGTATGGGGCCTGGTGTGGCCACCCCAGTTTGTCCTATGAATGGAAGGGCTCTGTTCCAGGAAATCAACTTAATATATACTGTCCCAAAATTCCATACTTTTATGCAATGTTCCCTCTAATCTTTTCCATCCAGGTGCAGATTTTTTTCCATCTATGCATGGAATAATTTTTTCTGTGTGCATCAAGGGATGTGCAAATGTGCATCACCAGTAGAAACAAAAGCCTAGCTGTGGATACTGTGCTAATCAGCTGCACGGCATTTTAATCTCTCGAGTGGCTACACAAGCACACATCTTACAGAGAACACTGCTTGTATGGCATATTTTCAGTATAGTTTTTTGAACTCCCAAGTCTCATATCTATCACATCTTCACCCTACACAAGTAACAGACACTCCCAGCTCACAATACTATATAAATTTAATACAATAAGGGCTTTCAGTGATATGCAGGAAATTGCCATATCTGTCAGTCACAACATACGCTTGGATTAACACATGGAGCAGCAGAAAATACAGTGAGAAGTATTTGTTTTCAGGGAGTAAAGGGGTCCCACTCATCGTACAGTCAGAATTTAAAATGATTTTTGTCTTCTGTGATGCGCATTTTTCAGTAATGTGCTACAGCCTGATTTCTTTGTAAAAGCAAAAAAGTATATTTTTTTCCATTCAGTAAAATGGTCAAAGAAGGTAAATTACTCACTTTGCTCTACGCACCAACTTCGACGCCCCTCAAAGTCAGTTTGAGTTTTGTGACTGATTACCATTGGAGTGTGAGGAGCAGACCCTGAGTAAGAGATTTCCTTTAACAAGCTGCTTCATTTCTTTTCTCTTATTGTGAGAGCTGCCATTTTTTATGAACACAGACATGACAGTGTCTAAGACAGTTTTTCAAAATCACAGCCAATTGACCTATTAGAATTGATCAAAATTCCATAAACTAGACTAGTGAATTTCAGCTATAAAATGATTCCAAGTCAGAGAAGGCCTTGTCTCACTCTTACAGATCCACTCAACCCTATGCACTATGTTAGCCCGCTGATCAGCTGGCATAAAGACAGCAGGAATGGATGGATCAAGGGAATTGCTAATGAGCCACACAATCTATCATTTCCAGGCTGTTTGTTTAAATCCAGTGGCCAAATATCACAATCTGATTGATGGTTGTTTGATAGCACATCTGAAATGAGTTGTTGGACACAGTCCAGCTTCTAATGGACAGGTGTTCATATCACAAAAAACACCATTACACTTGGCAGTCACCACTCTCCCTCCTTAGCTGTCTCAGCAAAGAAGTGAATGTACATACACAGTAGGCTATCCTTTCCCCTTCCTTCTGACTAGATCTCTCCCTGGCGCCATCCTGTTCAGCTTCCCATTACAATTTTAAAGGAACAGGACAAATGGTCATAGTCAGACCAACGTCAGATAGCTTCCACTGTAGTTAAAGATTTTCAGTTTTTTATGATGCAATTTAAGCCCACTGTGAGGAATCACTTATGAAGCTCTTAGTATATTTGATCATAAAGACTTTTAAGAGGTTCACCGGGAAGAGCCTAGCAAGGGAGCCAACAGTTCAGGTCAAAGTTTCTTCCCATTGAAGTCAATGGTATTCAGATGTAGCTGAGAGAATAAGGCCCACAAATACTAGAGATGCAAATAAGACTTATTAGGTCATGTCTTCCATCCCTTTGACAATACACGATTGTACTTTTACTAGTGTTTTGTAATTCTTCCCTTATCCACAGCAGAAAAAACAGAATAATAGCAGCGTTTTCTTTCTGTTTTTAATCAAGAATCAGATGGGGCAAGAATCAGATGGGGACAGAGGACAAAAGGGCCAAGAAAAATGAAAATTTTTTTCTTGAAGAGTTTTTTTCTTTTCTAAGAATTGCTGAAGGATGGCTAACTGCAACATAGTGAACATGCCATGGCAGCATCTTCATGCTACATCAGGGCTAATCAACTTCGGAAGCCCCGGAGCCACAGTGATACTCACAGAACATGCCAAGAGCCGCAACATAAGTGTGGTTGCATATACAAATATACATGCGTAGGCAAATATATGCAAATAGCTTATTTCATACTGACAGGCATGAATACAAAGATTAAGGCAAGACTACACAACATGCAGGCCCCTTTTAAGTCAATTCTCCTGATATTAATACAATGCAATATTTACCTGATTTCCACCCATATGGCAGCACTTTTTGGGTATGTCTACACTAGCCACCCTAGTTCGAACTAGGGTGGCTAATGTAGTCATTCAAACTTGCAAATAAAGCCCGGGATTAAAATATCCCGGGCTTTATTTGCATGTGCCCAGGTGCCGCCATTTTTAAATGCCCGGTAGTTCGAACTCCCTGCCTGAGGCTACATGCACCACAGGCTAGGTAGTTCAAACTAAAGCCCCTAATTCGGACTACCATTATTCCTCCTGCAATGAAGAGTGTGGCCCACGGGCTATGTGTTGAGTAGTCCTGTGCTACCTCATAGTTGCCATCATTTCATAATGTCCTGATATGCCAAGGCCGTCTGAAATGCCAATTCAATCTATGATTCACATCTTGGTCCATTTCAATGCCCCAAATTCCTGTGTTTGGGGGGATTTTTTTAAAATGTACAGACTAACGTAGGCTGGATGCTAGAAAAATCTAATAAGTCCTCCAAAAAATAGATAGAGTAGCACACCCAGGATTCCTTTACAATGGCTCCTGCCTAGTTGACCAGCACTTGCCTGGACAATTATTTAAGCTGATGTTGCTCCTATGACTATGTCTCCCAGCCAATGAACGTGTGTGTGTGCGTGTGTGTTTGTTTGTTTTCGGGCCATAAATGGCCATCCCCTGGCTCAAGGCATTTGCATTGTCTCTCTTGGAAAAATGCAATTGCATTGTCTCTCTTGGAAAAGCTTCCGGCATCAGAGAACTGCACACCTGCTACGCCCCTCGCTGTTCTGGCCAGGAGGCGGGGAGGAAGCAGGTGGGAGGCCCAGGTTAATTTCAGATCACCCTGTGCTATAGAGATTGTCCGAGGGGCGCCTGGATTTGGGGTATTTTTGGTGGGGGCCCCTAGGGGCGGGACGGACACACTGGTGGGACGGGGCTCCGTGCAATGGGCAGGGGTTTATGGGGGGGCTCGCTGGACCGCGGGTGTGTTTGAGGGCGGACGAGGGGGCTGGGGCCGTGAAGACCCGGCGCGAGCTCTGCCCCTGAGCGCAGCATCACGCTGGGCCGGGGCCACCTTAACGCGGGCGGGGCGGGGAGGAAGGAGCAGCGGGGCGGGGCAGCGGCCCGGGTCACGTGATCCCACCGCCGACGCGGACCTGCCGCCATTTTGTCTGGGAGTGGAAATGTGAAAGGAAAAGCCGGAGCGGAGCCCAGGGCAGGAGACCAAGCGGGGCGCGCGCGGCGGAGAAAGCCCCTCCCCCCCCCGGCCCCGGAGAGCGGCGCCGCCCAGGGACAGGAGGGCGAGCTGGGGCCGTAGCGGCTGGCCGGCCCCCTCTGCCCGGCGCACAGCAGCGGCCGCGGGCGCTCTCAGGGCGGGCTGGTCGGTTCCCGGCGGGCGTCACAGTCCCGGCTCTCGCCGGCGCGGGGAGGGGGCAGCCCGGGCGCGTGAGGAGGGTCCGGCGGGGCGGAAGATGTCGGGCCAGTCGATCACCGACCGCATCGCGGCCGCCCAGCACAGTGTCACCGGCTCGGCCATCTCCAAAGCCGTCTGCAAGGCCACGACCCACGAAGTCATGGGGCCCAAGAAGAAGCACCTGGACTGTGAGTAGCACCCGGCGGGGTGCGCTGCGCCGAGCGGAGCCTCCGCATGCCCGGGGCGGGGGCGCATCACGACTCCCCGGCCGTGCCCCCGCTGAGTCAGCCGCGGTGAAATGCCTGGCCTCGGGGCCCGCAGAGGCGCTCACGAAGCCTGCCACTCACCTGCTCGGCGGGGCTGGCGCTGCCTTCGGAAACCCCCCTCGCGTGGCTTTCCGCCGCTCCGGAGGGAACGGTGCGGGGAAGGGAGGCGGGGACTGAGCCGCCCCCGCGCCCGAGGAGCGTTACCTGAAGCCGTGACCGGGTCAGGAAGTTGAGGTGCCTCCCTCCTCCCCCCCGCGGCGAGGAAGCGAAACACTTGCATGTTATTGTGCGGAGACAGTTGTACCTTAGTGATGCTGTTGCATTCAACTGCTCATGTACAACCCGAGACGTGTGTGCGCCCGCTTGCTGTGTAGGGTATAGTCTGATTTTTCAAGAGAAGTAGTGGATGAGATGGTAACAGGTGATGATACTCCATGGAGGCCTTTCAGAATGATATAACTAACCTTTAATAACCACGCTGTCAGATGCTAGAATTGAAGTAGGTCAGGGTTTGCGTTTTTTTTACTTTCGTTGTCTGCTGCCCCCTGTAAATTGAAGTTGAGGGGTAAACCTCAAGTCCCTAAATGGCACCCTAACGTAAGGTAGACAGTGGTGAGAGTAGGGATGTTAAATATCAGTTAATTGAACAGTTGATTAACCGCATGAGTTCTTATTGGTTACTTGACTATTCTATAGTCCCTGGGGGTGGGCCTGGCAGCCAGTGTGCTCTGGTCCCACTCCTGTGGAGCCCCCCTGCCACTTGGCACTGCTGCTGTGGGGTGCCAGGCAGGAGCTAGTCCATGAGCAGAGCCAGTTAAAAAACCAGCTCCCCTTGTGGACTGGCTGCCTGTTGCCCCACACTGCTGCCTCTAATGGAGAGGCAGCAGAATGGGGTGGTAGCAGTACCTTTCAGGAGCGGGAGTCTGAACTCTTGGATCTGGCACAAGCTGAAACTAAGTGTCTGTCTGCTCGCCTGGCTCCTAATACGCTTTTAATGTAGAGCCACAGCGGATATAGGTCCTGGACTCAGTGCAAGCTGGGACTGAGATGGGCTGCTGGCCAGCCAGCTAAAAAATTTACTGGAGGGGGTGGAATGTGTGTAGTCTATAGCATTAACTGGTAAGCTGTTGCTTATTAGTTAATCGACTATATTATTACATCCCCAGGTGAGAGTGAGACTCCATACTTTGAAGGTTTCAATAGTTTTCATTAATATACTGAGTGCAACACTTAAAACAGGACTGAGTTTCATTTCCTCATTTTGTGAGTAAATCAAAGTTTTCTGATATGCTGACATCAACATACCATGGCAGTAACTTCTGCTGAGGTTGTATTATGTTACTCAGATTCCTTTGGATATCATTTGTTTCAGATCTCTGTATTAGAGTTATCAGTTTTCTACAGGGATTTGTGTAGAAAGAATTCCATCATTTGACATGATTTTTCTTTTGGTTTTCTGCTATTAAGAACAAATAAAAACATTCTGACTGCATATAAGAAATGACATCATTGAAGTGATTGTAATGCAAACTTTAGTGAATGTCTTATTTATTAATATTTTTCACAGACACCATCATGGTGTAACAACTCTAGTTTTTTCAGGGTCAGGGCTTAAACTTCTGGCTAGCATTTGTCATTTAGCTCAGGTGTTCACAACTTTCTCTTTTGGGTTTTTAGTTTGTGTATATGTGTGTGTTAGATATAGCTTCCCCTCTGTGCAGCTCCACAAAGGTTATGAATTACTAAAGCTGTAAGCTATGGAGATGTCCTTTGCTCTTTAGCTTAAGCTGGTAGCTTATACTTATACTGCCATCAGGTAAGCAATAGATCATGTTATAGTTGAAACATCCACAAAGTATGTTTCTTAGAGAAGTCGTAAATAAGTTTCTTGCATAGAATAAAAGTAGAAATAGGACTTTGGTTAGAAGTGAAAGTCAGTGTTGTCTCTTGTTGCTCAAAAATGAATCCAGAGTTAGAATATGCATGCCTGTTGAGGGTTGTTACAGTTTGAGACTGCTCAGCTTCAGTGCTCTTCTCAAATTAATACTAAAAATTTCCAAACATACTCACATTTATATATTAGAAAAAATCACCTAGTGATAAGAAAATGTCATAGGCATAGACCTACACATGATGTATTTGTGTGTGTGTGTATGTAAGCAGTTGCATAGTGCTGTAGAACTTTGAGTTTGCTTCTGTTAGGCTACTGAACAGTACAATCACATATTTTAATCTGCGTTAATTTTTAAATCGAGGGAATCAGGGTAGTGTGAATGGAAATATTCCATTTTTAACAAGGGTCACAATGTCCCAAAGTAAATCAGCTGCTCTATTTTTCATAATGTTAAGATAATAAACTAAAATAACTTTTACAGTGGTACTTCTCGACTACTAGTGGAATACTGAGTCTCCTAACTTTCCCACTTTATTCTCCAGCTTTTCCTCCCATTCCAGAATTTTATGTTGAAGTACTTGGGTAGGATTAGATAACTTTTCTTTTTAAAATCCATCAGAATCACCCTCTTAACACACATTAAAATATGTAATTAAATAGGTAATCCTATTTTGCTGCATGTTCAGACTGCCTATTTTTAAATACTCTTTTGTCCTGCCCATCGTGGCACATTCCAGCATTTTTGCTCTGTTTTTTAATAACTTCCTTATTGATCTTCTGCATTTACTCATAAAGGTGTGTATTGTCACTTCTATGTGAAGGAATGTATGCACACAGCTAGTGCTTTAACTTTATTTTTTTATGTGGTGTGCAAGAGATAGTTAACACGAGCAAAGGAATATTCTTCTCAGACCCCCCCCCCCCAAACCTCACATCATCTTTCAAAAAGGATGGAGGAAAGGATACTCAAATAGTTTAATGGAAGGTTTTATGTCTGTGTATTCTAGTTTCCAATCCATGGAAGATGTTTGATGAGCATTTTCTAAGTTTGAGTGCTTGACTCTGCAACCGTAATGTTCTTTTAAAATAGTTAATGAATGTGACAATACATATTAAAGGTGATTTGCATCAGAACTGCAATGGGTTAAAGTGTATTTATGGCATCAAGCCTGCTACATTTGGTATGTGTTTCAGTGGATTTTGTCTAAAAAGGTAAATATTAGAAACTAAGGGTGAGACTTAAAAAAAAATTTGTCTTTGTCCTAATAAATTAGTGTTAAGGCTTTTGTCATTCCCTACTTAAATGTAGGACAGATGGCGATATCCATTGCATAGTTTACTTGTTTTAGACTTGTGAAGAGGGGAAAAATTCCCTGTTTGAATTTTATAACTTGATATTTTATTTGTTTTTAGGAAGATTATCATATTTATGACCAGACTAATTTATGAAGTGGCATAAGAATACCTAGTGGCTCTTACAGTTTATCTCTTTAATCCTGATTTTTATCTCAACTCTAAAGAGTGAGGTGAGAGAGTGTAGTATGTTATATGAAGAGATTTGCAAATGAGAATCATTTCCTTCACCTACTTTCTATGTTTCAGTTTTTAAGGGTAGAACCTAGTCTTTGTCAATGTATCAATACAGAATAGTGGACAAATTGAACTTTGTCACAGTTATAACACATGCATATGCAGTGAAATATACTGATGTTTATAATGTGCTAGAAATGTTGCAAAGGTTCAGCCAAGATGTTGAAAAGGATTTAAGGAGTCAATAGTGAGAAAATAACCATCTTTCAGTTCATTTTAATAAAGAGTTTGTAAAGACCATTTCTAATAAAGTGAAACAAAGCTTGAGCAAATATAGCTTGCACCCTGAACATTTTAATAAATGTTAAATAAACCTCAGTGAAGGCTGACGTGCTCTTGTTTAAACTTCTGTTTTGCATCTCTTGTTGATCAGAAGGCTTTCCAATCAGTTATGCTTTCAGGTTGGTCAACAGTTGCTGAAGGGACAAGTGATAAGGATTGTCTGCAACAGTTGGAATCTGCTTTTTTAAACTTTTGTTAATTGGCAAAAATTTGTCTAAAGTATTTTAATTGCAGAGATTATATTAAACTGATCATTTTAGTGATACATTTGTAGGCTTCTTGAAACCAGTCACTTGGACAGGCAGTTTTTAACACAAAGCTGTGGATTTGCAGTTCATCATGATTTTCTCTTTTACGGAGATTACTCAGAATATTGCATTGTCATCACAGGCAAGTTAGAGATCAGTAATGCTTTTTTGTGTAAACCTTGCATACCAACAGATGTTCTTTAAGTTTGTTGAAATAGAAAATATTTGCTTGTAATTGGTTGTAAAATTTAAGTATGAATAAGTTATAAATTAGTAAATTTTCATTTGGTCAGTCTTCTTGATTTTATCAGTTTCTCTTTCTCTTAGCTTTGTAATTTTTAAAGTAATTTTTAAATAACTAGATTCAGTTCTTGATTAAAAAATAAACTTTCCTGTCACTTGGATGTCAGTGTGTTACAAAATGGCATAGATCACTTATTTGGCTAACTCTTCATTGTAAGATACTCAAACTTAGAGGAACTACATCAGCTGCATTAAACTAATTACACGATTGTATACTATTTTTTCCATGGGACACCTGCCTCAGTTAGTGCACAGGCTGCGTAGTGCTCATTGAATTAGCATCTGTTCAATATTTAGTTTTATCCTCACTGTTCAGTGTGTGGCCCCAGCCCTTATTTATAACACGTTAATTGAATCCTGGTCTAAAGACAGAATTACTAATTTGCTCATGGTTTTTAGTGCTGCTTATCACTGTAGTATCTGATTCACAAATATTAATGACGTTATTTTCACAATGTGAGAAGAGGAAATATCCCCATTTTACAGATTGGGAACTGGAGGAGTGTGAGATTCACATCTTGGATTGTAAACTCTTTGAAGCAGGAACCATCTTGTCATGTATTTATACTGAGCCTAACAAAATGGGGTCCTGGGCCATGATTAGGGTTCCCAAGTGCGGGGTAGTGCAAATATGTCCAGTATTTTAGGTGCCACATTTAAAATGCATAGGCCATCATTTTTTTTTTAGTATTTATCATTATATAGCTATTTGTATATTTGGAGCACAGTTTGCATTGACATCAGTTCCTGCTGTAAGTGCTCTGCATTTCAGCAGATCAGATTCCAGGTTGTCAGATTAGGTGCCCAGAAAATGAACACAACTATAGCCACTTTCGAAAAGGAACTCTGGCAGAGGCAGAGATAGTCGCATTCTCCAGGACTATATTCAGCTGCCTTAGTTGTGAGATCATCCACTCTTTGTATAGTCCCTAGCCTCATTCATTATACATCTTCCAATTTCTCCAAGAAATGAGGCAGAGATCCTACAAACAACTCTTTGCTGCACAAGATGGATCACTGAGGAATGGGCCATAGCACGTAGTGAATGAGGAGAATTATATGGGAAAAGTAGCGTGTGATCACGTAACAAAGACTTGTCACAATTCACACAAACAAGGGGAAGAGCTAAGGCTATGCCAGATGCTTTTAGTTTTGACACTTTCTAACTCTTGAGTGTTTGGCTTTACAACTCTAATAATCTTTTTAATTTATTTCTTGTGTATAATTATAGCCAAGTTAGAGGACACCCATTTTAGGGATGAAAAAAATGTATTAAAAACATTGGTTACCTGATTTTTAAAAAATCTATCCATTACATGGTTAAATAGTTATCCGGGAACCTAAGGGGAGGGGGAGAGAGGTGCTGGAGGGGTGATCATGTGCCCAGGGTCCTGGCTATTGGCCCCTTACTCTTCCAATGGCTGGCATCCCAGCACACACAGGGTTGCGACTGCGTTTGCATTTGTTTCCGCTTTTCCCTCTTATTTTAATGGTAATATAGTTGAAATACTCAATAGTTGTGCCTAGTTGTCTATTATCCTATCCTCTATCCCTGAAAAGTAACAAGTTTGACAGTCTTCACTCTACTCCCAACCCCTCCAAAGAGAGAATTAAGAAAATGTCTCTTTATAAAGCAGCACTGTAAAGCCTATGAGCCAGACAAGCTTAATCCAGGTCTTTGTTGCAGAGGTAACTGTCTTTTTTACAAAATTAATTCAGATCTTACTAACTTGACTTCTGTTCACATGTCCGTTTGATCTGAAAATAATAGTGAGTTACAGCCAAGATGGTGGTCAGTCCTGGCATATGGGCGAACGCCCAAGTGATGATTATGCTTGGGCTGGTAACTTGACCACATCCTCTCAGTCTAGTACTGATAGTCCTCTAGTCCTCTTGTGCCTTCCCAGAATTTCACTAGAAGGACAAACACATGCACAATTCATTGGAGGAAAAAAAAATCAGTGGCTCATAGGAATGTCCACCGAGTAGTCGTTAACCAATAAGCAATTGCTTATCAGTTAACATACTAGATTGCTGCATCAACCCCCCCCCCCCCCCCCCCCCCCCCCCCGTTTTAAATGGGGTGCTTTACATTTAAAACGCTTATCGGCAGGCTGGCTCAGTCCTAGCCTGCCAGTTCAAGTTTTAAATGAAGAGTATGCAGGGAAGATACCTGCCAACCCACCCTGCCGCTTCTATATCAGACGCGGCTGCGCAGGGCAGCAGCAGCTATTGTCTGCAGGGAGGCCCAGGCTCACATGGACAGAAGCTACTCCATGGGATGCCAGCGCAGAATCTATCCACGGAGATATTTGGTCTCCCCCATGGACAGGGGCTGCTGCATAGGATAGCAGGGGGCTCCCTGGGAGTGGGGCTGGGAGCACACTGGCTGCCAGCCTGCCCCAGGGGGATTACTGAGTAATCATGTAATCACTAAGAATTTTAGTGATTACATGATTATTTAAGCACTATTTCTAACATCCCTAGTAGCTCAGTTTATTATGGTGATAAAGAACAATGGAATATACCCACAGAAGTCCTAGCACCTATACAGGCATGAATAGCACTAGTGTGGACTCAGTAATTCAAGCCTGGCTTTGCAGAATGGCCAGTTACGCTTTTAGACCCAGAACCCTATCAGCTGAATTTACATCACAGTGCAAATATATCCCCAAATCTTTAATTTGAGTGAGATAGTGTTTTGGGGCTTGTCCACACAATGTAACATGCACCAGAGAGATGTAAATTGTAGACCTCCCTAAATGCCCTATGTAGATCCTGCAGCCATACTCTAAAAGATAACACTGCTCTACAGCCAAAATGCTTCTGAAATAAATGTAGCCAAACTTTAC
>JANRFK010001158.1:18190059-18234367 GCA_030068395.1 Apalone spinifera
CAAAATACATAATAAATAGCACATTTTATTTCTGAAGCAGACGACTTCTAAAAATTTGTAGACCATTGTAATCAGAACACAGTCATGTAACATTTGAAACAGTACTAGTTCAAGCACGCACTAGGAACCTGCTAGACCATGTCAGCATAGTCCATGCAGAGCAGTTAACACACTACTCCCTTCTAGTATGCATTGCTGCACAGTAGGGGTGTAAAATCCCATTTGGGTAACTGGTTGAATGTAACATTTAACCAGTTAACCAATTGAACAGGGGGGCGGGGCTGGAGTGGGGACTATGAGTGGGGACTGCTCTGATTGGATTGGAGTAGCCCCTGCCTGTGATGGGCACCACTGGGGCTGCTCCAGCTCCGACTGGTGAACTCTAACCAGTAAATTAAACATTCACATCCCTAGTACCCAAGCCCTTTAATCCTAATTGACTGTCAAGGATGTAGGCTACAGCCCAAGTTAGTAAAATTCATCAGCTTCTGACACAATTTTGTTGCAGCTCAGCTGGTGTTTTACAGAGTGGCCAGGCTCCTGAGCAAGGCTAATTTAAGAGGCATTAACTTGTGTAGGTAGCCTTAGTTCAATATGCTAAATTGAGCACTGCAATACTGTATTTTTCTCTAAAATATAATCCAATTGTTACAGCTTTGGGAGAAGATAGTAATCAATATTTTAAAAAGGAAAACTGAAAAATTACTGTCTGCATAATCTAAAATCAGTTTTCTTGTTTCCACAGCCCCAGATATTCTGGCCTCCCTGAATTTTAAGTTATAATCAAATTATAAAGCCACGTTCAGCAACTGGAGACTTTTACTTGAACTCAGAAAAGTAAAACAAAATCACAGTTAGGGCTAAGCTTCTTCCTAAATGTCCTCATTGTGCTTGAATGTTGTTTGTAGATCATAAACGTCTGAAATGAGTTGATAAAGTAATTATAAGAGCATCTTCATTCTGAAATCTGCAACTAAACTTTTTACATGATTTTTATTGATCTAGTTAGTTTTCATAAAGGTCCATTTCTGGACCTTTGGCTGCAATAATCAGTACAATCAAAGCAACACTGGTCTTGGTCAGTATTTGGCTGAGAAATCTCTAATGAAAACCCTATGTTCATCAGGAAGTAGTGTTTGTTAATCATTGAGTAGCTGTCTGATTTCAAATGAGATTTGCTGATATGTCTGGTGTGTTTAATGGCCTACAAAACATTCAGGACATTCTAAGATCCCATGTACTACCTTATATGGTTATAAGGTATTAACCAACATAGTTAATTGTTGGTCCATCTGTATTCCCCTTCAATTTTGATGAGACATGGTATTCTTCCAGTCTAAAACTGTTGTTTGGTGGTAGTGGTATAACTTTCTAAAATTCATTCCAGAAATAGCATTTCACTGTTGGTGGGAGTGGCTTTTGTGTTTGAGGTTTGTCTAACACTGAGCGAAAAGGTGCTGTTTAAATGTTAGTTCTTTAATATGACCTGACATCTTTTACCTGATGTTTCATTCCTTTCTTAACTTAAAACATTTGTAATATTCCTATATTAAAATTGTCTACCTGTTGGCCTGTGTCACTGCACTTACATATTCACTAGTGTTGGAATCGTAGAATCATAGAATTCTAGAACTGGAAGGGGACCTTGAGAGATCAAGTCCAGTCTCCTGCCCTCACAGCAGATGTTTTGGGTTTTGGAAAATAAAATGAAAATGTACATGTTTCATTTAAATTATTGGTTTGGGGTGGGCCTGGGATTGAGGGTTTCAGTACGTAGGCTGCCTCAAGGGTGAAGGGACTGCTAAAGTCTTCTAACCACAGCAGCTTGGTGCCAGGTGAGAAGTCCCTCTTGGTGGCTGCTGTAGCTCCAGCGGGCACAGCTGGGTGAGGGGTGCATATCCCCTGGCTGAGGCAGGACCAGGTTTGTCTGCCCCTTGCACTCCCTAGCCACAGTGAGGAATGCAGCCAACTGTGCACTTCCCCTAGATCTCTTAGGAAGGGGAACAGGAGGCAGTGTTGCCATACAAATTGAGGGGAGGAGCTTCAGCCCCCCTCCACTAAAGGGTGCCTGGGGGTTGAGAGGCTGAGTGGGCAGTCCCAGATTGGGGAGGAGGGGCAGCCAGTGCCTTTCAGCTGCCTGCCAATTTATCTTTTTCTGTGTGGTTTTCTGAGAAGCAATCCCATTCCAGGCACATCCCACTTTCCTGGCGCTGCCAAATCCTTATGTTGATTTAAGTTAAGAGTTGGCCAAGTATGGCTTAGTAGGAAGCTAAATATGGCTCTCTTGCAACTCCAGCTCAGCCCCCTCCTTCATTCCCCCTGCAATAGGGAGCTTGCACTAGCGTTCCAGCCTGGCGGCCCCCACGAGGTTGAAGCACCGGCTTCCTGCAGGAGGGGACGCCCCGAGCCCTCCCAAGCCGAGACCCCCACAGCCCCAGCCCGCTCACTCACCTCTTCCACCAAGACCCCACACCCCCAGCCCACTCTTGCCCCCTCCCCTACTACTGTCCCTGCCAGCCATATGTCTAGCCCCAGCCTGCTTCTGCACCTTTCCTCCTGGCCAGACTCTGCACCCTCCCTTGCTCCTGAGCCCTTCCCCTAGTCAGACACCCTACTTCCCCAACCTCGCACCCCCATCTCTATCCCACTCACTGGCAACCTTGTCCCCCACACTTAACTGCTAATTTTTGGCCCCATCCCAGAGCCTAGGGTGACGCACAGAATCCACTAATCCTGGAGTCCCAGAAGAGTTATTCTTTTTTGAGTGATGTCCCTGTGGGTGCTCCACTATAGGTGTCAGGTCATCCTGGCGCTGCAGATCTAAGTTTTCTTGAGCAGTGATCTGCCAGATCGCGCATGTGCAGCACACGCCTTGCACTATTCTTGCCCTTTTGATGTCTCGCGTGGTCCAGCTCCAGCCAGTTCCTTCTTTGTTGCCTGCAGTCACAGATGGAGCGAGCCTTCTCTCCTCAGGTAAACCCTGTCAGGAAAATAGTACATAGTTGTTAGAGTTTATAGTTAGTCACAGTTCTTATACTTGTAGTTAATATAGTTTTTTTAAAAAGTTCATTTTTTTCAATTAGTTTTATAGTTAGCTATGCCGGGCTCCCCCGGTTTTAAGAAGTGCGCCACGTGCCGTGATAACATGCCTGCATCAGACGGTCATGCCGAGTGCATCAAGTGCCTTAGTGAGGCTCATGTGCCTCAGAAATGTGTCCATTGTGCCAAACTGACAGTCAGGACGCGTAAGGACATGGAGATGAGACTGAAAATGTTCCTGTTCGACAAGGCGCTTCAATCGCCAGAACATTCTCTGGTTGTTTTCACTTCGCAGTCTCCGAGGGCAGAGAAAAGGAAAGCTGTTTCCCCACCGTCGGCTCTAGCTCAAAAAAGAGCTGCTCCCTCTCTTTACTGTCAGCACGTGATAAGCCCTGTACATCTGGCTCGATGGCCCCCAAGCATAAGTCGCTCTCAGAGCTGAAATGGCGACAAAAACCTACAATGGTGGTGCCATTAACAGTCCATCGGTCGGCACCGCCGGCAACAGCACTGGCTATTACAGTACCGACAACATCGGCACCTTCTGCATCAGAATCACATGTTCCTACGACATCGGCACCACCTACTCTTGTGCCGGCGACATCGGCATCACAGATTTCGGCACCGACCACTCGTATGAAGACCTCCTCACACTGAGGGCCTTGACACAAACAGCATGGGCATCTTTGGCACCGTATGTCTCATCTAGCCCTCCAGCACCGAAGAAAGCTCCCTATAAATCTGCTTCAATGAGACCAACAAGTCTGGAACCATTAATCTTTTCACTGGCACCGTCTTCTGCACTGCTGTCTCCATATTCTCCTCACCTACCGACAGACAACAGGAGTCGCTCTCCTCATGAACAAACTAGACACCATGCGTTGGCATCATCATCATTGCCCTTCACGCCCACTGGCATATAGGGCAGCAGCAAAGGTCCTCTACTTCTGTCTGTCTCTGCCTAGCCTCTCAATAGTGCTCCAAGTGTGATTCATGCTCTTCATTTCTACTTCAGCAGTCCGGTGCCATGTTGTCTTGGGTTGTCCTCGTTTCCACTTCCCTTCAGGGGTCCAGTGCACAGCAGTCTTTATGATAGAGCTTCCGTCTTTCCTGAGCACATGCCCAATTCATCTCCAGCATCTTTTCATAATGATGGTAGCCGTTTTATTTTGTTTGCACTGCACAAGCAGGTTCTGTTTTGAAATTATTCTTGGCCAAAAAATACGGAGGATCCTCTGAAGACTTCCGGAGTGAAAAGTCGACAATTTATCTAGGTTGTACTGTCATCTGCCAGCATTCTGATCCATATAATAGTGTTGATAAAACACAGCTCTGATAAAACTTCAGTTTGGTATGGATGCAGTATTGTGATGACTTCCATACAGCATTCAGACTCATGAAGACATTTCTGGCTTTGAGTGTGCTCTGGATATCGCTTCTGATATTGTCTTGCCTGATAATACTACCCAAGTATGTAAAGCTCTCTGCGATAGATCTTGGCCATCGATCTTAACTGATGCTGGTGCCTTAATATTTAAGGTCATGACTTCTGTCATCTTCTGGCAAACTTAGTCTGACCAAAAGTGCAGAGTCAATTTGTTTTCTCTTGCATATGACGATGCATATGGGAGAGTAGCACAAGGTCATCAGCAAAGTCAAGGTCCTCTAATATGGAGAATAAAGTCCATCTGATGCCTCTTGGCTCATCTTCTGTTGAACGCGGCATAACCCAGTCCCGACTAAGTTTTTAAAGAGAATTGGAGACATGACTTATCCCTGCCTTACTCCGTTCTTAACTTGGAAGGGTAGATCGTTGTTCCCCACGCTGCATGTGAAATTATTATAAAAGCTCTTGATGAGCTGTACTACTTGTCATGGTATTCCATATGCTCTCAGAATATGCCAAAGACTATTCCTATGAATGTTGTCAAAGGCCTTTTTCGAAATCAACAAAGTTGATGAACTGCCCCTGCCATTCAATGCATTGCTCAATGATATTACCCAGTACAAAATTTGATCTACACACCCCCTTCCTTTACGAAAGCCAGCTTGTTCTTTCCTCAATTTGTCAACAGCATCTACAATCTGCTGAATAATGATCTTAGCAAGGAACTTGCTTGGCACTGAAAGGAGAGTGATGCCACGCCAGTTGTTACAGTCATTGAGTGCTCCCTTCTTGGGTATCTTAACAATAATTCCATTTGTCCATTCCTCTGGCACTGCTTCCCTTCCCATATTGCTGTAAAGAGTGATTGGAGAATAGTGGCTGCCAGTTCTGGGTCTGCCTTCAACAATTCAGCATTGAGTTTATCATATCCTGGAGCTTTACCATTCTTTAAGGATCTTATTGCCATGCTAATTTCTTCCATTTTTGGTGGAGCAGTATTTATGTCAAGGCTTGTTCCCACTTCTAGAATATCGGCGGCTGCTTCTGGTGGTGGCCTGTACTGAACTTCCTGAAAATATTCTGCCCAACGAGCCTCTTGTTCCCTCTGTTGTAAGTAGATTTCCTTGTTTGTCCATGACAGGGACACTTGTACTGGCATGACATTTACCGCAAACAAGCATGGTGATTTTTAAAAACCTTTCCTTGCTCTCTTCGAGTAGCTGCTTCTTCAGCTTGTACTGCTCGTTCCTCTATATGAGCTACCTTATCAGCTCTCACCAATGTCTTGACTTGCTGGTCTGCTGCTTTGTATTACCGCTTGTATCTTTCTTTGTCTTCCTAATTTAGCATCTGTGAGTTTCTTCTTTAAGATATGTCTATAAATTGCCTTCCATGTGTCTGTCATGATACATACTTTTTCACCATGCATCGAGATATTAAGTACCACCATCCCCTTACACAAAATACCTACATAATTCTCCTCCTCCTTCAAGGGGATCACCCCACTCAGCACATTCTCCACAGCTACTGGTATGCCACCAGATGCATTACAGGACTGGCCATCCATCTCACTTCGTTTCTCCGGTGCGGGTCTTATCATAGACGACACAGCCCAATATGCTACCGGTATTACTTTTAGCATGACTCAGCTCACCATACTTATCACCACTATGGCTATTCTTTCGGTCAGTCACCTGGTTTCCTGTGCTCCCTCAGTTTCTCTGCAACCCTTTCATAGTCATGGAGTAACAATGTCAGCAGCCAGTGCTCTCTCTACGGTTCACCATTCCAAACCGGAAGAGGATCAATTATCAGAGGTTGAAGTGGAGGAACACCCACCAAATGTATCCTCAACTGACCAATTGTCATCATCCCCTGATGAGGCGGTCATACCTGGTGACCAGTCCCCTTCTGATGACCTTAGGCAGTTTCAGGAGTTTTTTAAGAGGGTGGCTGTATCTCAGGACATCACCCTAATGGAAGTACCAGAGAAGCAACACAATTTGCTCAAATCTTCAACCATCACCGTGGGGAAAAATCGCAGTTCCTGTTGACAAGGCCATAATGGAAGCTGCTGATGAAAAATGGCAGACTTCAGCTTCAGCACCACCAACTGACAAAAGATATTTTATTCCTCCAAAGGGAGCTGATTTCTTATTCTCCCACCCTCCACCAAATTCATTGGTGGTTGACGCTGCCCAGCAGAGGTCCAAACTCCCTAAATACAAGAACATGGTGGACAAAAATAAATGCATGGAACTTCTTCAGCAGGAAACTATATTCTTCTTTCACTTTACTCCTGCTTATAGCCAACTACACAGTGTTGCTTACCAGTCCTAACTTTGATAACTATACCAAGCTGACATCCCTCTTGGAGCATTTACCAGACTCCAAGAGACCCATATTAAAGTCAATAGTTCAGGAGGACTATGCTTCCTCCAGGATGGCCCTCCAAATAGCGCTTGACATAGCAGACACAGCAACCAGAGCTACAGTGACGTCAGTAGTTATGAGAAGAGCCTCCTGGCTACAATCTGTGGGGATCCCTCATGAGTTACAGTTGAAGGTTGAAAATTTTTGTTTGTCGAAAGGAAGATCATTTGCTGAAAAGTCAGACGATGTACTACATTCCAGCAAAGACTCCAGAACAATACTGCGAACGCTGGGAATGTATACTTCCCATACCATCGAAAATGATATACCCCATATCAAAAGTAGCGTGAGTTCTTTTACTCTAGGTACCAACAATGCACTTTTGATCAATTAAGGAGCCAGCAGTGCCTGCAGAGGTGATTGCCTAGTGGCCACAGGGCGCTCATAATACTGGCAAACAAACAGCAAGTATGACACATTGGTCAAGGGTCTGCAAAATCTTCCATCTCTCATGGAACATCAGTCTACCATGGTCTTCCACCACCGTTAAATGCCTTTCCGTCATTGCTGGGCTGGTATCACAACAGACTGTTGGGTCCTCGAAATATTGGGGTAAATCACCCCCTTTACTATACTTCTTCCCACCCTTCTCGTCCCTCTTCAGGGACCTCTCTCACAAAGACCTACTAAAGCAGGAGGCACAGCGACTGCTCAACCTAGGAGTAGTGGAAATAGTACCCAAGGACTTCAGAGGCAAGGGGTTTTACTTCCATTACTTTCTCACATCAAAAAAGACGGGAGGATGGTGGGTTATTTTAGACCTCAGCAGATTAAATCAATATCTACGAAAGCAGTGATTCAAAATGGTTACCCTAGAGAAGGGAGACAGGTTTGCAGCCCTCAACCTGCAGGATGCCTATTTTCACATAACTATTCACCCCATGCAGAGACGGTTCCTATGTTTCGTGGTGGGCACAAATCATTATCTATACCAGGTATTACCTTTCGGCCTTTCCTTGGCAACCAGAGTATTTTCAAAGACATTGGCTGTTGTTGCAGCTTACCTTCACAGACAAGCCATGATCACTTTTCCGTACCTCGATGATTGCTTAGTGAAAGGCCCATCAGAAGTAGACATGCATCGCATGGTGGCAACAGCCAAACGAACATTCGATCTTTTGGGCCTTATACTCAACACACAAGTCAACACTGCAACCTACATGAGCTTTAGAATTCATAGATGTGCAGCTAAATTCGGTGTCCACAAGGGCATACCTCCCCATGCAGAGATTCCAAGGGAGGTGCCCAAACCCATACTGTATGCACAGAAGCATATGGAATTGGTGGATATGAAGATTATGGAGTTGGTGCATATGAAACATCACCCTCATAGTGTCATACCTGTCAGGGGTAAACAATACAACAGCAGACCCCCGTAGCAGACATTTTGTCCCAGACCACATATGGGAATTGCATCCTTGGGTCTTCCATCTTCCAGCTGTGGGATATAGTATACTTAGATTTCTAGAAAGCCTTTGACGAGCTCTATCACCAAAGGCTTTTAAGTAAAGTAAGTTGTCATGGGATAAGAGGGATGGTCCTTTTGTGGATTGATAACTGGTAAAAAGACAGGAAACAAAGGGTAGGAAAAAATGTAAGTTTTCCGAGTGTGAAGAGGTAACTAGTGAGGTCCAAGAAGGGTCTGTCCTGGGACCCATCATATTCAACTTATTTATAAATGATCTAGAGAAAGGGGTAACAGTGAAGTGGCAAAATTTGCAGATGATATCAAACTCCTCAAGATAGTTAAGACTAAAGCAGATTGTGAAGAGCTTCAAAAAGATCTCATCAAACTAAGTGATTGGGCAACAAAATGGCAAATTAAATTTAATGTTGATACATGTAAAGTAATGCACACTGGAAAAAATAATCCCAGCTATACATACAATATGATGGGGACTAATTTAGCTACAACTACTACGACTACTCTTGGCGTCATTGTGGATAGTTCTCTGAAAACATCTACTCAGTGTGCAGTGGCAGTCAAAAAAGCAAATAGAATGTTAGGAACCATTAAAAAAGGGATGAAGAATAAAGCAGAAAATGTCTTATTGACTCTCTCTAAAACCATGTTACGCCCACATCTTAAATTCTGCATACAGATGTGGTCACTTCATCTCAAAAAAGATATATTGGCATTGGAAGAGGTTCATAAAAGGGCAACAAATAATGAGGGGATTGGAATGGGTTCCACATGATAGATTAAAAAGACTTGGACTTTTCAGCTTAGAAAAGAGGAGAGTAAAGGGGGATGTGATCGAGGTCTATAAAATCATGACTGGTGTAGAAAAAGCGAATAAGGAAACGTTGTATACTTATTCCCACAATATAAAAACTAGGAGTCACCAAATGAAATTAATAGGCAGCAGGTTTAAAACAAACCAAAGGAAATGTTTCTTCACTCAGCACACAGTCATCCTGTTGTACTCCTTGCCAGAGGATGTGGTGAAGGCCAGGATTTTCAAAAAAGAGCTATATAGATTCATGGAGGTTAGGTCCGTCAATGGCTGTTTAGCCAGGATGAGTAGGAATGGTATCCCTGTCCTCTGGTTCTCTGAAGGTGACAGAGGAGGGATCATGTGATGATTTCCTGTTGTTTTCCCTTCCTCTGGGGCATCTGGTATTGGCCAGTCGCAGACAGGAAACTGGGCTGGATGAGCCATTGGTCTGACCCAGTATGGCCGTTCTGCTGATTGAAAAGACATCCCAAGGTTTTATGTTTGCAGTAGGGATGTGAACAGCTAACCAGTTAACTGGTTAACCATGACCTGCCATAGGCAGAGGGCTGCTCCAACCCTGGCAGCCAGCCCCATGCGGCTGGCAAGTGGAGGTCGGGTGCTGTTGGCTGGCAGCTAGCCCTAGAGCTGGGGGGCCAGGAACCCCCCAGGTTGTGGACTGCTTCAGCCAGGTGGGAGCAGTCCCCTTCCTGGGATCCCAGTGAGTCAATGAACTAGTTAAATATTAAGTTAACCTAACATTTAACCAATTAACTGATTAATTGGGATTTTACATCCCTAGTTTGTTGGATGTCTAACTTGTTCAAAAGTGTGGTTGTCTACTCACTAAAGAAATGTAGATTTGGAAGGGACTTGGCAAGTTCATTTAGTGCTCAGGACCAAATATACCTAGACCGCTATTGACACGTAGGTTTTTAATAACAGTTTAGGCAATGCTGGGGATTCCATAATCTCCCTTGGCAACCTACTCCAGCACTTAATTATCCTTTATTAGAAAGTTTTTCCTAATAGCTAACCTAAATCTCTCCTGCTGCAGATTTAAACCAGTTCCTACTTACGATGTCTGTATTGGGTGTGGAGAACTGATCACTCACTTCTTTTATAATAGTCTTTAAAATACTTCAAGACTTGTCCAGTTTTTTAATGTTTCCTAAGTCATGTTTTTCTAAACCTTTTATCAGTTTTGCTCTTCTCGAGCTCTGTTCAGTTAGTCCACATCTTTCCTAAAGTGTGGCACCCAGAATTAGACACAGTACTCCAGCTGAGGTCTCACGAGTGCTGAATAGAGTAGGACCGTTGCCTCCTGCATCTTATATGAAACACCATTTAAAACGGGAACCTCAGGCCTAGGGGCCAGATACAGCCCTCAGCATGCCTGGATCCAGCCCCCGAAGCTCAGGCCCACCCCTGGGATTGGAGAGCTCGTGCTGGTGCTCCAGCCTCTGTGCTGCTCCCCTGGGGGCTGGAGCGCTCAAAATCTACTAGGCTGTCCATCTCTTCTCTCCTCCCGCTCCCATTCTCTCCCCCCCAAAGGCTCTGGTGTGCAAGGGGAATGTGGGAAGTATTGTTCTCTTTCTCAGTCGGGGCCACAATGTGGGGGGTTTTCTCCTTCTCACTTGTGTGAGGCGCTTGACTGATTTCCCCCCTCCCCCGTGGGTCAGTGTCCCCCTTCTAATTTAAAACATCCAGAGCATGAGTCTTTTTTGCAACAGCATCATATTGACTCATTCTGTTGATCAACTGTGAGCCCGTAAGATCATCTTCTAGAGTACTGCTATTTAGCTAGTTACTTCCCATTGTGTAGTTGAGCATTTCTCTCTTTTTTTTTTTTTTTTTTTTTTTTTTTTTTAAAGTGCATTACAGATTGAACCTCTCTGGTCTAGCAACATCCACGGTCCAGCAGGACCACTGAGTCTACTGAATCAGAGGGCCCCTGGACCAGAGGGCTGGGTCAACATGGGATTGACCGTAGCAGCTCCGGTGGCATCTCAAGGCGGCAGCAGCTCCACCATCTGCTCACGGTCCCTGGGAGACCCTGGAATCCCATTAGCAGAGGGATGGAATTGACTTCGCCTTGTCCAAAAAACTCCCTCATTTGAGACCAGTCAGGTCCTGAGGGTGCCGGACTGGGGGGGTTCAACCTGTACCCTGAATTTGTTTTGATTGAGCTTCTGCTTGATGATTTCAGACCAGTTTTCTAATTTAAGGTCATTTTTATTCTGGCACTGTCCTCCAAAGTGCGTGGAGCTCTGCCAAGGTCGTCATCTACAAATTTTATAAGCATATTTTCCACTTTATTCGGCAAGTCATTAAGATATTGAATAGTATTGGTCTGAGGACAGACTCCAGTGGGGCCTTCTGGATACTGCACACCTTTCATAACTGTTCAACTAAGTTTTTCTTTTTTAACCAGTTGTACACCTATCTGTCAGTAACTTCATTTAAACCATATTTCACTAGTTTGAGTGTCATATGGGACCATGTCGAAAGCCTTACCAAACTGAATTTATTCTGTCTACTGCTTTCCCATGCATTGGGCCAGTTACCCTATCAAAGAACAAATTTAGGTTGGTTTTAAGGATGTTAAATATCGAGTAATTTACTAGTCGGTAGTCACTTCCGCATTCCTCCTTTGTAAATTTCAAAGGAGGAATGCGGAACTCCGCATGCAGCCTGGGGCCAGTGGGTAGTTCTGCTGACTCTGAGCTGCATGCAGGTGTGCCAGCTTTGAAATGTACAAGAATCCCCAGCAGGGGCTTCTGTCCATTTCAAAGCGGAAGTGCCCACATGGCGCCTGGGTTCAGCGGGGGACTCAGCTGACCCCCGGCTCCATGCTGTGCTGCCTCTTTGAAATACCATGCGGAGCCTGGGGTCAGCTGGGGACTACCCAGCTGATCCCAGGTTCCACATGGCATTTCCCCAGAACCCAGGGTCAGCTGGGGACTCCCCAGCTCTGAAGGTAAGGTGGTAGGGTGGGTTCTGGAGTGGCGTAGGGGATAGGGTATTTGCCTGGGGAGGGCAGGGTGGTGGGTTCAAATGCTTATCGGATAATCGAGTCAACTAGTTGACCCCCCCCCCAAAACACACACCCCTCTATCAGATAGAGGCAGCAAAGGGGGGAGGAGAAGAGGGGGTACTTCAAAGCGGCAGCGCTGCACAGAGCCCGTACTGAGCTCCATGCGGCAGATAGTCGCATGCATTTGCTTATCAGATAGTCGACTAGTCCTTAACATCCTTAGTTGCTTTGTTACAATTTGTTAACTTTTACTTATCCTGCAAGTGCTTATTAGTTTTGCTAGAGAGAATTATAAATGTGGATTTTTTTTATCTTGAGTATCTTAAATTGGAATTGAGCTCCATTTCTGGAATAAAAGATAATAGACGACAATTTTAAAAGCTCCTACGTGCCATCGACTTCCATTTCTTTATTATTGCCACTTGCTAGTAGACTGATGTTGTGTACCAATGAATAAGCTGTTATCTGAATTCAAAAAACATAAAAGTCACTTGAATGTCTTAATTTATTGGGAAAGTAATGAAATAAATACTATTGTGATGGCAGGTTGTTCAAATGAATTTATACCAGTGTTGACATTTAGTATACAAGTGGCAGTGATGCATGAAGTTTTAAGTAATGGTCAAATCATCTTTTGTTACATATATGTGATAGATGTCTGTTTTTGAAGTCTTAACTTAGAGGTAGAAAATCCTAGGATTAAAGTTTGAATGTACAGGTTGCACCTCTAAACTAGGTCAGGCAACATCTGTGGTCTATCAGGACCACTTATGTTCCAGGATCAGAGTCCTGGCCCAATGCTGGAAGGGAAGGGAACCCGGCATGTGGCTCAGCTGGGCTTGAAGGTAGGATGGGTACCGGGAAGCCTGGCATGCAGCTCAGCTGGATTGCTGGGGGGGGAGGGGGAAGAGGAGGGGATGGTGCCCGGAAGCCTGGTGTGCAGCTCAGCAGGATTGTTGTAGGTGTGGGGTGGGGCAGTGCTGGAAAGCTTGGTGCACAGTTCAGCTGGACGGGGGGGGAGTGTGTGCGCGCGCAGGAGCTGGGTTGCCCAGGGAAGCTGAGAAGCCCAGTCGGGGTTGCAGCAGGGGGACCAGAAATGACCTCTCTTGGTCCAGGAAAATCCATCATCTGAGACCAGTCAGGTCCCCAGGGTTCCGGACCAGGGAAGTCCAACCTGTAATAGACATATTTTATAGCCCCACCGTGAGGGGAGGGGAATCTTTGATCTGGGCTCACTAGTAGCTTTAGTCATGTGGTTAGTGCATGGTGTACCTTAAAGGGTGAAATTAAGGTTGTGAGAGTGAAACTAAGTTTATATTCCCATTTTTAAAAAAAGTTAATTTAACCTTAACTGTGAATTTGTAATGCTTGCATTGAGAATAGTTGCAGTATCCCTATAATATATTTTTACCCCCAATTTATTTACATGCCCTCTCATCTTAACTCTATCTTAATACAGTTTTTGAATTGTAATCCATGCAAGGCTTTTTCCCCTAGTTTTCCTAGTCAAAGCTTTTAGAGTATGTCTAAGCTAGTAAATTGATGTTTTAGTAGAGAAATTTATATTTAAAAAAATCAGTTCCAGAGTTTAGCTTAGTTTATTTTCTGTGAAACTGCTATTAAGGAAATAGAGATGGTGGGCTGTTGCATGGTTTGCAATTCCAGAAGGAAATATAATTGCTTCTGGTTAAAGCTTTCAAATGATATGGAGTCCTGTATAAAGCAATTCATGTTACATGTTCATTCTGTGAAACTTATTTCTGTTGTATCTTTGAATATCTGTCTAAACCTAATGTACTGCATTGTTTAAATTTAGATCTAATCCAGTGCACGAATGAGATGAATGTGAATATTCCACAGCTGGCAGACACGCTTTTTGAGAGGACTGTGAACAGCAGTTGGGTCGTAGTGTTTAAAGCTCTAATAACAACACACCACCTCATGATGTATGGAAATGAGGTAAGACTGATTACTAGCTATAGTGTGGGGGGTATTTCTGAAAAAAAATCAGAATGCCATAAAGAAAGATTTGTGATCTGTAACTTAAAAAAATACTAACTTGAAAAAAAAGTAATGAAGTTTATCATTGGTTATGAATTACCTTTTCTGAGAGAAAATTAGTGAAGTCAGTTAGAAAATCAGTTAACTACACCCAATAGATATCTAGATCCATGTCATGCCTCTTTTCCAGTTACTTTCCTTCCTGAACTACTACTACTGTTCACTTACTACCTATGTTTAATTCAGTTTAAAAATGAAAGATTAGCAAACATAATTTAAAATCTTTGTGGTATAGTAATGATGACACAGTCTTTCTTTTCCAGACCACAATATGACATTAGAAATTTTATCTTTAATTTGTACACAATTTCTCAAGCTTAAACCTGGCAACCTTTTATGTCAATATATAGAGATTATATCCAGTATCCAATTATGCACATGGTAGGAATGTAAAATCCCATTTATTTAGTTAACCTGTTAAATAGGGGCAGCTCCAAAGGAGCCCCCTGCTGTGTGTGAGAGCTGCTCCAGCCTCCACTGATTAACTGTAACTGGTAAACAACCACAATAAGGGTGAGGTTAACCTTTCACATCTCTAGCTCATGGCAAATGTGAGCACAGAATTGTGACTGAAGCGAAGTAAAACTTTGTTTTAGAAATACCTTTGCTTTAAATTAAAAGATATGTGACTAGGGTATTGAAAGAGGCAGTGTGTGACTCTCTCTTTTTAGAGACAAGGTGGATACAGCAATATCTGTTGTTGGACTAACTTCTGTTGTTGGAAGAGACAAGCTTTCTACCTTATTCAGAGCTCTTCAGGTCATGGAATATTGACCGTAATGAGTTAATTTATTTTATACATATGTTGATTTAATTAAAACAGCCTGTTTTGAAATAAGTAGGAACAAACAGTGGCTCCAGATAAAACACCACTGTTGATCCATTAAATGTGAAGGTGCTACTTCTAAGCTCCTGCCAAAGTTATACAGCTGCTCAGGCAAGGCTGAGAAGGAACAGGTCCAAAGGAGTGTAAAGCAGTTGAAAACTTTGTCATATGGGAGCTATTTCATAAAGAACAGCCTGATACAGCCACATATCCTGTAGGAGAGTCTGAAGCAGTAGACCTTCCTCTTTTTAGTAAGAGACACGTGCATATAGACTGTTGAATTGTGTTAAAATCTCTTTCCTCTTTGCTGAATTCCTGGTGTTAGGATAAAATGCTTTGTATTTATTTAAAAAAAAAGGTGTGTTCACTCTGTCAACCATTGGTCACTGAAGCTGGATGAAAAATAGTTTTTTTTCTCCTGTGATCATGCTTGAAATTTCCT
The DNA here is from genome assembly GCA_030068395.1 of Apalone spinifera. NCBI lineage: Eukaryota > Metazoa > Chordata > Testudines > Trionychidae > Apalone > Apalone spinifera. The sequence goes on from JANRFK010001158.1 coordinate 18,205,501, forward strand.
TGTTCTGCATTGAGATGAAACCAAGACATTTCAAAGTGTTTAAGTTGAAAAACAAGAGACATGCTAGGATACCCTGGGTCTCTGACATCCCTATTGCGTACCCTTACCTCTGTCTTTTGAAACTGTAAGTTTGTATAAATAGTAAAATATTCATTACCTCAGAGAGGGAGAAAGGTAAGTTGAAAAACATTCCTAGATAGACTATATTTGTGTCTCTAACTCTCACATCCAAGATGTAGAGTCATACAAAAAGAACTTTTAGAGCTCCTATTGTTTTTCTCCAATTTTCCTACTCTGAGATGCAGAATTCATAAAACTTTTATTTAAGTCATGTAAGCTACTCCCTCTAATGCTAATGTGGCTTCATGTGTGGACAGTGGAATTGCTTCTCTTCAAACAGAACAAATTTCCTCTGCCAAATGCTCAGTCCTGAAACTTCATGTGTTTAATTAACATTTAGTAAACTTATGTGAGTGAATTGTTTTTGTTGCAGCTAATATGTATATTGTAGAGAAGGGTAAACATTGCCCCTGAAATCCACAAGTTCTGTGCAATAGTTTTGTAATCTATTTCTTAAACTTACTACATTTGATGAAAGAAAAGTAATTTTCAAGATGTTGACTTTTTTTTTCCCCCTTCATTAGCGTTTTATCCAGTATCTTGCATCCCGAAATACATTGTTCAATCTAAACAACTACCTGGACAAAAGTGCCATGCAGGGTAAGAATCTTCTGTGTGTGTGTGTGTGTGAGAGAGAGAGAAAATATTAAATTGCAAACAGTAAAGTATTATGTTTTGAAGAGAAGGTTGGCAGAGCAACAACCAAAAAAACCTCCAAAAACCTGTGCATAACAGCTGATTTTTTTAAGTCTTAAATACATGTATTTTTCTAGCTCTGTATTAGTAGTGATTGACTATAAGTCACTGGTGTTCAACAGAAATTATTTCCAGGATAGAGCTTAATTCATATTACACAATGCAAAGGGATCACCATAAGCAAAAGGAAGCAGGGAAAGCTATAGGATGGCTTAAAGCAGGGATGGGGAACCTACGTCCAGCAAGTTGCCTTAAGTCTGTGAGGCCCCCCGCCTGCAGTTGATGATGAACGAGTGCTGGCATTCCAACCACAAGGGTGACACTGTGGCTGGAGCACCCACACTGGCTCCCCTGATGCGGGAAGAGCCCCAAGCCTTAAGGGACTGATCAAAGCAAACCACAAGCCAAATTCGGGCCCACTGGCTCCGCTGGCCACAGGGAGGAAGCAGCTCCTGTGCGCTGTAGGGAAGTATACCATGCAGGCACCACCTCCTATTGCTCCCATTGGCCAGGAATCATGGCCAGTGGGAGTGGCAGAGGCGTGCCTGCTAGGAGTGCATCCTTGCAGCATACAGAGCCATGCAAAGATACCTGTCTTCCCCCACCCCGAGCTGTGCCAGATAGGTGCCCAATCCCTTGTTCCCTCCTTCACCTCTCTTCCCCCTCCCCCAAACCTGCATCCCACCTCCAGCCCTCTCCTGCTCCCTCCCTCACACCCAGATCTCACACCTCTACCACTAGCCTGCTCCCTAAATGCCTCTCTCAAACTGTTTTGGCCACATTTCAGAGCCTAGAGGGGCCTACAAAATCTACTAGCCTCAGGCCTCCAAAAGAGTTAGTTCAGTCCTGGGGGTAATCCCTGAGCCTCTGCACTTTCTCTTCCCACTCTCCCCGTGGAGCTGCAACTTAAGAGGAATGTCTTTTCTGCTTCTTAGTTGGCGGCCACATTTGTGGGGTTGTGTATGGGGGGGGGTTCTGTTTTTTGTCTTGTGTGGCCTGACCTCAAAAAAGTTCCCCGCCCCAGCTTAAAAGTACACAAGAGCTAGAAATGTTTTTATAGTTAGTTACCTGTATCTTTTTTGAAAGGCATTTATAACTTAACACATGAACACCAAATTAATATTTTTCATTTAGCTGCATTCCATAATGGGGAGGGGGGGTGAGGAGAGGTTATATCAGTTGTCAAGCTTCATACAATGATAATTAGAATACATTACTGTGTGGTTAATGAAAGCCTTTTATATAGATCTCTGAAAAGGGTTAGAGGTAGTTTGTGTGATGGCGTGTGTGTGTGTGTGTGTGTGTGTGTGTGTGTGTGTTTATTTTTGACAGCTTACTTTTTACAGTAGCTGAAGTTCAGTAATTCCCATTTTTAGTCTTAAGCATTTGGCTAATTTTGGTTCCAGAGAGCTGTATACTCTTATCCTTAGAGTGCTCACAGTTGCCAACAGTGTTCCTCTCCTGCCATTATTAGGTGAGGCATTAATATAGTCCAGATAACTTCCATGGAATTGTCATCCTCTGGGAACACGATGACTGCACAGTGCACCTCAAGGATACTGCAAATAATCACAAGGACAATGTGGAGGGAGGCTGTAAAGGCTCTCTAATGTGAATATGGAGTTGTCTCCTCAAGCAAGTTGTGTGCAATGACACACTTTATAGAATCTTGATGAAGTTATTATGTAAGAAATATATACTTTTCCTCTTCGAAATGTCTAACTAGTAAACATTTAATTTTCAGGCTATGATATGTCTACCTTCATTAGGCGATACAGCAAATACTTGAATGAAAAAGCACTTTCTTACAGACTTGTAGCAGTTGATTTCACCAAAATGAAAAGAGGGTAAGAAATATTCTCTTTTGTTTATTTCAGATACAAAAGGTTACTAACAATTCATATATATTCTTGCAGTAGAACTTTGGTGCCTTTTAAACTATAGTTAAATACAGGGCACTAAACAAATCAAGGCATCAGTGTTCTAGGTCACGTGTATCTTTTTACCTTATTTGCCATTTTACACATTGTAGGATAGATGGAGTGATGAGAACTATGAATACTGAAAAGCTTCTGAAAACCCTTCCGATTATTCAGAACCAGCTTGATGTGCTCCTTGATTTTGATGTAAGCACAATCTAACTGGTATTTCATTGTTAAAATATTTTATTTGATGCAAGAAGAAACTTACTGGTATTTTTTCTTCCCACCAATACTTCTAATAGACTCTTATTTTTTCCACTTTCTACACAGGCAAATCCAAATGAATTAACTAATGGTGTAATAAATGCTGCCTTCATGCTTCTCTTCAAAGATTCCATTAGGCTTTTTGCAGCCTATAATGAGGGGATTATTAACCTATTAGGTATGTGGAAATGATGTGTGTGCATATGTACTAGAATTTTTGGAGGAGGAAAGGAAGAAGAAGAAATTGTAAAACAAATTGAGTCTGTTTTATAGCTTAACAATTTAAGAGCCAGATCTTGTTTCCATTGAAGTCAATGGTAACTTTTATCAGGGACAGCAGGATTGGCCTTAAGCCTTATTTTTCAGGCTGAAGTGTAAATCTGTGTTGTCCTTGCCTTAATTTCTATTTTAGAAGTACCCCAAATGTGTATTGAATGTTCCTTGTAATCAGGTTATAAAATAACTCTCTATATAAGTACACTTTAATGGGAGGGAGGGGGCATGGAGGGGTTTCTGCTCTAAAGTAGATTGGCTTGTACTGGGTATAGAGGGTTTTTTAAGGTAATTTTATTTGCTTGAATACACAGCACACCCAGTGCACATTGAATTTCTTTGTTGTATTAACTTTAACTTTAACTTTGTAGTATTGAGATGTTAATATGTAGTTCAAAAATGCTTTAAAATAGATAATCATGGTGCATTTCTAGTGTACTAAAATCAGTTAACAGTTGGCATGGTCTTGCACAGATTAGAGTTCTACCTTGCTGAGTTCTTGGCTGTGAATAACATAGGTCAGATACAGTTTTTAAGTGGATTGTGCCTATTGTTTTTAAGGGAAAATAGTGGTGAAATTGGAAAATCTTGCAAAGAAAAGATGGTATAGCAGTAGAGTATTTATTAACTTTAGGATTCAGTTTTCACTCTCCTCCACTAAATCTGCCGATATCATCCATTTTACTGATATATTAAACTCTCACTTGTAGATTTTATGAAAAATAAAACTAAATACCTCAAAAGGATGCAAATGCTGTTCCTGTTAGATTTACTCATAAGGATCCTGTACTTTAATATTGACAGGTGATAGTTGGATACAGGTGAAAGTTGTTTTCATTTGAAATGCCTCTTTCAAATTGTCTCCATTTAACAAGCCACAAATGTGTAGTATTGAGATGTTAATATGTAGTTCAAAAATGCTTTAAAATAGATAATCATGGTGCATTTCTAGTGTACTAAAATCAGCTTCTGCATTACTAGTGCCTGAGTCCATCTCATGGACTGACATTTTGCAAATATTTTTCTTCAAAATGAAGTCTTCCTTGGCTGACGCAGATTTTAAAAACAGATTAAACACTTTACAATCAGGTTGACAACTGCTACTGTCCACCATGTTATTACTCGCTGAAATCCAACTAAGGTTGCCAGGTGTCCGGTGTTGACCCGGGCAGTCCGATATTTTCGCCTCCTGTCCAGTAAAAAAAAAAAATCAGAAAATATGACACCTAAAATGTCCGGTATTTTCTGGGTTTTTTTCCCCCTGCCAGGAGGTGAAAATACCCCCTCCCTCCGACCCCGCCTCCTCATGCTTACCCGGTTCCGCAGGGGAGCCGTCTTCTGGTTTGGAGCAGGAAAACAAGATGGCTGCCGGCAAAGGCCTTGCTCAAAGGGGCCATGCTGTCTTTTTTAATTTTTTTTGCTTAACTGTTGGGGTCTTTTTTTCCTCAACAACTTTGGTCTCCCCCCTTTTTTCCTCAATTTTTTCCCTGGTTTTGTTTTGTTTTGTTTTGTTTTGTTGTTTTTGTTTTTGGGGGGGGGGGGTTTGGAGGGGGGAAGGGGAGGTGTTTTGGTATTCTTGGTTAAACCATCTGGCAACCCTAAATCCAACAAGCGCATTGTAAATATGAAGATTATGAAGTGTAGTCTCAAATGCCTTATTCTTCAAAGTACATTGCTTTCTATATTAGTTAATGTCTTTTCTCAGTGAAATTATCTAAAGTTATTATTTGCAGTGTTGCATCTTTTTAAATCTCTTGCGTTACTGTGAAAATTATCTTGTGTTTTTATGGGAGAAGGCTTGGGGTATTTTTGTACCTTTTTTTTTTTTTTAACGAATTTCTTTTTTTCATTCTTCAGAAAAGTATTTTGATATGAAGAAGAATCAGTGCAAAGAAGGTTTGGATATTTACAAAAAGTTCCTAGCCAGAATGACCAAATTGTCAGAATTCCTCAAAGTAGCAGAGGTAAATAAACTTACATGCATCAAAAGGGTATCATTTAGCTATCTGTACTGGTACAGCAGTCCCATCACAAACAATCTAGTGTTTGTGTGATTTGCCATGCAAAATAAAACTTCTGTAGGCTATTTTTAAGGCACCTTTCTTGCCTAGTAATTACTAACAATATAGTAAATCTTTCTCTTTAAAGTGCTACTAAGAATCTGCTTTTGATTGATAGTTGGAAATGACTGGGCTGGATGATTCTAAATATCTACAAAGCATTCCTTTCATATTTCTGCTCGAGAGAAGAAATTCAAGCAAGATGAGTGGTTATTTCTTGCAGTTTCTTAACATTTTTGCATGCAATAGTCGAAATAGAAAAATGGTTTGAGCTTGTTTGACGTGTACACTGAAATTCTAGCTTAACTTGTCGTTTGAAAATTGGCATAAGCAATGTACCAGTTCAGAAAGTTATTCATGTACCTTTTGATATTTGCTTCTGTGTAACATTCAGACCCCACAGTTTTTATTTCCATTGCCGCTGCATGTAGTAATGTACATTTTTTTCCCCTTTTTTGTGAACCTAGCAAGTTGGAATTGATCAGGGTGACATTCCAGATCTTACTCAGGTCAGTGTACATTTCATATTAATTTAACCCAGTTCTTTTGTCCTTTGTGTTTTAATGGTTAATGTGTGCCATATTCATCCTGAGAATATATTCTCTTCCATATATTTATATATGGAAATACACATATTCACTTTTTCCATAGATTGTTACATGTACATAGTTCTGCAATTGTTTGAGTTCTGTTTTAAAGCAGTGAAGTTTCTCTGTTTTATAGTACAGAAGTTAACTGGTTAATATACCAGCAAGCATGAGGCTTACTGATATGCTTACTGGTTAACCAGTCCTTGCCAGTTAACTACATTGGCAGTCAGTCAGGCTGGGGCCATGGCTGCAGGGGGACCTAGGTTAAAACGATTAATTGGTTAAGCACTGTTGTCTACTGGGTTAACTATTTTAACATCCCTAATTTCTAAAGATATTTACTAAAACATGGGTTTTTCCCTTGAATCTTTTGTGAATCTGCCTTTCAAGTACACAGGACTTCTACGCCACAGTTTGGGAAAAAACACTAAATTCTGTTCAAGCAACAGGTTTTATTCAGAGTTGCACAGCAGTGCATGCCTGTATCTTAAGTATTGTTACTCCGCTATAGAAGCTTTTCCAAGATCCACAGTGTGTAATGATATTTATATTAATACACTATAAGAAATGCTCACGAAGTCCCTGCCCCCAAAAACTTAGTTTAAATTATGAGAAACATTGCAAAATCGGGTGAAGATAGATTGGTTTTTGTGTCTTGATGAACTGGAGCAGGGACAGCACAGGGATGGACACAATATGTATAATCAGTTTAGAGGCTCATTGAATATCCTTTTAAGAACAGACCACATAGCAGGCTACTGAAAAACAATTTCCTCAGGATTCCTTTTGCTGTAAGGGAAATCCCAGAAGATAAGGTAGTGTTCTAGCGGTATTGCTTATGCACCCTTTCCTGTCTCATGGGTAGAATGCCACTCTGCTCTAGAATAGCTCTTGGAGATTGTTGCAACATGCTGCATTTCAAGCAGCTGAGATGCAATCCATAACTTTTACTAAATCTTAATGTCTAATTTTGTGTACACTGTCCACAGCCATGAGTTCCATAGGTTAATCATTCACAAGTGTTTCCTCTTTCTGTGTTAAAATTGTTACCTCCAATTTAATTGAGTAACATTTGTATTTTATTATGGAAAGTCTTATTACCACATACAACTGTCTTTTTTTTTCTTTGTGCTGTTCATTGCTTTGTATAGTATACTTCCATCTGTTCTTATACTCATTTCTTTTACAAACTAAATGGCATTGGTATCTAATATCTTTGTGATCATTTCCCAATATTTTTCATGCTCATTATACTTTTGAGGGGACTGTAGCACAAATAACAGAGAAATAGTAGACACACCAAATATGAATACAGCCACTGAGATAAATATATATAACCTGTGGGTATAATAGCATTATTTTCTGTATACACTCTATTCACCTCTTAATACCCTACTATCTTAAGGAATGTCTTTGGCTTGTCTTTGCATGTTCAAAACATATTTTTAGTGGGTTTTCTGCAACAATGCTCAAATCCCTTTTATAAAGTTTTAGACTAAAAATCTATTGATAGAAAAATCTGTTCCATGCAACACTTGTATCTTGTAATTGTCATCATTGAATTTTCTTTGACATCATTTGTTCCGTTAACTAGTCCAGTGTTCTTCAGACTTCTCTAGTCTTAACTAACCCGAATAAATGGTCATAAACTAATTTTGTTCCATTATCCCTCTCCCCCTCTTCTAGATGAATTCCTTCAAAAATAACAAAGTATTGGCCATACTTAACCTTTTCAGAGGACAGCTACTGTTAAATCATAGGTTTCTAGTATCTTGCTTGTTCACTTGTTTAGAACTCGCAGGTGACTATCATATAGTACTCGTGATGTGTATTTGTTTTTTGTCTGCTTCAGCACCTCATCTGATAGTTACCCTCATTCCCTAGTAAATTCATGGAAACTTGTAATAAACTTGAATAATATATTTGGAGTCTTTTTTGGCTATTTGTTTACATGTACTTAAGCTTTAAAACCAGACTTACTTTCAAAACCTAGCTTCCATTTTTACTTGTTCCAAATGTATTATCACTTAAATCCTTGGTTTTGAGGGCATTGTTATATTTATATTTGCACTAATAAAAATCTTCTAGTTAGGCTGAGATGAAAATTTGGCCCTTAATCTATGTATCCACTGAAGTTCTGCTCTATCACTTTGATATTTAATGTCTTTGGCTGAAACACTTATACTTACTGTTGACCATGTTGTTCTGAGAGGTACAACTGGTTATTTTTAAGCAATGTCCATAAGGAACTTTAAACCATTTATATTTTGGAAGCTGAACTCACCTATTTTTCTAGCAAATTTTATTGCCTCCCTGATCTGCAATGACACTCCAGCTTGATCATGTATCTGTTAAGAAAGCAGGAATCCTACCCCATGTTCTGTGTTGTGGTCACTCTTACAATTTTCTTCTGATAGCCTAATGGGATATTTTATGTAATGGCTCTCCTTTTCTACTTCTGCCTATACACTATACCTTTCACTCCTGTTAAGATCACTTTGGCAGAAAAATAGAGTATTCTTGCTCCAGTATATTTTGGAAGTGCAACGTGTCTTTTTCTCCCAGTATCAGATATTCTAACATCCACATTTTGCTTTAGGCTGCTTCCACATGTAGCTTGTAGATCTTATTTGTAATGGCTGTACTCTCTCTTGGCTGAAACTAAAGGATTGCTACTCCTTCCCCCTCGCCCACCAATGTACCCATAATTGTTTTAGTTTCATTGGTTCATCTGTTGTCCCAAAGAGAATAGTTCAGTCTGGGTGTTCCTCAGCACTTGCTTGCCTTTTCAAAAAATTTCTTTTAACCAATTGTATGTTCATTGTTAGTATGTCCCTGTTCAAGACACAGCTTGCAGCAGAAAGAATAGTTTTAATCTTGCTACCATTCCAGCAAACTTTTTTCCATAATTGTATTGTACATTCTTCCAAACTTTCAATATTATTTTTTTGCTGAGTTAATCTTATTTGTCCTGTATCAAAATGATTCATCATTGTGATTCTTATTTTTCTGAAAAACATAGAATAATGACTTGTGATGGCCAATAATCTAACATTTTGTAGGTGTCTTTAAAAATCATGTTCAGCCAACATAAGTAAAACCTGTTTTCTACAATAACAATAGATTGTATTAAAACTATTTTAGAAATCTGGATTTCTTGAAATAACTCTTCAGCCCACTTAGCTTATTTCTTTTTCCTGGTCTATCTGTCTTCTGTTAGTTTTTACACTTGTTAGTTCTCAATTTATTGGGATGTAATTCATAGGCAGCTGTCGAAGTGACCATTAGGTCTCTAGAGACTAAAGATGAGGACTTGTAACTAGCCAAGGAACTCCCATTTCTGGGACTTGCTCGTGAGAGTCCATCATGTCTATTATAATTCACTCAATTTATGGAGCCATGGCTGCATTGATAGCAGAGAATCCCATGTATAAAATGGTGAAAATTCTCCAAAGCCAGATTAGCATCTCTTGCCTTTAAAGGCATGTTTATTTTCATGGAACTATTGAAAAAAGCTAGGTTCTTACATAGCCACAAGCAGGATAATCTGAAATATTGTTTAGGTGCTGAATTCTGTGTCAGTCAGTGTTGAGGGGAAATTTCAGTTGAGCTAAACTAACTTCAAGTAAAAAGGCACTTATTAGACAAGCCCTCTAATAAGTGAGGTTGACTACTCTTTCCTATGTCTTACTAAGAACTATATAAGCACTGATGTGGTTTGTTTGTAGTAATTTATTAGCTGCTAATTTCTGTTCATCCACTTGTCAGTTCAAATGCCTCATTCACTCAGTATTAAGCACATCAGAGAGATTAAGGTTTCCAGATATAGAAAAACTTTGAAAATTTATTTGCAGTATTGTAAACACATTTACTGATGTCTGTTGAGCTGTTTGGTTTTTTTTTTTTTTTAAGTCTGTAGTATGACGTTTTAAAACCTAGCTTTTTGCTAGGAATACTAGAAAGCTGGAGAAGTCTGCCTTAAAATTTAGAACATTTCACGTATAACACTTTTTTCCTGACCAAGAATTATAACCATATTGTCAGTTTTAATGTCTAGAGTGTAACAGCTGCTGGTTTCATGGGTTGATGTAGTTCACTGATGGATCTGAGAAAAGGGGAGGAAATGTTAGCTTGCCATAAAATACCATAAGATCAATGGTAGAGGAATAGCAATTAATATTCTACGTTGGTGTGACTGCAGTAAAACTGTTTTGTTGCTTCCAGTAAACTAGTTATGTGGATCATACTTCACTTTCAGAAAGGTAGTTCCCTGTTGTACTGAGATAATTGTGTTTGCTTACTCTGTGGGCTTTTGGCTGTAAGGATTTATCATCTGATTTAAATTTGTTCGGGGATTTCAAACAAATGAAAATATATCCTGACTTTTTTTGATACTGTAGCTAGAGAATTAACACTTTCTGTAAGCACTTTCACAGTTTTGGAATGTGCTAATTAGAGCTGATTATAATTAACTGGCCCATCTTTTTACTAAAATGTTAGCACAGCTAATTTCCTGTTGCCAGAAAATTCCATTTTTTTGCTTCTAAACGTGCTCAATTTGGGGGAATTTGTTTCATAGACCAACATTTAGTGATTGTTTGCATGCTTTTCTGTGGAAGGGGTATTGTAAAAATGAATCTTGCAAACCGAATTCAAGTGTCTGACCTTAAAATGCATAATTGTTTTGTTTGTGGAGGGATGAATTAATGTGTCACAAGATGATGATAATGCATTGTTATCAAGCGGATGTTTTATGAGCACTTTAACTTTAGGCACCCAGCAGCTTGCTTGAAGCATTGGAACAGCATTTGGCTTCTCTAGAGGGGAAAAAAACAAAAGAAGTCTCAGCTGCCAGCAGGTAAGCATTAAATGGATCACAAGGCTGTCTTAAAAATTGTAATTCTCTTTATATTGAAGAGTTTTGGGCATCAATAAGTTTGTTTCCTTGGGATACTCTTTCCTTATACTTGCTTCTGGGAAGATCTGTTTCCTACTCTTAAGTGTAGGAAGCATGGACTTAAAATTTTATTAGCCTCTACTAACAGAGTAACTGTTATCACTTCAATGTGCATTAAATGTTCTGATCTAATGCTAAGAACTCAGGACTTCACTTGTATTCTTATCTTTGTCAAACTCCTTATTAAACTGTGTGTGTTAATATACAACTGTAGTAGCAAAGTGCAAAGCTGAGGCCTCATGTAGTAGCTTTCCTCTAAATATTTTTACCTGTCTGTTAACTGTTAAGGTAGTCTGACAAGTCATGAGAATTTAACTGGCTTTTAAAGTGAACATATGTCTTTAGCATTTACTATCTGGAATGCATGATATCGGTCTTCAGAAGAACTTGTATTCTGTCAGTTGTGTTAATTAACCTTATTGTGTAAATTCCTTCACCCTGAAATATGGATAACATATCACCTTATTTTGCTGTCTTGTGGCATTATTGTGGTTTAAAATAATAGAGAAAACCCTAAGACAGTAATGGGCAATCTAGGCTAGTAAGTGGGCTGCATGAGGGGACCATAAGATTACCTATCGCAGTCCACTGTCCTGGTTATGACAGTTTAGCTAATTACACTTGCAAACCTAAAATTTGCAAGGTGTGCCGATTGAACTTTAGCAGTACTTTGGATTCACAAGGAACACCTAATTATTAGTCAGTGTTGTATGCAATCAGCATGCACCTCACTTTGCATGCATGTCACTTTAGTAATAATAGTAGGGAAAAAACTATGTAGACAGAAGCCAGCAGAATTTGAGAACCCTGTGTGTGAACAATGGTAAACAAAATGTCTCATGGGCCATACATAGAACCCCAGTGAGCCTCCTGGGGCCCACAAGCTGCAGGTTGTGCAACATGCTCTAAGAACTTGCTACTCTATCTTTTGCTTGTTACTGAAAACTTCTTCATAGAAATTTAGGGTGGATGATGAAATATTTCCTAGTATCCTAAGGAGTTCCATGTAGGAGTTTGTATAGAAATCTAATAAGATTTTTCAATTAAAAAAAAAAGTGTAGTTTTGAATATTCCTCCTCCGTGTTTGCAGCAGAAACCCTGTAGAATTGCTAGTGTTCAGAATCAGAAACTGAAGCAGATTATTCTGTTTTAATTGTTCATAATGAATGAAGAACAAAAATAAATGTTAAAATGAAAACTACAAAATCAGTGTTGTAAAGATTTTTAATTTCAGTCTTTAAGGGATTATAAATACAAGTAAGGAATCTTTCTTATTTGATCTGTAATATCTCTTAAATCTATTGGTTTCCTTCCTTCTTTCTCTTGAATTTGGAGAGAATGGGAATCGATGTCCTGAGCATTTTAATCCAAATTTTGCCACTGGCTAGCTCCATAGGGTTGAACAAATTACTTTGCAACTTGCAAAATTAGCAGTCGTACCTTATAGGGTAGTGTAACTATCTAATATTTGTGCAGTGCTTTAAGCATGCAGAATGCTAAGTAATATTTATTTGTGACATCACAATTATTGTACTTTTGGCTAAGTATTGGATAAGATTTCTTCAGGACCTGGCAATACTACTATACAGTATTCCTCATGATGATTAAAAAATGTAAGGACCTTGTCATGCACTTGACTACCCCGTCTAAGCAGCAAGTTATTAGACCTGTAAATTAAAGCTAGACCAAATCTGTTGAAGATAAACTAGGCACTGTTGGTCTGTGTCACTGAAGTTACTTTTATAAGTTACATTGATTTTAAATGAAGAGATTTATTGAGTCACAGAAGCCGTAGAAGATGGATGTATAGCAATGGGAAAGCTTTTATGGAAACTATCTCCTCTCTCACTCTTACAGGTTGAACCACTCTAGGCCAGTGCGCTCTGATCTGACAACATCCACGGTCCAGTGTGATTTTTAGTTAGCTGGGTGTCCCCTTACCATGAGTGTAGCCAAGTTTCTCATGGTCCTATAAAGTTTGTTTACAGCCACCAGTCCTGGCTCTCAATGTTTTGTGCTGTTTTTTAAATTCTCATTTACCCTTAAATGTCTTTTAAGAGCCCAGTAAACAGTGGAAGTGTTGGTAAAGCTGCTAAACAATACTGATCTCCCATGGTTTGACAAATTATCTGGTTCAGCACCACTCGGATCCCAAGGGTGCCAAACTAGAGAGGTTTACCCTGTACTGTGGGAGTGCAGGAATATGGTCACTTTTATAGCCAAGTTTCTCCTGTCGGATGTATGTAAGCCATTCTTACTACTGCCTGTGTATCTGTATGTGAATGTAAGTTAGCTCATGTTACTTCAGAACCTTCTGTGTCTTGTATGTTGTTAGGCTATGAAGGTGTTCCATGTCCTATGTTCTCACAGCATTTGGTAGACTTCAACCAGCAGGCACATCCTGAACCAGATATGGCACACTATTTGTGCTTTTGGATCTGATTTGTCAGATTGCAAAATTAGCTGCTTAATTCATCTTGCCTGAATGCACCTAACATAACTTTCCAATGGGCATTCGCATTATCTGAACTCAGAAACCAGGTACTTGCTCAGATAGTTGTGGTGATCAAGTTCAAGCATGATGGACAAACTCAGGCTACATCTGCACTACAGCAGATGCACTGGCAGTCAGTTTAGTGGGTCTAGTGAAGACCTGCTAAATCGACCACAGATAGCTCTTTAGTCCACCCCTGTACTCTATCCCCCTCATTTGAGTCCTCCCCAACATGTCCTTTTTTGGTTAGGATTCTTCCTACTGAAAGATGAATTGCCACTCAAACGATGAGGTGAGGAAAAGATGGATGTAGTTCTAGTTCCTTCACCAAAATGCAATACATATGCACAATCAGTATTTATGATGGGAGAAAACACCCTTTTTGGCATACCTCTTTTTGTGATATTGAGTCAAAACATGCTCATCCATGTTTTGCAGAAAACCACACTACTGCATTGCAGCAGTTACCACTTGAGTCTCTTACCTTGGATTTTCACTAGTAGCTGGGAGGATTTGGCTGTATATTGTAAAGCATGTGTGTTTTCATTAAAGTTCCCTCTAAACTATACCATAGCAGAGCCCTGCAGCTGCTTAATCAGCCCCGCCCAGCTAGGGGCTCAGGGCTTTGAGCTGCCTCACTGAGTGGAGCTGACAAAGCAGATGCGGGACTGTGCTGCCACACAGCTTAGAGGGAACCTTGCTGTGTGTGCATGTGTGAGCTAGAGACCCTTACAGATTTTAAAGGGCCTTTTCTCCAAGTCAGTATAAAATATTTACACATCTGCTTAAACATGCCACTTGGAATTTTGTTTCACTTACTTAAAATATCATTTACAGCAGATAAATTGTGTGGCAAAATCACAATCTATAGAAAATTCTGTACTTGATTATTGATCTGATATCTCTTCAGCTAAAACTATGGAAGAACAATTCATTCTGCACTTGGACTCTTCTATACCCTTGTCCCAAAATGTACAGTGTTATGCGGTTGCTGTTTTTTCTCACCAAAAATGATTGTATTTAGTGGTGAGTCCAGAGACAAATAGCATACTTTCTACAAAGCACTTTATAGGTGATCCTTTTTTTTAGATGCAAATGAAAGGTCACAATTAAAAACCAACTTTTCTCTTGAAACTTTTTTAGAGCAAGTACCCTCTCCAGTGCTGTTTCTACACTTGCCAACACAGGAATGTCATTTAGCAAAATGGATGAGAGAGAGAAACAGCAAGCTTTGGAGGAAGAGCAAGCTAGACTGCAAGCACTTAAGGTATTTTATCTTTTAAGGATTGGTGTTCCAAGTCCTGATGCTTAAATATTTTATGGAATCCTGGCCCCATTGAAGTCAGTGGGATAATGTCCACTAACTTCAGTGGGACCAGGATTTCCCCTAAATATGCAACCATGGCAGATTCCAGTAAATCGTGGCTCTTATAGCAGTTGCATAATTTGATAACTAACATCTGAACACTTTATTCACCTATACTTCAAAAATAGATAGGGCTCACATTTTGTCAAATACATGTCACATTTTTTGACGTGTATTTGACAAATGTACAGTGTCACAACTGTGAGCTCAGTCCTATCACTAGATAAGGATATTTTCCTTGGAGTATTCTGCATTATTTAGGATGGTTTAGCTAGTATGGCTTGAGGAAATAGATCCCTGTCCCCATGGGACAGCAGCCATGTCATGCTCCAGTGTGTATAGGACACTAATTGACTCCTGACCATGAAGCTACAGAAAGGGGAAAGTGTTAATCTTGCAGCAGAGTTTATTTTCAATCTCAGGGCACATCTATAGCCTTTCTAAATTACAGTTTTGACAAAGTGACCTCAGGATAATGAGCTTTTTAAAACATTTTCCCTCCTCTCCCTTTTGGTTCCTTTAAAGACCTTATTTGCCCTTTACTACTTGCTCGAATGCCTCCATGGCAACATCACGCTATTGTTGGTGAACTGGACATTAGTCCTTAAGCCTTACTTTGGTAGCAGCTCCATCTGGAGAATGTGATGTAACGCAAAGAGAGATGGCTAGCATAGACGTGGTTGGTGAGACTAAGTGAAGTAGGCAATCTTTGGGGCATTTCTGTTTGTTTAACCTTCGGGAGCGAAAAGGAGCACATTTTGTTCTTGGATTTTGCCATCAAGTTTGATAGGACTCAGAGCTGATTTGCTGTGTTTGAAATCTAGGTTTATTTGCTGGCTGACTGGGCTAGATTGCCTTTTAGATGGGGAGGAGTGGGTTAAATGATATGGCGCAGAGATTTTAATTAGACACATACAGTTTTACTAGCAGTTGCCTTTTAGTATGAAAAGCTTTCCTAGCATTATCAACGTGTTTATTTTCAAATAGTTTTGTCTTTATTTTTCAAAATGCCCATGGACATGCATAGGAAAGATTTCATTTACAGTACTTAAATAAGATTTTATAGAAGTGCACCCAAGCAGAGCTGTTAGGAAAAGCAAGGAAGGGCAGACTCCATGAAGTCTGCTAGGAACTTCGCTGTTGCTATTACATATAGAACACTGTCAAATTCAACAGTGATGAAGAGCATTATAAAAACTTAAAAGTATATGGTCATCAGAAATGTGTGTAGTACAAACAAGATTTTAGAAATGTGTATTCATAATTTGTCCCCACCCTACATGATAGATTATATAGCACCTATGCCACATACCTATCCTGTAGGCATAGGTGCTATATAAATGTATCTCACAGTAGACCATAAATATGTAGTACAGGACCAACTGCATGAGCCAAGTATCCCATGCTAGCGTCAAAACTAAACATATTGACATTGTTTTTTGTCACTCATGATGTTGTTTCAACTTAATTTGTGCTTCTGTTTTAATAGAAACATTTCCACTTTCCCTTAATATTTCAGGTAGGTATATGTTAGTCTCGTGGGTGTCATAAAAGAAATTGTGATTAAAACCTATCAAGCTTTTATTACTAAGAATCCTTCTAGAAAAGTAATGCTTTTGAAAATTCATAAGTTAAATTAGTATGTGTCTCTTAATCTTTCAGGAGCAGCGGTTAAAAGAGATTTCCGTGGTATCAAATTCCACTTCTACATCAGCATCTCCAAGCACCTTGTCAGGGAAAAGTGTGAATACTACTACAGCTGTTGACCTCTTCGCAGCACCAGCACCTACAACTAGTAGGTGAGGGACACTTTTCTCCCTAATCCAAATGTAATACACTGCATTGGTCAATTCTCTGAATAACTGAAAAGCATAAATAAATATATTCTATGAAATTTCTCAAGGGTCAGAATAATCTTGTGGCTGGCTGAGATTTTTTTTTGGCATTAGGCTAGTTACCAAACTAAAAACTTCGTTTTTAAAAAAACAGTTCTATAGTACCATTCTTGGCCTTCACTATGACTGCCAGAAATTTAAACTTAAACATGTATTTGCTGTGTAATTCTAATAGTCCAGTAAAATAAAACTGAATCTTGTAGGCTATAGCAAACAAAATAATTTAGTACAAATCACATACAACAAAAATTGCATTAAATAAATATTGGATATACTTTTAGCTGTATGGTATTTCTACGAGTTGAGAGGTGCATGCAGACACTTAAAAACCAAACTCCATTCTTGCTTAATCTGTTCAGGAAATTTCAATGGGATAACAGACCAAATGTGGCTTAATTATTAACTTGTGTAGCTCTCTTTTTTTTTTCTATTTTCAGCATGCCTAACCTTTCCAGTGATCTCTTTGATCTTCAGCCTGCATTTGTTCCAACTGTACAGAGTACTCCAGCTATAGCAACATCAGCAAGCAGTGCTTGGGGGGGAGGTAAGTTATCTATTCTGTTTACACTAAAATAGTAATATTCTTGGCATCTGAGAATTATTCAGTTATTGTTGTATTACAACTTCTTAATATGAATTTTTTGTTTCAGTATGTTCAGTTAACTACCAGAAAATCCAAGTATTACTAGTTAGCTTGATAAGAGATTAAACTGATCTTCTAAGGCCTGATCTATATTAGACCCAGAAGGTTGGCTTAAAATACGTAACTCCAGCTACATAAATAACATATCTGGAGTTGACATACCTTAAGCTGAGTTTGGTGCCATCTCCGCTAGTGGGAGATCAGGTGCAAACACTATTGTCAGCTTCCCTTGCAAGGAGTAGGGAGTAGTGGTGCCAACTGGGGGAGGGGGGTGCCCTCAGCATTCGATTTAGCAGGTCTTTACTAGACCTGCTGAATCAAACACCAGAAGATCGATCTCCAGCATGGAAAGTGGAGACTGGCCTTAAGAATTGATACTAAGTGTGTTTAAAGAGCATTGCATTCTGTATTTTAGAGAAATTATAAATCATATTCTATTAATGGCAGAAAGCAAATTTGGAGCCCAGTTAAACTCCCGTTTAAAGTTGCAAACTTAAATATTTTTTTCTCTGATCTGAAATGTGAAACTTGTTTTTATTTTATTGCAAATGATGGACTTGAGGATCATTCTTCTTAGCAGATCTATAATAATGCTAGGGAATTAAAATGTAGATGACTGTTTTGGTGATAATGCGTGGAAAAAGTAGAATACAACTTGCTCCTCTGCTGTAGCAACAGCAGTTAGCTTTGCAGTGCTTGATGGTAGTAAAAATTGGTACTTTATTGTAAGTCAAGCAGATTTGTCTGAGAAGACACGGTCAATTTGCCCAAATTTTGTCCATCCTTATGGACACGCTTCTTGCATTAACTTCAGTTTGTACATTCATTACTGCCCTTGAATTTACCACCTGAGGGAAGACCTTAACTAATAAGATACAATTTTTTTTTAATAAACACTTAAATAAGGAAATGTTTCCATCAACACTGGATGTATATTAACTAGTGGAGCTGCAAATGATCCCAGTGCCATTTGCCAAAGTTGGAGATCAGGAATGTATCTCCATAGGTAATGCATTCTTAGAAATTCTTTTTCACAAGTGAGTAAATGTCATTGTTCTATTAGGAAAAAGAACATGAGAAACATCAGAATGGAAGACTGGTATGAGTTTCAGTAAAACTGTTTGAGTTGGGCAGAACAGTGAGGGAAAACTTACAGCTAGCAATATATTTCAAATAAATTTGCTTAACCCTGGTTCTAGGAACTTTCATACTGAGATGTGCACAATCTCTGCTTTTCTATGTGGTATTTGAACTCTAGATTCGATTCTTTTCTTCTTATTATTACCTACTACTGTATCTGAAAGGTCCTTTCTCATCTTCAAATGGTTGTGTTGGTTCTCCACCCCATCTGGACATCTTTGACATGAAGCCAGTTGAAGAAGCTGTAAAATCTACTATCCCTTTCGTCTCTTCCACCTTTACCTCCAAACAAACAGTGGAACAGTTTAGTGGTAAAACATTCTCTAATTTGTTTCCAAATGGAGATAACAGTGATAGCAAATTGAGTTGTGTAACTCTTTGTATGTTTCCAGTCCATTCTAATATTAAAAGCTATTTTGAATTACCAGAATTTCAACCCGATAATTATATTGTAATTTCAGATCTCATCTGAAAAGTAGATATTCACTTTTAAATGTTGAATACATATCCAGACTTGAAGGAATCTGGTTCATTTTTGTTTCTCTACTTGATGTCAAGTATCCAAACATTTCTGAATTCATTGTTATTTTTACTACCTTATGTCCAAGGGGATTTTGAGACGCATTCTTTAAAATTCAGAAATGAAAGTGTTAATTGAGGTTTCCAGATTAATTACATATTTGGTGGATACTAGAGATGTAAAATCCTGGTTAACCAGTAAACCTAACATTTAACCAGTGGGGTCTGGGCAGAGAATCATCCCAGCCTCATGCTGGGGCTGGCTGCCAGTTCCCAGCCTGCACATGGGGACTGGGACTGCTGTAGGCTTGCAGCCCCTTTCTTGCGGGCGCCGCATAGAAAGAGGATGCTCCGGACACTGGAACAACCCCTGTCCTCAGCGGGCCTCCTGTGCAGCTGCTCCAGCCCCCAAAGGTTACTGGTTAACCAGAACTAGTAAACCTCACTTATTACAGGTGGCTAACCAGTTAACCTTTCATATCCCTAGTGGATTCTTCCTTTTTATTAATGAAACACATTTTTTAATTGTTACCACAGATCTGTCTTTCAGGGTTTTTGTTGTTCTCTTCTTACACTCCAATCTAAATTTCTTTTCTTTTTGCATGAAGATGATTTTAGCGGTAATAAGCCTATGTACGCTCATGTGTTCTCCTTTGGTAATTCATGGTAACTTTTTTAGCTTTCCGGGTTCGTTAGTTAGACTGTACTAATGAACCCATGATGTTTTTACTGTATCTAATTATTTTAAAATTTATATTTTAGGATTTCCTCTTCATTCAGCTCCTCAGAGCACCTCCTCTTCCTTAATTAATGTGGATTTTGATGCTGTATTTGGAGCAAAGTCAATGGCACATGAGTACAGGACCACAAGTGGTAAAAACTTTAATGTGAACAAACTTAAGATGACTGCTAGAGAATGTGAAATTGAACATAAGATAATATCACTTTCATAATAGCTAGCTTATTTAGAATTCTAATTTTAAATAAAAATAGAATTCTTAACTAGCTTCCAATCATCTAAAATATTGTGTAATGCAGTGGTCACCAACCAGTAGATCGGGATTTCCTGGTAGGTCTTGGAGCTTTTGACAGATGATCCTGACAGATTTGTCTGGGAGGCTATCAAGTGCTGGCACTTTTATTTGCCTGTCTCAGCACTACTGTGCTGCTCCTGCCCTCTGCCTTGGAGCTGCCCTCTTTCCCATCCCTCCCCACCCCCCAGGAGTCCCTTGCTTGCTGTGCAGGGAACAGGAAGAAGAGGAGTGAGTACTGATGTCAGGGTGCCCCTCCCCCCCAATATCCCATCTCCACAGAGCAGGGGTGGGGCAAAGATGAAGTAAAATTGCTGGCTGCTTTTGGGAGAGGTGAGCCTGTCTTAGTCCCCTGAACCACCATCCAGAAGCCACCTGTGGCAAGTGATACCCAGCTGGAGTCTGCATTCCAAATCTTGGACCCAGACCTGAACCCTCCTGCACCCCCAAACTTCTGCCCTAGCCCTGAGTCCCCCTGCATCCAGACTCCCTCCCAGTGCCAGCACCCTGAACCTCCTCCTGCATCTCAACTCCCTGCCCCAGGCTCAGCTCAGAATCCCTCCCACACCCCAAATCCTTTAGCCCAAGATCATAGTCCGCATCCCCCTTCCCTGCACCCCAGCCCTCTGCCCCCAGCCTGAAAAAAGTAATTGAGGAGGAGGGAGGGAGGATGGAGTGAGCAGGGGTGGGGCCTCAGAGAAGGGGCAAGGGTGTTTGGATTTGAGGCAGATCCTGGATTGCATTTACATTCAAAAAGTGATCTCATGCTTAAAAATGTTGGCGACCACTGGTGTAATGTGTCTTCTGTTTTCTCTCTCCCTCCTTCCTGTCATGCAATTTTCCTATGTGGCCCATGGGATGTCCATTAATGGGTACGTTTAAATATCGAATTTGTTCTAAACACTTAAAATTTGATTGTAGTTTTATTGCAGAAAAGCAGTTGTCTTGTTAGTTCTGTTTTGAAGCATGGCATATTTATCTACAACATGGTCATTAGGTTTGAGGGACTAAGACATGATGATCTTGCAAACAGTTGCAAATCCAGTTAAAGGTAATACAGTGCATAACACATTATTTGTGCAAATATTTTAATAGTTTCTGCTGGTCATTAGTAACTTGGTTTGATCTTGAAAGGTGAAGAGGGTTTTTATAGTTTATGTGCAAAAGCTACTAATAGTAATTTGGCCAATGAATTATCATGTTGTCATGGTTTTGTAACAGAATGCTTTTAGATTTAGTAACACTAAACTAACAAAAACACTGTCAAGTCAGGGTTTTTGTTTGGAATTTTGACAGTCAGGAAAGGTTCACCTTTATATGAAACTTAGTTGCCTTTTCAGGTCAAATTATCTTCGGGTAGGACCTTTCTAAAATTCTTGCCTGTAATCTTTTAAATGAGAGAGGGTGTTTGTACATATTCTAGTATTTTCATTACTTACACACAGAATTCCAAGGAAAAAAAGGGATTATCCTAGATTTTGCCTAAATCTTGAAAACCTCTTAGGCATGTTGAAATTATGGCCATGCTACTGATGTCCTTTGAGAATATTGCTTTCTGGATAATGTAAATTTGTCTTTTTTGTTTCTGCCTGTATGTGGTGGATTTAATATCATTGTTTCTATGGTCTGTTTTCAGCTCTTATTCTAGAGGAAGTATTACAACCAACAGTACCAACACAATGTCAGAGAGCCATTCTAATCAATCAACAGAGTGGAAAAATTTTAGCAAATGACCTTGATTCGTCACTTGCTAACTTAGTAGGAAGTAAGTGTGGAATTTTTTGAACTTATTTTTTCTTTACTAGGGGGCTGTGCCCCTTGCTTGCTATGCACACGTATACACACATACCCACCCTTCTCACTGGTTGCTTTTGCAGCCACAGAGCCTGTTAATCTTGCACTTAGCCCAGCTGTGCTCTCCACAGTCCCAAGTCACTTGCATTCTTCTCCACTCCTGCCCATCACACTCCTGCCCACGTCCAGCATTCTGGATGGCTCTTCTATCTGAATGCTCTTGTCCCATCCCACCTGCTCGTGCTCTTCAATTACCAGTCAGTCCCCCTGCCTGCACCCTTCCCATTCCTGTCCCACCTGCCAATAAAATAATCTATGGCCAGCAGTCCACCCCCCCCTCCTTCCATCCCTAGCCCCACCTCCATTCCTACCCCACCATCCTCCCTAACCTCCCCCCCTCCGCCTTCTTCCATTCTTACCCCCACCTCCATTCCTACACTCACCCATCCTCCCTAACACCTTCCCTTTCCCATCCCGCACTATCTATACCTACTCCCACCTCCTTCCTCCATGTTCCTGCTCCCACCTCCTTCCCTAACCCCTCCACATCCCCCTGCCTCCATGCCTGTATTCCCCTTACTCACTCACACCACCCATCCCCACATACACCCTTATCCTCTTTCCTCCCTCCCTATGCACACCCTGCCCCTTCCCACCAACAGGCAGTCTAACCAGTAAAGAAGTGGCACCAGGCCTGTATGCAAGAATTTATCCAGGGGCTGCTCTGGGTGCTGTGACAGCAGATCTGGGCAGCTGCCTGGAGAAAAGGGGCAGCAAAGGTGGCATTGCTGGGGTGTTGTGAAGTGAAAGAGGGCAGAGAAAATGGAAAGGAGGCGGAGAAAGAAGTTGGAGGGAGGGTCAGAGAGCGGGGGTTCCTTTGGATGCCAGGTTGAGAAGGGAGGGATGGGAGTCTGTGAGGGGGCAGGAGAGGAGCGGAGGATGGAAAGAGGGCCGTAGAGCCATGCAATGAGGGGTGGTCTCTGGGCCACCATGCAGAGGTAGGTCCCCTGCCCCCACTTGGCCATATTTGCAGCCACTATGAACGTTGCTGGGCCTCCCCTCTGTGATGCATCAGGGTTGCCGGACTGCAACAGTGGTTTCCACCATGGCAGCGTGGCACTGATGCAGCCACTCGGGCCACGGTGGACAGCTGAGGACGCAGAGCCTGACTCAGTTCCCAGTGCGAGTGCGTCGCACCCTCGGCCTCACACTAGCTGAAGCAGCCCCTGGGCTGAGAGCCCCTTCCTGGGAGGAGCGTGATGTTGCGGCTCCCATTCCCAGGCATTGAGCCCCCATGCACACATGGTCGCACACCACAGCCAGCCACCAGAAGGGGACATGGCGTAGTGGTTGCTTTCCCCGAGTAGCAGGCCGTCGGGGTTGGCCCGGCATGCAGCCAGCATCTCCCCTTAGCTACCAGGCCCCGCGCCTCTTCCCCTGTGGGCCTGTTCCCATGCAGCGCCTCTGGCTGCCAGAAAGGCCCCCGAATGTCCCCATATTCAGCCATCCTGGAGCCTCTACCCGGGATAAGCCTTATGAGCAATGGCGGCAGCGCTGCCGCAGCCCCGTTTCCTACAGCAGGCTGATCTGAAATGGTGCCCAGCCACTGGATGGAATTGCTTCCTGCCCCAGACACTGTTCAGTGACTGGAAAAGCCACCTGGCAATCTGGCCTGGGCAGATTCTGCCTCTGAAGGGTCCTGCCTATTCAGTTCTGGCCACAACCTTTCGGGAGGTGGAATCTGCACAGGCCGAGCTGCCAGGAGGCTTTGCCATTCCCCATGTAGTGTCTGGGGCTGGGAGGCCGGAGCCTGCAGGATGCAGAGTGATGTGATGACGTTACTCTGTCGTCCCGCAAGAGAAACTTTTTATAGAGAGAGAACTTAAAGGAACAACATATCTTGCTAATTATGTTTTGGGGGGTTATCTTTTTTGTTTCAGATCTTGGCTTTGGAGGAACCCCATCCAAAAAGTAAGATTTTCTTTTGACTAAGCTCTTACAATTATACAGTGTGAAAAGTAACATTTGTTTCTTGAGAATTCCTTGTTATAAAACAGTGAGAGAGAGAGAGAGAGAGAGAGAGAGAAATATAGTCCATCACACAACATGGTAACCAAGATCTTTGTTCTGAAAGCCATCTACACTGGTTAGGAAATCATGCTGTGAACAACAGTATTCAAACATAATTGTGACTAAAACAAGGTCAACCACAGTATGCATAAATAAACCCCTGTAAGAGAACTGTCATATACATTTATCAACAAGGACTAGACATACTGTGTGAATTAAAAACAATAACTCAGGATGAAGTAGCCTACTGGTTCAGTGGCAGCCTTAACCATCTAAATTAGTCTTGGAGATTTGAGCGTCTTGTTAAGGTCAAACAAGGTATAATAGAAGTAAATTACTGAATAAGTAACTCTGACATACCATTTTGTGTAATATGCTTTGAGAAACTGTTCAGCTTGCTTTGGATAGTGTTTAAAAAGTTGAGTTTTCATCATGCTCCAAAAGCAATAGAAATTGTAAGAGCGTGGATACAGATCTTACCCCGGTGCCAGCTTTGTCCACATATTTACTCTGCTGACACCATTGTTGGACCTAACCATGCCAGTTACAAGATCAATAACACGTATTCCTGTTCATCCAGAAATATAATTTATGCCATCATGTGCTTAGTGTCCGTCTGCTATGTACATTAGACAAACGTCTCAGACACTTCGCCAAAGAATCAATGCACACAAAACAGACATAAGACACTCTCAGACAGAAAGCTGTTGCTTGCCATTTCAGCCAGACTGATCATTCCCTCAATGACCTTAAAACATGCATACTGCTTCAAAAAGACTTTATATCCAGACTTCAACATGAAGCTTCAGAATTGTCATTCATGCTTAAATTTGACACTTTATGTATGGGTTTAAACAAAGACTCTATCTCACCTATTACAAAGATAGCTTCCCCAATTATCACCCCTAATGTCATTACCTCACAGAAACTAACCTTCCCCCCTCACCCTCACTCTGTTCTAAAATTTGATTTGTCAATTTCACATGCGTTCATTTTTTTGATTGTATCACATTGGTATATATGGTTGTGCCGATTTTCTTCCACATATTGATCTGAGGAAGTGGGTGTGGCCCACAAAAGCTCATCACCTAATAAACCATCTTGTTAGTCTTTAAAGTGCTACATAGTTCTGTCTTTTGTTTCAGCTACACCAGACTAACACGGCTGCATCTCTATCACGATATTACAATTGTTACTGTTACTTAGTTAGCAGTGGAAATGCATTTTTCTTGTATAAGAATCTCTGTAAACTTTTTGTGCCTGCGTGAGTGTTCCTCTGTAGTGTTCAATTTTACTGGTTGTCTGATTTTTATCTGCTCATAAATAGAAATTCTTTCAGATGCAGATCAAAATTGTTATATTTTATGCTTGAGCCTCTTAGTTCTGTAATTTCTTTTTAGGTCCGACATGCAGTGGAATCAGCCTACTGAGAAGAAGCTTACTGGAGGAACAAACTGGCAGGCAAAAACAAGCACATCAACTACCTGGAATCCTGCTCCTGTTCCTTCTGCTTCACACATGGTAAGTGTTACACCATTCCTGACTTGAGGTTATGCACCCACAATCAGTGACGTGACGGGGCATTGACTTTCCCCTTTGTCTCAAATTCATGGTGTTTTAGGCTATAAATTCAAGACCACCCACTTGCATTGGTTTGTTTTGTTGGTAAATGGAAGATCTATTAAACTAGAAACTTTCCTTTTTAATAAAAGCTTAATGGCAGCAGAAAATGATCAAGTTCCTCATTCACTAGGAAAAATCTTTTGCTTTCCTGTGAATGGATTTGTCAAGACTCGGTGGGGAGGAGAAACCAATAACAGAAAACTAGGGGGCAGTTGCCCCCTGCATGCTACGCTCAGAAACCCCTGTCTCTGGGGGTAGGCAGGCTGGGAATGGGAATTCCAGGGCTGCAGCCAGCACTGGCTTCCCTCCCCTCCCCAGCAAGCTGCTGGGGCCACACCAACCCCAGCCTCTCAGTGTGCCCCCCCACCCGGATCACAGCCCTAGTCTCTCAGCCCCCCTCGTGGGGGTGGGGATGGGGGTGGAGGCAGTGGCAACCCAGCGGGGATCTGCTGCCTTTGCCTGGCCCTTGCTCAGGCTGCCACTTGTCTGGTGCTCAAGCCTCAAATATCATCCCCTCCCCCCCGGGGTCCCGCAAGCTTATAGCACCAGCACTGGCTTCCTTGGGGGAAGAGGGAGAGGAGGAAACCCTGAGGCTCCATGCTGGATTTGGCTTGCAAGCAAACATGCATGCTGCTGTGGGGAGGGGAGGAGCAGCTCATGTGCTTCCCTGCAAGCTGGATCTGGCACAGTCTCAGGGCTCCCCCCACTCCCGCAGGGCACTGACGCTGTAGTCTTGCAGGAGGATGTCAAGGCTGGACCATCAGACAGGCAGAGGTAGCAGTTCCTTGCTGGGTCCCAAAGCATTGGGGCCTCAGAGCAGTGAGGAGCCTCTGCTGCTACCTCCTGGCCCATCTCCAGGGGAAACAGGGGTCAGTGGGGAGCCGAGTCAGGGGAATCCCAAGCCATGGCTGCTGCGTCCTCTTCTGGGGACTCTGCTGAGAGAGAGAGAGAGAGAGAGAGAGAGAGAGATTTTAAATGATTTTTTGTTTTCATCTAAAAGTTGAATAGCAATTGGATATAATATAGCTAAAAGCTAGTGAAAATTAGGTAGGATAAGAGGCTAAATAGGGAAAAAACAAATTAAAAATATTTAGACATGATAAATGTCACCAGGACCTGTTGAAATACATTCTAAAATACTTAAGGAGCTGACTGGAGGTACCTGAGCCACTAGCGATTATCTTTGGAAAGTCTTGGAATATGGGCAAGATTCCAAAAGAATGGAACAAGCAAATAGAGCCCATCTTGAAAAAAGGACAACCTGCGGAATTTACAGACCAATCAGCTTAACCTCAGTACACAAAGATAATGCAGCCAATAAATAAGGAATCAATTTGCAGAAACTTATATAAGTAACACATGATGGCTTTGTCAAGGAGTCATGTCAAATTAGTCTTTTACCTTTCTTTGACAGGGTATCAAGCCTTGTGACTAGGGAGAAGCAGTAGATGTGGTATCTCTTGACTTTAGTAAGTCTTTTGATACTCTCACATGACCACTTCATGAATAAGCGGGGAAAAAACAATTTAGATGTAGCTGCTGTAAGATGGCTTTGTAACTGGTTGGAAAACTATTCCCAGAGAGCAGTTTAGCACTGGTTCACAGTCAAGCCAGAAGGGCATATCAAGTGGGATCCCAACAGGATCAGTTCTGGGTCTGGCTCTGTTGAATAGCTTCATCAATGATGGAACTTAGATAACTGCATAGAGAGTACATACGCCAACTTTGTGGATGATAATAAGTTGGGAAGGGTTGCAAATGCTTTGGAAGATAGGATGAAAATTCAAAATGATTTGGACAAACTGGAGAAATGGTCTTCAGGAAATGAGAATCAACAGTGTAACATTGATGCAAAAAAAAACAAAAAACATTTTGAAATGTGTTGGCAGGAGTGTTGTAAGCAAGACATAAGAAGTAATTCATGTGCTCTACTCCACACTTACAAGGTTTCAACTGGAGTAGTGTCCAGTTCTGGGTGCCACATCAGGAATGATTTGGACAAAATTGTAGAAGTCTGGAGAACAACAAAAATGACTAAAGGTCTAGAAAACATGATGGGATGTTAAATATCAGTTAATTGAAGGGATGTTAAATATAGGTTAATTGAATAGTTGATTAACTTCATTAATTTTTATCAGTTAATTGACTATTCTGTAGTCCCTAGGAGCAGGGCTGGCAGCCAGTGTGCTCCTGCTCCACTCCGGAGGAGCCCCCTGCCTTTCGGCACTGTTGCCTCTATCAGAGGGAGCAGCATGGAGTGCCAGGCAGGAGCCAGTTTAAAATCCAGCTCCCCTCATGGACTGTCTCCCTGTGTGGTTGCTTTTGATAGAGAGGCAATATGGTGGAGTGGCAGCAGCCCCTGTCCAGGGTGGGGGCTCAGCTCCCAGACCCGGCGCAAATCTGAACTGAGGCAGGCTGTTTAAATGCAGAGCCACAGCAGGGATAAGTCTGGGACATGATGTGAGCCAGGACTGAGCCAAGCTCCTGGCCAGCCTGCTAAAAAATTATTGGGGAGGGAGAGGGAAATACATGTAGTCTATACCATTAACCTATAAGCTTTTGTTTATTGAATAATCAGTTAACCAGCTACCGTATTTTAGCGAATATACCCCGCACCCAAATATAACCCCCTCCCGAATATACCCTGCGGTGTTTGCTGTTTTAGTAAAAAAAAAATCTTGTATACCCCGCGCACGCGTATAACCAGCACGCGGGGTATACAAGACTGTGCCAGGGGTATATTTATGGTGCGGTGGGTTAGGCTCCCAGCCTGCGACCGAACAACGCGGGGAAACGTACAAGGGGTGCAGCAGCTGGGAACGCTCTGGAGCCGGGGCAGAGGCGCAAGGTGGGAGGCTCCCAACCCAGGCTGACAAAGGGAAGAAGCCTGGAGGAAGCTGCGGGCACGGGGCTCTGCGGCCAGCAGCAGAGGCGGGAGTCTGCAAATGGCCACGGCTCACTGGAGCGGGGCCGGGGCATGGTGCTTGTTGCTCCTGCACGATCCAACCGGGCGCCCTTCCCTGCCTGCAGCCACCACTGCTGCTCGCCGGACCCGCTGCACACTCGCTTGTTGCTCCAGGGCCGGTGACTGCCCCGCCGCCCCGAACCATGACCCAGCCCGGGAGCAACAAGCTGGATTGTGCAGGAGCAACGAGCAACAAGCACCATGCCCCAGCCCTGCTCCAGTGAGCTGTGGCCTCCTGCAGACTGCCGCCGCTGCTGCTGGCCACAGAGCCCCGTGCCGCAACTTGCTCCGGGCTCCTTCCCTTTGTCAGCCTGGGCTGGGAGCCTTGCGCCTCTTCTGGTGATGCCTCTGCCCTGGCTCCGGAGCGTTCCCGGCTGCTGCACCCCTTGTAAGTTTCCCTGCGTTGTTCGGTCCGGTCTGGGAACCTAACCCCAGCCCGGCAAAG